>OZ018335.1:71664072-72221572 GCA_963969495.1 Ceratothoa steindachneri | reverse complement strand
TTTCATCTATGCCTTAGCGAGTTGCAGCTCTAAAAACCTTAAATGGAGCTCTAAAAACTATCAATAATGCACTTTCATTGTTCAATATGTATTACTCTCGTTAATTTTAAAAATTAAGGTACCTCAGTAAATAACTGGGTCTCTATTTATACACACTGGCACCGCATACATCTTTGATCTCATTGGTGCGACCACCTAGAAATTCTCCAAGTTGAGGTTTTGGGTCATCTTTCCTATCAATGAAGATGGCACTGTCTGTGTTACAGTACAAAGGTCGTTCGCTCAACAAGTCTAAGATGGAGTCGAGCTTGATTCGAGCATTAGGGATGTAATATATCGAATAATTAAGATAAATGGAGCAAAGTAATCGCAGCAACAAATCCTTACCTGTTTAGACCGAACTTTGCTCTAAAGCGTTTTCTTGGATTCTTTTCGATGTTTTTCATTTGTATGTTTATCCCTTCAACTTCATTTATCCTCTTCACATGTGCCATTTTCTCCTTCTCTCAATCCACTCCTCAAGGGAATCCAGAAGCTTTTATTTTTTCTTCCTGAAAAGTTTTGATGTACTCTGCAAACAACCCACTTCTATTTTAAAATTGATATCGTACATCTTTTCCAGTTCAACTTTCAGTTATGGGGTTGTGTACACCCTGCAAAGCATATGTTGTTTTTTTGAAGGAGAAAACTCACATGAGTTCGGCTGGGTGCATGTGGCACAGAGTGTGAAAATAAGTTTACCAGTTATGAATTGAGAAAGAACTGGAATATACAGAGCAGTGGGAGGGAGAACATCTAATTCCACGATACCTAACTATGCTTTATTAATGCCGTCAGTGAATTCTTGAATAGACGGAATTTCCTGCACATATAGGCTACGGCCAGATGATCCTACGGGATGTGGAATGCTTTTCATGCAGTAAGTATATAAGGAGCAAAAATCGACGTAATTGGATTTTCGCATCCTCTGTTGGCGGATAGTATAATATAAATAGGTTACATCTCCCGCCTAAAAGCACACTTCCCACATCAAATACACCATTCACTATGTTGGGGGAGATTCTATTAACTAGCTCACGTCTTGCTGGAACGGTTTGCATCATGGTTTCAAATTCACACTCCCAGAGACTGATAACCACATACTTGCTCCCTAGAATTCGTTCACTCTTTACTGTCTAGTAGTTCCGGTCCAGTGACCTACGTTCACTGATGGAAAATTCTTGTTTGTGAGTACAGTCACGTTTCTGACACCCATGCCAAAAGCAACCGTCAAAAAGAAATACGGTTCTTCCTCCTTTTGGTGAAAACACATCAGGAAAATTACTTTCCCATCAACCGTCAGGCTTCTCTTACCATTATTTTTTGCATGGAAAATTGGGTTTCCTCTGATGGGTCCTTCAAACATACTCCATCTTAGGGCCTTATAAAAAAAAATGATTTTTCTCTTTTTCTATAGATAAATGCGATCGATTTTATACGCAAGAAAACGTCCTTATAGACCTTGCAACACAACGAGGCTATTGTAATGCAAAAGCGCATGAATCACTCTAAAATCTGTCGATAAAAGAGCACTTAAACTTCTCAAAACCTAAACGGAGAATGGAAATATGTTGAATGCAATTCTTAATGCATGTCTTGGTATCGTAAGTGTATACCTTAGCAGTTGTGAAGGCAATTACACTTACGTGACAGGCGTCCGAGAGATGACCGGCTGTACCAAGCTAATGAGGTGGGACAGTGAGTCCTCCTTGGGTTCGGGAAGTTTGAAGCGATTAAATATATGCGAGTGCGTATTTGTTGGCCAGGGGGAGTTCTTTAAATGCTAAGTTTCATTCAAGGTCGCACAATTCGCCGAGGAAATGCCGCTTCACGAATTTGCATATTGACTATGGCCAAAATTTACGGCAATTAGTCTAGCCGACGAAACCTTCTAACTCTGAGGTTCGACTCGAGACGAGGGGATGTATCTTCACGGTACTCTCTCTTTTGAATAACGGGAGACCTCTGAATAAATACTCTGTTGGCTTGCTTACTAGAAGGCATTCAGGGCATGACAATCCTAAGGGAATCTGGTGGCGCCATTCCTCGTCTATCAGACGAGATAAGGCCTTGGGAAGACGTCCGTTCAGGCGGCGATCCTCGCCTCAAGGCATGAGGGGTTAGCTGGAGCCTCATGTCTCCATGGGATTAGTATGTCCGCGGGACATGGGGTTCTCGGTGAAGTCGTTTCAGCGGGGGATCGGTCAGCGTGAACAAACACAGCTGTGGACAGTGGCTAGCTGTTCCCACACGAGAATTTCTTTGCTGCCTCGCTTTTTGAAATCCTGGTTAAGGCCATGTGTCCTCTACCCGACGGGGGGGTGGGTCAAGGTGGACCTTCAAGGTCGTCCTCTCGCACTCCTCCCTTCCGAAAGATGAACTTTTCTTGGAGCGAAGGGGATTGAAAAGCGCATCCCTAAAACTTGGAAAGGGGTCGTGCTCGGTAGGTACCAAGGGATGGGGACGTGGGGTTCCTAGCCTGCTTCGAACAGGTGCGCATAGTATCACTACCTGACTGAACCGAGTTGGGTAATAGCTACAAAACGGGATTTTATTTTAAGCCATCACTGAGGCAAAACAATTAATGACTGAAGGATTAATTTTGATCCTGGGCGTTGGTTCTTCTTTCGGTACTAATGTATGTGAAGAGAAAAAAAACAAACAATGGATATAGAAGTCACCGAGTCGATTTAAGCAGATAAAAGAGATAATATTGCATATACAAAGAAACACAACAAATAATCTCATAAGCGATCAGACAGGCAAAGGGGTAGTGGAGCAGAGAAAAAAAAAGGACAATTGTATAATATACATACACAGGAAACTAAAGCATACACAACAAAAATACATGAGCGTCAACGGTATACAGAGAATATGTACATATACTATCTAATTCAAGTTTTATAACGGGAGTACGTAGACTCGACAACAAAATTTGTTTACAAGGAGGAACAATTGAGGGCTGATAATTTTTACTTTAACTGGGAGGATCCTCTATAAGTGGTACGCGGAGCCAGACCATTGTATTAAATAAAGCTATTAATGTCATAAAATTTGGCAGACCAAGGAACATTGGATTGGGTAAAAGTAAGCAGTTGGGTGTGAATTTAAGCAGAGCTAGCATAGTTGTTGTAATTATGGTAGGACGGGTTCCTACTATTTTGTGGTGAGTAAAACATCCTGGCCAGGTTCCCAGAAGCATAGTCATTAGGCGGCGGTTAGGAGATACAGAAAGAGTGAGTCGCGGAGCTAACTCCATCCGAACAGGCACGGTAACTTATGCCTTCCTCAATGAGATAAGAGACCTCCCTTTGTCCGCGGGTAGAGCCTTGTTCATAACTCCTCGCTTTTTATCAAAGGAGTAGGAGAGTTGCGCACCCTTTTTGTGCTTGCGCAAATGCCTCGCTGTGGAGTGCTAGGAACTTCAGGTCATAAGGGGCCTTTAGGAGAACGGGAGACGCGGAATACTTTAGGACCTGGGTCTGGGTAATGACAGGCTGAGCCACTAGATTAGGGGTTATTTGGGGGCTCTGGTCGACCAACACGGCGCAGAATTTGATCGGGACAGCGAATACCTCAGCTCATCCAGTAAAATACCGGCATCTCAAGTAGCATCGGACGACTGGGAAACGGTTTTCTCGTCCAAGGTAGTCGTTCACCACAGCGTATTTGATATAGTCAGGGCCTACTAGGGGAAATAATTTTTCGGACACTAAATACAGGTACAACCAGTGTCTCCTACGAGGGTGGACACACTGCATCCATTTACGGATCCGTGTTCGAATTGCAATCTACCGGGGGAGCTCTTATTAAACAGAAAGTTTACCTGGTGTCTCGAGGGACTATTCGTCAAGAGAGTTGCGGGATCTTCCAGGCGAGAAAGCAAGGAAGTTTGAGCTGTGCTGATCTGATGAGCTTGGTGGTTAAGAGGGGATTAGAGATGTGAACCTTGGCGGAAATTAGGTCCCACGTGGCCCTCCGCGCCACACGAAAAACAAACGACGGGCCTTTGGGGGTACGATGACGAAGAAGAATTTGAAATGAGGGGCTGATATCCCTCGGCTCAGAGAAGAGAAGGTTTTTTGGTTTAGAGGGACCGCGGACCTTTATAAATTTGGCAGCATTCTTAGGGTGGAACCGAGAGTTACTATTCTTGCTTCTAGGGGTTGGAGGATGTGACTTCTTGGGGTTCTTTGGTAGGCCTACAGGTTGTGATTGGCCGCGTACACATCCTCCTCTTCGATGCATTCTTTGAAAGTAGTGCAACGCCTATCTTTCACGAATGCGCTGATTTACGGGGGCAGCGCTGCCATCAACTGGTCCCTAAGGAAGAAATCGACGAGGGACTCATATTCACGGGTAATCTGGGCGAAGTCTAGCCAGAAATTGAAGTTTCTTTGAAAGGTGAAACCAAACTGACGAAATGTCTGTTCGGGCTGAATTCTGGCGTGACGGAATTTAAATCGATAAAATTCGGGGTTCATATTTACTGCCGATAGAAGTTCCGATTTGAGGGTGAAATAATCTATTGTTGCTTCAGCGGAAAGGGAAATAAGTATTTAGGAGGGGAAGCAATCTGGCGAAACCGTGTGCTTGAATAGCCCAGTGATTGACCTCAAATATATTTTCGAAATGCGTAAGGTATGCGCCAAAATCTTCACCATCTTTGAAGACTGGCAACTTGACGGATGGCGACTGTGGGGCTTCAGTTCTTGAATGTACAGAAAGGGTTTCTAGTTGATTGCGACTGAATTCGCGTTCGTGTTACCTAACTCTTTCCCTTTCTTCCATCTCCGGTTGCAGCTGCTCTCTTTCTCTTTTTTCTGCTCTTTCGTTTCTTTCTTCTTATTGAACGTATGCAATTAAATCCTTGACGAATAATCTTAAAGCTTTTCCTTGACTCTTAAGGCGTTCAAATGACGACATTTTCTTAGCGTGAAAGCTCGTTTAACCGCTGCACGCGAAAAGAACCTACGGCTATGCTTGTAGAGCTCTTGCGAAAGCAAACTTGTAAATGAAAATTACCCAATAGAGTTCCTATTCAAAACTGCAAATAAAATTAATTCTTATACAATCAAACGGTGCTCGAGGTTTTAAATCCTGCCCTGGGATTAACTTTATTTCGGGACAGGCTCGTCTCCGAAATGGAAACATCAAAATGGAAAATTAAAACTTACAGTCTCAAGGCGTTTCAGCAGGGGATCGGTCGGCGTGAGCAAACACAGCTGTCGACAGTGGGTGGCTGTTCCCACGGGAGAATTTATTTGCTGCCTCGCTTTTTGAAATCCTGCTTAATGCCACGTGGACTCTACCCGACGGTGGGGGTGGGGGTCATGGTCGACCTTCAAGGTCATCCTCTTCTCGGAACTTAGCAAAAAATTACTGTCAAACTATACTTTTTCATCATTCTTCATTTTCTCATTGTTGAAGTTTTTTTTCAGGAATCACACTGATATAGTTCAATGCTTCCTCAAAAGGGAAATCGTAAGGAAAATAATCCTTTTAATCTTTCGAAGATTTCCATTGTTTTGGACAGTTTTTTCAGTGTGAAGGAATGAATATGGGTGTATTCTTGAACATTATGTCTTGAATGAGCTCTCACTCAAGGAGTTTTATTCCTCTCTTCATTGGATTTGAAGTGAAGAGAATAGATTTAAGTATTAAAGTAACTCGTCCTAGATGGATTTTCCATCAAATTTGCATTATTTTTTGTTATTACATATGTTTTCATATATTTCTATATCCCCTTATTCGGATAAACTCTTGATAAATGTTTTACAAGAGAACTTCGCACCATTTATTTCTAAAACCTGGTTCGTAGATCACAGTTCTTTCATTTATTAGGTTTCATCATCTTTATCAAAGCAGAGGTCACAGATAATCTGCATAACCAATATAAAAGGAAAAATAATGAATGATCTCACTTTTTTATAGGTTTGAATGGCATGATACACCGCGTTCCATTTTTTGACCATCGACTTCTTCGATCTCGTCATCCAGCAGGTAAGTTCTATCTTGTCCGTTCTACAACAACTTCTCAACTCGTGTTGTCTCATTATATTTACCCCCAGAATGATTATTTGACTACATATACGACACATCCAAATCTTGTTAAAAGTTAAAACATGATTTTTTGTAGAATGATCGATTGCACTCATTACATAAAATCCCCAGATTTCTTTCTTCATCACACTTACTGAGACACTGACTCCATACTCTTTCACAAGCTTTTAAATGATCTGAAATTTGTTATGAAACGTATAGCAAGAATAACACCTGCCGTGGTTAAAAAAGTATCATTGTTGTTTCAAATTAGATAGTAGTTCTCACCTTCAAGACCAATGAGGAGTAGTGGGGCTAATTTTTCAGGATGAAGTAAATGGAATTTGCGTTCTTCCCTTTCAGCTCTGAATACCATGATCTTATATTACTATTCACTTTCTATCAAGGAGAATCGTTCTACAGCGATAGCGTCTTCTTCCAAAAGATTACACTTTTTGCCAACTTCTGGGCTTCTTGTATTATTGATGAAAGCCAGAAGAAACATTCTCCTTCATTTTTTTCGTGATAACTGAGGAAACAATGGTGGATTCTGTAATGTTTATGTCCTCGATAGATTATATAGTTTTAAACTTTCATCTGGTTCTGCTAAGATGCTTCTGAAGGGTGAAAAGCGTTCTACTCAGATCAGGGACAGCTTAGGAGGGTGGTATCATTCATTTTTGCTGCATCATTTCATTCTACAATAAGGAAATTTCTCGAAGCTTTACAACGAAAATAGGATTTAAATGAAATTAACACGGAGAAAACAATAATTGCGATTTATACATTTTTTAATAGTGGTACATAATTAATGATTAGAATAATAATTCATTTTACATAATAATAATAATAATAATGAAGTTTTAATTTTAAGTGCGATCAATAATTACAAGTAAATCAAATCATTATTTATAGAAAATAAATCTTTGTATACAATGGTAATCCTAGATGATTATTTTCGAGCTCATAATATACGATTATAATTAGTAACTCATTTTATTCAGTATTAATATAGCTAAAAAAATTTATTTTAATTATTTTAATTATTTATCCAATTAAATTGCTACTCGAATTATTTTGTTTTCGAATAATTGCACTTTTAACAATTGTTTTCGAGCAATTGTTTTCAGAAGACGTTTTCTTCACGTCGTTCTAGGTCATACAAACCTTTCTTTCAATACATTTCTATTCTGTTTCACACTGCAATCTAAAGAACAGGCAGTATCCTATTCATCTCAAATGGGGCACGCTGGACGAGGACCTTCAGTCTTTTATATCTCTACAACTCTTTTATGATCCAGATGAAAAAAACCATTTCTATTCAGTATTTAATCCAATAAAATGATTTACAAATCAATGTCTTCATTTTTTCTTTATTCTAGTTAATTTATTTTCTTTCTGACTTTCTCTTTTCTATCTTTCTGTCTGTCTGTCTGTAGTTTTGTCAATGTGTCTGTATGCCTTTATGTATGTCCCTCAGTATGTCTGTTCCTATGGCAGTCTGCCTTTCTGTCAGTCAATCTTTCTGTCTTTCTGTCAGTTTCTTTGTCTTTCTGTCAGTCTCTTTCTCTTTCTGTCAGTTTCTCTGTCTTCCTGTCTGTCTGTCTCTCTCTCTTCTTGTTAATCTCTCTGTCCTTCCTTTCTTTTTTCCTCTCTCCCTCCCTCCCTCCCTTTTTTGTCTACTCATGGTATGTTCACTTACATATTCACTCCCCTCAACTTCTTCCCAGAATGTGTACACGTCTTTCCACATGGCGCATTTCACTCAGGAACTTCTTGTTCGCACCACGAAAGCTATCAGTATTCAGAATGACGCCTTTGATTTAATTGTGGCCGCATAAGTCAACCAACTACGCATTTACCCCGTAAACTATCCACACTCCTGTATTTATTCCCCATTTATGAACATCCTCTATAGAATTATCTTTGTGAAGTCTTGGTCCTTGTCTTCTAACCCCCATCCACTCTCCTTACTCATGCATCATAATCCTCTTTCCCTCACAAGAAGTGACCCTCCTAATAACCGGGCTAGAGGTCGGTCAATACCTGTTGGTACCTTTAATCCTTCCCAAGAATCTCAACAACGTTCAACTCTGTACGTATACGGGTCTGGGAAGAAGAACATACACCCGAACAGATAATAAAGGATAGTGAAGGATAAGAACCGATATGGAGGAGTAAGCAGGAAAAGGGGTGGAGCAGGAAGGATAAGTAAGGACAACAACGGATATTGTGATATCCTTTGCGAGATTCGTGGGTATTCGTGGCCCAAATACCCATATAAAAGGATTAATTGGGGTCGCAAGGGTACCACGTTCCTTGAAGGCGAGACGAGGAAGAACCATGGCGCCTATCAAGTGAGAAATTTATTCTTAGCTGAGAAGATTAAAGAAAAGAAGAGACAAAGAAAGAGGATAAGTGAGAAACAAAAACACCAATGTAAAATGAAAGTTACCAAAAGGTCAGAGCCAATTAAATGGGAGTGATACACAAATAAGATTACGGCTCATTAATCGCTAACAAATCGTAGCTAGGAGAATTCATAGCCAGCGGCAAATACGGAAATAACTAAAATAAAACCCATGCTAGATATCATTGATAATTATCTGCGAAGAATATAGCATTACCTGTTATTTAAAATGACTATTATTAGTTTTTTTGTTTTGAATGAGATTTTCACTTACTCAAATTTAAAGTGTTTATTGATTTTTTATAGATAAAATTATTGTAAATAACCTTTCCTATTAAAGTTTTTTTTTTATATTTATAGTTACGAATTATAGGAAATGAAGTGTAATTGGCTATGAAATGTTGGAGCTGAACTCCCGGATCCCAAACAAAGAGACAAGGAAACGTGCAAAAAACAGAAAAGGTAGAATAGGGAGAAAGGTGAGAAAGAAGGAGAATAGATTGCTGAAAGACTTGAGGGGTGGAGGTTTGTTGTCGAAGTGGTTTCTTGAAGAAGATCTCGGTTCCTTATTGAGGCATTGTGGTCTATTAAGGTGGTATCGTGGTCTTATGAGCAAGATCTTTGACTCTTGAAGAGAAATCGTGGTCTCGTGTGGAGGATCTTGCTCTCTTGAGGATACATCCTGGTCTCATGAGGACCATCGTGGTTTCTTGAAGAGGCATCGTGGTCTCGTGTAGAGGATCCAGCATCCTGAGGAGGATCGTAGTCTCTTGAGGAGAGTCGTGGTCTATTAAATAAATATTACAAACTCATCGTGGTCGTATGAGTAAAATTAGGAGCTGTTGAAGATGCATCATGGTTTTGTGATTGTGACGAGGATCTTGGTTTCCCGAGGAGACATCATAGTCTCATAAAGGTGATCGTGGACTCTTCAAGAGACATCGTGGTCTTGTGTAAAGGATCTTTGTCTCTTGATGAGACAGCATGGCATCGCAAGGATAAATTATAGTATCATGATAAGGAATCGTTGTCTCTTAACGATACAATGTGGTCTCAAGAGGAAGATCGTGGTCTCTCGAAAAGACATGAGCTCGTGAGAGTGATCTTGGGATCTTGGTGAGAATTCTTGATCACATGCTAAGGATCGTGGACTTTTGAGGATGGATCGTGGTATAATCAGGAGATATCATGGTCTCATGAAGAGGATCGTGGTCCATTGATGTTACTTCGTATTCACATGAGGACCATTTTGACGAGTTAAATTAGTTTCGTGTTGCGTATCTTACCCCCCTGAGAAAAAAAAGTGATTTTGTGGTCAGGATCGTGGTCTCGCGATGGTGACCGGAATTTTGGAGTAGAGATCGTGGTCTACTGAGAAAGATTATGGTCTCTCGATGCACGACTGCAGTGTTTACAGGAGACGTCGTTGAGTCTTGAAGAAGATCGTGGTCTCTTCAGAAGACATCGTGGTTCCATGAAGGGGATCATGGGCTCTTGAGGAGACCTCGTGAAAAAGATCTTGGTCTCTAGAAGCGATATCGTATTCTCCTAAGGGTTAGCTGCTCCCCTGTGGCCTTGACAACGTGTGTTGAGGCGCCACGACCCGTGGTTGCGCGCGAGATCCCTATTCGCTACATGGGCCACGCATTCAAGGTGAGAAAGCAATGGCGCAACGGAATTCATCTTGGTACGGAAGAACTGCCTGGCACTTTGGTGCACAGTGCAATCTGACATAGAATGTCGCTTCATGTAGCTGGGGGAAGGTGGATAGAGGTGGCGTGTGACCCTAAGTGGTCACAGCGACTAGACGTAGTGCTTGAACTTCTATGATGAAGACATTGTACGACGCAGTGGTGGAGAGCAAATGTTTATATATAAGACTTATGTATATTATGTATATGGAAGGAGATCGGGCTCATTCCATAAAGGGTTTACCAGTAGAATGTTAGTTGGGAGGAGCTATGGCCTTATTTAATGAGTCTTCCAATCCTATATTGGACGGGAAGAGTTATTACAGATTTGCAAGATAGTTTATCATTGCTAACCTAAGAATATAAATAACTTTTCAATATTGCTGGTTGATTTGCTGCTTTCACGACTGTGCCACTACTGTACACATGGACCTAACCACCAATACTACTACGGCTTCAGGTCGCTTTCTGTTGTCGTCGAATTGAGCACATTCGCGGGACGCATTGCCGTTTGATGGAATGCTTCCCTACACATTACCGCGACGACTACGTTCTCCCCCGGAGAGATCAGCACATTCTTGTTGAATGTCCCAGTCTGGGTGATCTTTGTAAACGTCACCTGTGTCGGTACCGGGACGAGCGGGTTCGCTACCCATTGTTCCTTGTACTTGGGAGAGATTCGTGCACACAGACTTGTGGACTATCTGACTTTTGGGACGAAGCTGGCATCTTCCATTTTATTTCACTCTCTTTGGTATTGGTCGCATGTTCCTGGGTCGGAAAGAGACGCGCCTCTCCCTGACGCCTAATGTGCTTCCTTCTTCTTGTTTTTTTCTTTGTTTTATTCTGTTTTTTGTTTGGTTTTGGAATTTTAGAGTAGCCTAGCACTAGGCTAGAGTATCAGTTAGGGCAACTTATGCCCTCGCAGTCATTCACCAGACGGGCGAATGTAAAAGAAAACGACTCACAACTAGTAGATTAGCATACATTTTGTCTACCTTATCTTTAAAAGTGACCTGCACCGGAAGCAAATGTTCGCCTACATAAAAAGGATTTTGATCTTATATTAAATTCCGAAGCAGGTTTTTTATCAGAAAAATAGTTAAGAAAAGGGAATTTCTTAGCGGTATCGTAGGTTTGCTGCTGACAGGACACGTTTTTGCTGTGGTATCGTTGAGATTTGAAAATAATAAAGTATATAATTTAATCGGCAAGTGAGAGAGTAGGATATGAAGAACGTGTTTGTCATATCCTGCGAACAGTTGAGATTTGTAAGACATAATGTACATTTCTGCGAATTGCTGAGCGCTTAATAAGGGTCACAATGGAACCAAATAATTTGGCCCTTATATACGGATGGCCCTCATAAGCGGTTTTTCCTCATTTGACTAAGTGTGGGTTCAAAATATTTTCTAGGGCAGTTTCGTAAGAAAATGTTTGCAATGTAACCGTTTCACTTTAAAATTTCTAATCATGAAAGATTTTGATCATTCTTTGGTAAATCGGTTCGACTCTGCACTAGACATTTTGCCAATGGTTCGTTTGTATTAAATTGGTCATGTAATGCTTATGATGGCTATTTGTCTAGATAGAAATGTCATCACTGATGAAATTTCTATCTAGACAACCAGCCATCATAAGCATTAAACTTAGGGAGACCTAATTCACAGGCAAATTGGTTAGTTTTTACTTTAAGAATTGGTCCATTGATTCTCATTGTTCTCTTTATAACAGCTTCAAACCATCCTTTTAAACCTATGTCAAGTTCAGGATTCTTACTAGTAAGTTTCCTCTTTGTTTTCTTGTGCAACTGATGGCATTTCATCAAAGTTTCTCTTCATTCTTTAGCAGACGTCCAATTGTGCTATTTGATACTGACATGGCTATTGCTAATTCTCGATTACTGAAGGGCCGATTGTAACGTTTTATTTTGTCTAAAATTGAAATCTTTTTAGCAGCAGGCAATGATTTTCTTATTTTCGCCATTATGAAGGGCGAATCTTTAAATCAAAATTAAAGATCTCATTTAAGGAAAGATGTGTCGTGTACAATCACTGCATAGGCACAAAGAAAGAATGAGAGATAGAGAAAGAGAAGGACCAATACACATTTTGCTAGGTCGAAGTATCAAAGATGGAATGGTAGGAGCAATAAAATAAGGTCGTTTGGAGACAGTTTGTGAACCAGCGGAATCTGATTAGAATGTCTGGATTGAAACCCGACCACAATTTAAGGCTATCGCACCGGGGTGTGAGAGAAGATGGGCAAACAGAGTAATTAAAGTTGTCTGGAATGGGGAACAGAATCGGCGACAAAAGATGTTTCACCTTAATGTAAAATTTGATACGGTCATCTTGTAGCTTTAAGCACGCAGAGTCTCTGTGATATCCTCGCAGGGAAGAGGCCCGCAAATTAAGATATGAAGTGGAAAAGTTCAGCCAATCACAGGCTAGACTCCAACCAATCACAGGCTCCGCTGGACTAATAGATAGCTAAACACTGCCTCAGCGACCCAAGGAAGGCGGAGCTACGCGTCGACTCCAAAATTCTGCCTGGTATAAATATGAGAACAGTTCATTTAAATGATAATTATTGATACATTATTGATTGATTCATTTAGTTATTCATTGATCAATTATTAGACTCTTAATTCACCGCTCTGCGAATCTCCATTGTTCTTGCTCTTGCCATTATAACTCGATTTAGCATATTCCGTTGCGCAAATTAATACCCCTCGGACCGTACGTTAAGAAACCTGTGAGCAAGCCACTTTACCAAACCCTTATAGGATCGCCTTGCAATCTAAACAAGGCCTACTTACGCCAAACCTATAACTGGCGACCCCATATTTGGCGACCTCTAATTGGTGACCTTTTTCCTTTGAACCTCAATAACTGGCTAGCAACCTTAGCCACCGAAACCAACCAAAGAAGAAAGAAGATGGAAAGCACAGAAAACCAGCAAACGAAGCACAAAGGAGATTTCGCCAATGCGGTGAGCGTAAAACCACCTATGTTTGACGAATCAGCGGTCACTGGCTGGTTCCGTATAATTGAAGCTCAGTTCCACAACTCCGGAGTAAAAAAGAACGAGGCAAAATGTTATCAAGTCTTAGCCACACTGCCCCCGGAGACTGTCAATCGACTGCCAGAGGACATTTTTGAAGGACAAAACTACATCGACCTGAAGACGGAAGTCATTGGGCTTTTCGAAAAGAGCAAGCCCGAACTTTTCGGCAAACTCATAGCGTCTTTCCCACTTACCGGCCGGCCCTCACTGAATTTGGAAGAACTAAGGAGGACAACACTTCAGGTAGGATTCAGTGAAGATTTAGTGCGAAATAAATTTGTCCTTGCCGAAGAGCATAGCGCCTGTAATCGCGTCGCCAAAGGACCTATCCGTGGCCCAGCTAGGTAAATTAGCGGCTGAACTGATTATGTTCGACAAAGCGCAATGCTTGAGTGTAAACGCGAGTGGTCAATTGAGGGAATGCAGTGTAGTGTCTGCATCTGATTCCTCTATGCCAATTAATAGTGCATATAATAATAGTAATTTTAATAATAGTACATTTAGTAGTCGTGAATCTAATAATTATGCATTTACTGATCGTGCAGTTAATAATTGTGGATATAGAGATAGTGTAAATAACGCCGCGAATTCGTCGTGGCTATAAGCATAATATCCCGGTGGGCTTACAGCCATTTATTAGGGAGCAAAAATCTATGGTGGGCCGCGCTCATATATATTTTGGTGAAAAGGCAAAAACTTGTAAACCCTGGTGCAGGTGGCCAAAGAGATGTGAGACTGTAAATGCAGCCTTCCTCTAGGCCATCTTTGCCGCTTCCGGCGGAAAACTAACCAGGCATGCCATAGCTAGCGCGGCCGCTGGCGTGCCATCTGTTTTCATGATCGCTGCAAAAGTATTCAATCAAAAATGCAAATTTTTAAAAGAATAAGGGGGCGAGTGTGACTATCGTACCGGCCAAACTGGTGAGATTAAGTGAAGTGTGTGAATCAGAAGCCAAATTTCCACGGCAAATGGCGGAAAAATTAAGGTGCACGCGGATATTGCAATCCTAAGTCTCCTGCGATCATTTAGGTTGTCATTCGTAGTCGCTGATACCACCTCTTCAATTTTGGGAATCGATTTCCTGAGCCATTTCGATCGCTTGGGGAATTATGCGCGCAGCAAACGATTGGACCGGCAAACGAAGTTTGCCACAGCCGTGAATATCTCCGAGAAGCCTTCAGTTGCACTGATAACTGGTGACCTCTTTAGCGTACCCCTCCCCCCGTGCCGTCCGATGGTGGAACAGTTTGGGGCTCTGTAGGGGCCCGCCTGCGATCAGCCATCACCATCCCTCCCGCAGTCAGTAGAACACACCATTGACACTGGCAGTGCCCCGCCGACGTTTGCACGACCAAAACTTTTCATGCCACAATCTCTGCAAGACGCGTCACATGTGAGGTCAGTCAGAATAAATCGCGTTCGAAAGCCTTTAGAGGCGCCCTATGCGGGCCCCTTTCTAGTGATCGAACGCGGTCCCAAGGTCTTATACTAGAGTTACCGAACGGCAGGAGGGACACTGTCTCCATTGACCGGTTGAAACCGGCAAAATTGCTCGCAACCAACGAGGGCAAGCCTTCCGTCGCCCAGCGTCGCCCAAGGTCACGGGTCTGTTATGAGCAACTCGGATGCGAAACACATAAGGAAAAAACGGCGACAGAAGAAATGAACACCCAATCCGTACCATGTAACGCTTCATCGGAAGCGAAGGAATCACCGAGAAAAATTGTGAAAACACGATCAGGGTGAGGGGTTTCATTTGCAAGAAACCCAATGTACAAATATTATTGAACTTTGTAAATTGTGTATATATATATATATATATATATATATATATATATATATATATATATATATATATATATGTACATGTGAAATTGTTAATTGTTATCATTGTATAATGACTTAGATATATATTGTTGTAATAAACATGGTAGCTTTGAGATTAGATACCAATTGTATATATATATATATATATATATATATATATATATATATATATATATATATATATATATATATATATATATATATATATATATATATAAGTAGTAACTCTCTCATAGGATGCAATTTATTTGTATCGTACGCACTCCGCAGACTAAGAGGGGACGTGTGTAGTGTACAATCACTGCACACACACAAAGAAAGAGAGAGAGAGAGAGAGAGAGAGAGAGAGAGAGAGAGACAAATACACATTTTACTAGGTCAAAGTATCAAAGATGGAATGGTAGGAGCAATAAAATAAGGTCGTTTGGAGACAGTTTTGGGAACCAGCGAATCTGATTAGAATGTCTGGATTGAAACCCGACCACAATTTAAGGCTATCGCACCGGGGTGTGAGAGAAGATGGGCAAACAGAGTAATTAAAGCTGTCTGGAATAGGGAACAGAATCGGCGATAAAAAATGTTTCACTTAAGCTTAATGTAAAATTTGATAAGGTCATCTTGTAGCTTTAAGCAAACGGAGTCTCTGTGATACCCTCGCAGGGGAGAGACCCCATCCCAAATTAAGATACGAAGTGGAGAAGTTTAGCCAATCACAGGCTAGACTCCAATCAATCACAGGCTCCGCTGGACTGATAGGTAGCTAAGCACCGCCTCAACGACCCAAGGAAGGCGGAGCTACGCGTCGACTCCAAAATGCTACCTGGTATAAATAAGAGAACAGTTCATTCAAATGATGATTATTGACACATTATTGATTTATTCATTTAGTTATTCATTGATCAATTATTAGACTCTTAATTCACCGCTCTGAGAATCTACATTATTCTTGCTCTTGCCATTATAACTCGATTTAGCATATTCCGTTGCGCAAATTAAATATTTACCATAAGTGTAAACATTTCAAAGTAGTATAAAAATACAAGTGTTTAATTCCTTCACAAAGGAGCCTTCTACTTCCAAACCTTGATCGGTTAATACCCCTCCGACCGTACGTCAAGAAACTTGTAAGCAAGCCACTTTACTGGCGACCCTATAATAGGCGACCCTATAGATGTTTACCCACTAATACCTGCAAGTTGAATAACTCAGCGACTCACTGGGCTGCGGTGCAGCGCATGTTTAAACCTTTCCTAAATTTACACGTTTCCTAATTACTGTATTTTCATTCACAATTTTCAGCGCTTTCCTACATTTTGCATCCATACTTTCTAAACTTCTCTGTCCACGGTTTAGTCGGTGATAAGAAATTTTTAGTGAGCATCTCGTTTAGGCTATGTCCCATTGATGTAGACAGAAGCCTATATAAAGAGAAACGCTTACCATAAATTATTTATTTTGTATTAAATTAAATTGAACATATAACCACGCTGAATAGCTCAAAAATTAATTTCCCACACATTAAAGGGGTGTTAATTAAGAACGAATTAGTCACCCCGAACAGATTTTCTATGACTTGCGCTAAATAGAAAATGGCTTCATTGGATTTCCAACCCCAAATTTTCAGGGTTCTAGAGTTAGATTTCGGGTGAAATAACAGTAAAAATTTAAAATATTAAACTAATGGAGTTTTGTTGTGCATATACATGTAAACATAAATAGAATGGCTTAAAAAAAGTTTCCCAATGTGATTTAATAGGTACCATATATGCGGAGTTCGCCTATATAAATATATATATATATATATATATATATATATATATATATATATATATATATATATATATATATATATAAAAAATATATATATATATATATATATATATATATATATATATATATGCAAAAAGTCCCACGGGCAAATGAAAGGCGGATTCCAAGTACTTTCGAACTTTTTCAGTTCATTTATCAAGGAATAACGAAAAATTTACAAAGCTGGTATATATATATTTATATATATATATATATATATATATATATATATATATATATATATATATATATATATATATATATATCTATGGAAGACCGCAAAGTAATGCCCCGCCCATTGTACAACGAAAGGGCACAAAATAGAAAAATATTATCAAAGAGGGATATGAAGTATAAAACCAAATAGATAAGGTCTACTTCCGGAAATTCCAACTGTGAGTACAGAATGTAGACATTTAGGTCACTAAACTAAATACATACACACCTAATTGTGAATACATAAAAATAAACAAGAGAAACAACTAAATTAATAAATCAAAGGGCTAAGATTTATAATGGACAATTTCGTTATAAATAAGCCTTTTAATAACAGGGGGCAGTTTAAAGAGACCGGGGATGTATTAAAATTAGGCGAGGAATTAATGAATGAGCATTCGATAATAGTTCTTTGAACAAAGTCATCAGATTTGTAAATAAATTTAGCCGAATTCCAATTGATAGGAATTGATAAATAGACAAAGAAAGCACTACTGCTACTGGAATCCGCCTTTCATTTTCCTGGGGGATTTTTTGCATATATGTGTATATATATATATATATATATATATATATATATATATATATATATATATATATATATATATATATATATATATATATATATATATATATATATATATATATGCAAATGTATGTATCCTAAGTATAAAAGTGTGAAGTGGGTTTTCATTTTTATCTAACTATGAAGAGGATCGTGGTCTTTTGACAATGGATCATCATATCGTCATGAGGATCGTGGTCTCTTAATGAGTGGTCCTGATCTCATAAGGAGAATCTTCCTCTACTCAGGAGGCATCTTAGTCCCTGACGAATATCTTGGTCTCTTAAGAAGAACGCGTGGTCTCGTGAGGATATATTTTTTTAAGTGACCATCTTCTTTCGAGGAGGATCGTGGTCTCTTCAAAAGTCATCGTGGTCTCGTGAGGAGGATCGTGGTCTCTTCATGAGGCATGCAGTTCACTTGAGAAGGCACATGTTCCCTTGTGGAGACCACGTGTTCTCTCAAGGAATATCGCGTTCTCATCAAGGGGACTATGGTCTATTGCGGAGGGATCACTTTTTCGTGAGGAAGTTCGGGGTCTCTTGAAGAGAGAGAGCTTGGTCTCGTAGTTTCTTGAAGAAACATCGTGGTCTCCAGGTGAGGATTCTGGTTTCTTGAAGAGACATCGCGGGTCTCGTGATGAGAATCCTAATCTCCTAATGAAAGATCCCAGTTTCGTGATGAGAGACCCTAGTCTCCTGTTTAAATATTCTAGTCTCGTAATGCTGGATCGTGGTCTTCATCCTGTCCGTGTAGGAGAGCATCCCTCTTGGGGGCTTTGAGGGGCCACACCCGTGGCTCTCTCAAGGGATTCAAGCTCCTCCTGCCCCGGATTCGTCTTCGCAACGTAACTCAAGTTCGAATTTCTTAATTGTTCTGCTATTTTTATATTCTTTAATATTTGTCTTTCTTTCGGTTTCCCTCTCTTCTTTTCTCTCACTCTTTCTTTTATATTTTATTTTTATTTTTATTTCTCTTTCACTTTCTCTTCTCTCTCTCTGTCTCTATCTCTCTTTCTTTCTCTTCCACATTCTCTTTCCCTTTCCTTTCCCTTTCCTTTTCCCTTTCTCTTTTCCTTTTATTTTTCCTTTCTCTTTCTCCTTTTCTTTTTGTTTTCGTTTTCTTTCTATTGCACTTTCCCCCTTTTTTTCCTCTTTTCTCTTTTCTCTTTTCCTTCCTCCTTTTCCTTTCCTTTTCCCTTTTCCCTTTCTCTTTTCCTTTCATTTTCCTTTTACTTTCTCTTTACCTTTTTAGTTTTCCTTTTCGTTTTATTTTTATTTTTCGTCCTATTTCTCTTTCTCTCGCTGTCCTTCTCTCCATTCCCTCTCCAGGAGTGAAAATGACCTCGTCAGTTACATCATTTTAACCTCTCTTTTTTTTTTACTGGGAAATTACGGGAATTTTCCCTGGATGCTTAGAAAGTACCCTTTTGGCCCCAGCATTTCGGCTTAAATGTTTTTTCTGCCATTTGTCTTCTTAGTGTTTGTCTTCTACCTCCCTTATTATATCCTTTCGATTGTTACCTCCTCGGATTACATTTAATACGTTTCAATAATGATTGGCGATTATTTGCCCTTGTTATTCTTGATTTATAATCCCCATTACGTTTTAGTCCATTTTTATTATTCCATTTTTCCATTTTCATTGAGCCATTTTAAAATTCATTTTATTTATCGCATATTTATCCATTTACTGTTTCCATTTTATTTATTCTTATTTTATTCTTCTCTCTCTCTTTTCCTTTCTATTTCCAGTTTTATTATATTTTATTGTATTTGTTATTGTTCTATTTTTATTATATGTTCTTCATTTCATATACTTTATTTCATTTTTAAAATTCCATTTTCAACATCTCCTATTTTTTTATTCTTCTTACTCGTATTCGCCCTTTTTTCATTTCTCTCGAATTCCTGGTAATTTCTTTTTCCACTACCCGCATTGAGGTTTAGGAGATTTGCGCGTCTTCCTATTATCAAGTGCTGCCAGCAGGCTCCTCTTTTCGGGAATATAGATTGCCCTGCATCCTTGCCCACCCTCTTCAAGGGGGGGTAGGCAGATTCAGGAGAGTTGCAAACTTATTTAGACCTTAACGCTTCCCCCAAATCAGTTTAGGTCATTTAGCTTCCAAACATTTTCATTTTCCTCTACTTCTCCCTTTCCTCTAGCGAAGATGCCTTCGTTAGTTTTCGCTATAATTTTTGAAAAATAAAATACAGCAATAATTGCAGTATTTTTAACTTTCTTATTTTTATTTTAGTATTAATAGCAAAATTTTGACTCACCCTCTGTATAACTTATAATACCACATGTCACACTCGCTCAAAATATGTTATAAAATCCCATGTGTCTCGCTTTTGACTCACCCTGTATAGCATGCAATAACGCATGTCGTAATAAGATATGCTAACCTTACCTAACCTATCCTAACTTTAAAACTAATCATTTAGCCCCCCCAAAAAGAAATTTATTGGTAATCAGCGTAAGAAACTAGTTGCATTAGTGGTTAATTCACAAAAAAATTGGAGAACGGTGCACCAAACACAAAAGATGCACTTTGTCTCGCCTTGTACAGGCTGAAATCACGAAGTTTAGACTGTTTTTAAATATGGTTACATACCATTAATTAATTACTTTCTTGCAGGTTCTTTCAAGATTTATTGAATTGTGTGAATCAAATTGTAAATTCATTAAAAACAAAACCCTTTTACAAACAAGAATGGAAAAAGTGACGGTAAGGCAGCAGGAGACATTTTCAAAATGTTGAACCCTATTGTGAGCAGCTCTGTGTTTTTTAGTTATCAAGCGGCTTAAGGATACAAGCAGCTGTCTTCTAAGAGTGCGGACCATCCTACACCGATCAGTGATGGCCCTCAACACACGATGAACAACATCAGGAGAAATCCAAGGAGCGCCAAACAAATTGCTTTGGTAGCCAAATTGAGTCATGTGACCAAGCAAAAATTGTTATAAGATGATCTAAACTTTGTTAATTCAATATAACTAAAGGACATCTGCACTCCAACCTCACCGAAAAGAAAAGAGTCGACAGAGCAAAGACTCTCCTCCAATGGTTCATTGATGTCTCAACCTCCACTTATGTGGACGGATAAGAAGTTGTTCACTGTCCAGGCCATCCACAACACAAAAAAAAATTATCATGTTTGGGCACAAAATTAAAATGAGATTCCAGTTGGACAGCGGTTATCTTTCAAGAGACAGAAGACATATTCGGTGATGGTATGGGTAGCCGTAACATCAACGGGCAAAAAAACACTTCTCATCAACATTGAAGATGAATCAGCATGTTTATTTCAAGATGTTGAAGGAAAAAGTCATTCCCTGGATGGATGCCACCATAGGAAACAACGAGGTAACTGTTCATTCAGATAAAAAAAAACAACATCAAAACTGGCGCCAGGCAAATTTTAAGGAAATTTTGGCTTCCAAGTTCGCCATATTTGAATTCCATGGACTTTTGAATGTAGTCAATGCTTGAGTTGGAGACTTGTACCAAATCTCAACAAGGTTTCGAAGTTCTGAAGTGAAAACTGGAAAAATGCTCGGAGAAAATATCAGCCGAAACCCTGCGCACCCTCGCGCTCAGTTCATATCTAGACTACGTCTTGTCATCGACGCAAAGGGTGATGCAATTGAATATTCGCTACATCAACTTGTAGCATATAATTATTTATTTCGTTTTAGTCTAAGAATTATGTAATATTAGATTGTGTTCTGAAAATAAATGAATAAATATCAGTTTAAACTTCGTCTTTCTACCATTTATATCTTATAATATGGGCCCATGTCTGTCGCTTTTGACTCGCCCTGTATATCTTATAATATCTCATGTTGGCTTTTATTCTTAGTATCCGCTCAAAACGTACGAGAATAAAAAATGGATTAGCAATGCAATGGATTAAATGAAATCGAACAAGTAAGTGTCCTGGAAAGGCGTAGTAGAAGAAGAGGAGCATCGCTTGGAGCATGGTAGCGGTAACATAGAAACATGGTGGGGTCGGGGGTGATAGAGGTCACATGGGCGAAATTAGGGAAGATGATATTGAGCACATAGTAAAAAGGGTGACAGTAGTAAAATAGGTGAAACGGATGCGGCGTGTGGGGTTGAAAGATGCCGCATGTTTAGGCGGTGATAGGGTCATGACCAAGGAAACAGGGGCGTGGCATAAAAGTAGGTGTGTCATGGGAAAAGGGCATGGTGGCGAGCGGAGATAGAGTAACATCATCATCATTTCAGCGATTTGCCTGCTACTGCTAAAAGAAATTCCGTTTCCATCTTTCTGAACTTTTGTCGGCTTTGTGCACTTTGTTTCCAATATTTTGGGGCTCTTTTCGGTCATCTTTTATCAAGTGGAGTCCAATCGGTCATTTTTCTGGTCAATCTATCGTCTTGGAACCTTGCCACATGGCCTGTCCAGCTTCATTTCAGATGTTATTATCAGCTAAAAACTTGCGACAAAATGTGCAATCATGCTTAAAAGTATAGTTATCATCCCCAAAATGGTCCTGAGCTGTTGGGAAAAGGTGCTGATGAGGTACATTTTGGTACCATTTGGAGTTCAGGGCATTGTTCTTCCGCAAAATTGTTCGTGCTTCAGTTCCCGTAGATGAGAAGCGGCACCAGATATGGAAAGTTTCCGGATTCTTCACCGAGGGTACGTCATAGAAAACGTGACAGCGCTCCCGTTTCTCTTCCTAAGGAGCGATCATCCAGAAGCTCCAAACAACTGGAAGGGAGATTCATCAGAGAATATCAATTTGAATAAGTCTTCAACGGTCCATTCTTTATATTTCCTACAAAAATGGACCCTATCCGTAAGTTACTTCTTGGCGAGATGAGGTTTCTTCACACCCCTTCTCGACTTGAGTCTTTTTGTGGAACAGTCTCGACCTCACTGTGCGCGTGGAGCGTTCACACTTACTCCTTTCCAATCGTGAGCAAGCTTGGCACTGGAGACAACCCGATCGTTATATGGAGACGATTTTGTCGTTCATTTAAAGCTTTTGAGCATCCAGAAGAGTTCTTCGGACGTTTGTAACCAGTCTTTTTAAAGTCATTAATAACCCGACAGTTGGTGCTCCTTGATGCAATAACGTTAGCAATTATCTCTTTGCATTTAAGGCCACTTTGGAGCAGAGCAACAATGTTTGCACGCTTTTATGTGGAAAGAACCATTTCTGGAATTGAAATTTACCCAAAAATATTACAAAAAGTCATTCATTTAACCCATATTTGTCATCATTTTACCCTTTTGATCAAATAGCAAAGATCCAGAGACAGAAAATCACCTCCTACAGAAAAAAGGACCAGAGAGCGATTTTGAATTCAGCGATGAAATGCAGTGTTTCCTTATTTTTTTAAATGATGAGTTTTTAATAAATCTACAATCATTTAAATATTAAAATAATTAATCCTATCACATAAATTTCCAAAACGAATATATATATATATATATATATATATATATATATATATATATATATATATATATATTAGTCTAAAACCTTGGGGCATGACTGTCGATACGAAATGCAGAAGAATCCTATGGGAAGAGGGCACAGGAAATATTATGCCCTCTTGGACAAAAAGGTGCGTGGAATATAAGATTGATTTATCTGAAAATACGAACAATCGTCTCGCTTAACACAGAGATTGCAGCCCCTTAGTGGGGTCAACAGAATACATAAACCATGCGCGACAAAAAAGTTATAAGCAACCAGACCTAAAACATGCACATTATGTAATTTAATCAAACAATTAATAAAGGGCTTCTCTCTATAATATAAATGTTTCTAATAAATGGGTATTAGTAGAACAAAGAAATAAACATACAGCAACTAATAAATTTGCAAGAGAAGAAAAAGCATCCCTAAAACGTCCTTGCCTGTAGGTGGTAAAGCATTTTGGAGGCCTTGCAATAAAATGGCTAAGAAAATATTTTCAGCTCTGCTTAAGCAAATGTGGGATTAGATAAAGCTAATTATCTCCGAACAAGCATGAATAGAGTAAGGATCTACCTATGACGCGGCGATTCAGAGCTCAATATTATTAGAAGGTCACTCAAACCATTATTGACACGACATTATCCACTGATGTGGTCATAAATAAATGCCATTTTATCCCTTTGGCTGTGGAACGAGATTCTAATATGACTTTGTTAAGATGTCTGCGTGGATGCGTGTCGATGTATATGTATGTGATGAACTTGCATGGATATATGTATTTTCAAATTAATTTTTAAATAGAAGACTAACAAAGAAAAATAAAAGAGGCGCGAGAAAAGTGGTAACAACGCTAAACTAAAAAGAGCAACGAGGGCATCTGCCACAGAAAGTTTTTAAGGAGAGGTCTGTAAAGAAAATGAAAGTGTGAGGAAGTTATATTATCGCAGAACCTATGAGAGCATTGGGGATGGAAGGGCACGCAATCTTGTAGTTACGAGATGCAACATTGGGCCAGGAAGGCATAGATTTCTACAGGGTTATCATCGGGTGTACCCCTACAACCTAGCCACCGCCTTACAGAGGACAGAGCGATGTCAACAACACGAATTTTGAGCCTCTTGTAGAAAGGTAGAAGATAAAAAAAAAATGAAAGTAATGCTAAGAAGAGATAAAAAATAACGAGAGACACGACAGGAAACTTCCTCAAAGCTAAGAAGAGATACAAAATAACTAGAAATGCTACAGAAAAAATCGCCAATGCTACAAAGAGAATACAAAATAAGGAGACGCTACATGAAATTTCACCAACACTAAAAAGAGATAAAGAATAGCGAGAAGCGCTACAAGAAATTTCCAAAATGATAAAAAGAAATAAAAAAAAATTATGAGAGGCGCTACAGAAAATATTACCAAAACTAAAAAGATACAAAATAATTAGAGATGATACAGAAAATTTCACCAACGCTACCAAAGCTGAAAAAAAGAACAAGAGACGCTACAATACATTTTTACCAACGCTAAAAAGATAAAAATAACGATAGATGCTACAGAAAATTTCCCCACCGCTAAAAGGAGATAAAAAATAACGAGAGATGCTACAAAAAATTTCTCCAACTATAAAAATAATGAGAGACACTACAGGAAATTCCACAAATGCTAAAAAGAGATAAAAAATAGAGAGAATCTATGGGCAATTCCACCAACGCTAAAGTGAGATGAAAAATAACGAGAGAGACTACAGGAAATTTCACCATTAAAAATAGATAAAAAAGAAAAACTAAAGGAAATTTCACCAACATTAAAAGGATTAAAAATATCGAGAGACGCTGCAGAAAATTTCACCAACGCTAAAAAGAGATATAAATGAGTAGACACTAAAGGAAATTTCACCATTGCTAAAGTGAGATAAAAAAGAACGAGAGAGGCTACAGGAAATTTCACTGACACTAAAAATAGATAAAAAAAGAGACTAAAGGAAACTTCGCCAACGTTAAAAGGATTAAAAATAACGAGAGGCTGCAGAAAATTTCACCAATGCTAAAAAGAAATAAAAAAATAACGAGACACTACAAGAAATGTCAACAACGCCAAACTAATTGTCGCCATTCGGTAACCGCATTTCCTCGCCCGAAAAAAACTAAGAGCTTTTCAATTTAGTGCTTCTTTACCCCCCCAAAATACGGTAGGTTATTTAGACAATTCCAACAATAGCTGCCGTTGGTAGATGCATCAAAATGAACAATTTAACAAAATATTTCCTAATTATCATAGGAAAAAGGATACAAAAACTCGCAACCAATTCATAACTTGAAATCTCTTTCGAGGAACAAAAACGATTAACTATGAAATAATAAAATACAAACAAATAAAAGAATAAGGATAACAAGGGTCAGAAAATAAACATCCTCTCGAAAAATGTAATTACAAAAAGTACTTAGTCGTTGTACCCAAGGGTTGTACTAAATATTTGTACTCAACGGGAACAACTTTCCATACCCTGCTATCAGAATAACACATCCCTTCCTGCAATCAGCCACAAACTATTTCCCCTAAGTTTTAAAAAAATCCCCGAGTTTAAAAGATTTGAACGGTTATCTCGTTTGTATATTTGATTCTCGTTCGGAAAGACATCGCTGGCGTTTGTTTTCAATACAGAGAGTAATCGGGGTGAGATAGATGAGCGTTTGGTAATTTTACGTAAGGCAAATAACCTACCTTGTGAGTCGTGCAGACGGTAGGGAGGGTAATAAGGATACGTGAAGTAGCCGTCGGCCGGACTGTTGTATCCACCCTCACCTGCAAAAGAAATTACACTTAGTTCATTACAGTCAGTAACAGGCGCCAAAACGCATCAATTAAACACGAAACAAAGGAATGAAGTGTTATTTAGTGTGAGAGGAAACTAGTATAACCCGACTCAGGCTGCGCAGTGAGCGAAAAATGAAGTAATGGGCAGATAGAGGAAGATAGTGAATAAACAGAAAGAATAAGGTGAGTAAAAACGCCAAGCTGAAATAAACTCTCATCTTTTTCACCTTAAATATGTGTGTTGAGAGAGTGTATTCCGAGCATGCATTAACACTATTATTACATACTTGAAACTGTGAAAACCAACGGGGGCATCTCCGACCTAAATTTTGTAGGGAATGATGTGTAAAGAAAGTGTTGAAGATGGAGGAATTAAAAATGTGTGAAAGATATATAGCGGTAAATCAAAACACAAGTGTTGGGGCAGGGACCACGCAATCCTCCAGATGTGTCCATGCTAAACCTGACGCACTGGTTAAACACCAATCTGCACTCATTTAAGATGTCTTTGATTTTCCAGGGAGAACCTACTGATTAACGTGGATTCCGAACCACAGGTATTGGCAGCCATCGCAAACCGAATCGAGACTCTACCCGGTGGCTTATCACACCCCATGTACCTTAAATTCACGCCAATCGGAAGTTAGATCTCCACTCTGCTAGAAATGGTTCGAACTTGATCATTACAAGGAAGAAAACTCTTCTGAAATGGAATAAATGATCCTCTAATATTCACTCATGCAGTCAATTGCACACCAAGATAGAGAAGATGGGAGGAGAGTCAATATCTCCATTAGATGCTACTATGTCCACAATGAATATTAATGGAAAATACTCGGCATTCAGCTTCTTGTCCAAAAGCTTATGAAAAGCGCATTTAAATACACTTAAGGGCCAAAAGTCATAATTAGTACCTAGTATCGTGTAGGGCCCACAGTAGCCCGGTGAAGTTCAGCTACTCGACGTGGCACTGATTTCACTGATGAGATATGGGGCTGGAATATCTCATTGTTGCTGGGGAAAAGCGAGTCAATGACTAGATGCAAATTGTTACCAGGCATGGAAACGTGAAAGCCATGGTCAATGACATATTTAGGTGAACCAGCAGACCAAACCCATGTCACGTGAACATACACCCTTACCATTATGACACCACGACCTGCCTGTATAATGCCTTGGTGACAACTGGGGTCCATGGCCTCATGGGGTGGGTCTGAACCAGACTCCAACCCTTTCATCAGCCCGAAACAAATGGAACCGTGATTTATTTGGCCACGCCACATGTTTCCAATTTTCCAGTGTCCAAGTAGCGACTTCACGAGCCCAGATGCAGCGCTGTGTCGGTTTCGTAGTGTTAACAAGGGAATTGAGAGAAATCTTCTGCTCCCATTTCTGTAGGAAGGTAAAGAACGCTGCACTGCCCTGATGTATATTCGGCTGGTACCTCCTACATTGAATGTAGATGTAATTTGAGTCTCTGTTGCTTGTCTGTGACCATGGATAATTCCAGCCAGATGCTGCTGGTTACGAAGATTAAGCAACCGTGGTTAGTCACTTCGTTGACCACGGGGGACGGTAATGCCTCCCATGAGGTATTCTTGGTACATAAGCGACACCATAGATTGAGAGATGTTGAATGTCTGCATAGTTTTAAAAATGCAATGTCCCATTTGTCTGGTAACCACTAACAGGCCCGGTTCGAACTCGGATAATTCACGTCGACTTCACATGAGAAGCCAGTCGGTGTTCACGCGAACATAGATCACAACTGATATACGTATGATAATTTAGATGAACTCACAGTAAGCTGGCGCTGTGCCTTTTACCTTTACATACCTTTATCCCATGACTTTTGGCACTTCAGTGTATGCAAAGTAAAGTCTCCTATAACAGCAATTCGACAAAATAGATGCGGAATTTTTCAGCCAGTAACTGAAATTCTGTGTTATCTATAGTGATAAGTTTAAACAAGATTTGCTTAGCCGTTGATACGTGGTAGTTTACTTTGCTCAAATACTCCTAAGTAATATCCACTAAAAGAAAATAATATTATTCTTATTAATTTATTGCTTTTGAAGAAACTTCATGTTTGATTCTACAACAAACATATTCCCATGTTACGTTCTAACAATTATAATCGTTCAGCCAAAAGTATAATAGCAACCAATGTGGGGTGAATGAGAACTTGCAAGTATTTACTAGTTTCAAAAAATTACATTATATAATATTAAATGAAACAAAAGAACGTCCAAATAGATTTGATATGCTTTCTCTTGGATCCACAGTTGCACCACGCCCGCTGTTGAGAGTTTTTAAATTTATTTAATTGTTAAATGTGTCTACGCATCGTAATTCTACAAACTTTGGACCAGTTCCAAATTTTTAGAAAATAGCCCCATAGAACTTGACCCTTGCAAATTATCTGCATCGACTTGACTCCTGTGAGATATCACATTCTCCTCAAGGCCAAGTGATATTTGGGGATTGAAAGTGAGGTTTAAGTGACGTCAAACGCCGTTGTCATTAACTCAATATGATGATAAACCTGTGGACCAGTTGTAAGGGGATCTTTATTCCACCACAAAGTTAAATTGACTGTTTGGGAGAATATGGTATGCAGAAAATTATCCCCTATAAACTTAAAACAATATATAATCTAACAGTCACAGCTGGTATCTACGGCCAGAAATCCCCACATTGAGTTAGCAAAAATACATTTTGCCATCAGGATAAAGCACTTCCTCACAATGTATAAATAATTAATGATCTCCTATAGTGGCATAGAGACGTTTGGCTAGAATAAAAAAATGGTGCACCCCTATTATATACTTCTTTACTTCTTCCGGGCATCAATTACTCAGTGGTTTGCCTCATCTTTGAACTAGTCGTATTTCCTTTCCTTCAAATCTAAATTTTTATAAATCCAAACTTTTTAGATAAATAAAATTACATAAAATGAGTTCATAACAATGATAAATGATGATCATTGATATATTTAAGTTCCTAGAGAAGTCATAAAAACAGAACTATCGATACAATGTAATATCACCGACGCTTGTTCAGATGATATCTCAGCAATTACCTACTTGATATCCTGGAATCGAAATCCTAACCAGTATTTTAGAGGTATATAGTCATAAAAGTGGGTTTAAGAACCAAGGAGCTTTGAACATTTAGCTAAATACGATACCTTAGATAGCTCCTGTAGTCGAAGAACGACACACAAATATGATTCCTCTAATATTCAACTGTTTCCAATCATTAACTGACACATGCTCTTTTAAAAACTGTGTTATCTATCATCGTCGCACGGGTGAAAAATAATCCTCAGGCTAGAGAATGGTAGTAGGTTATAAGTTATAGGCTACAGGAATAAAATCTATTCACCAGAAGAAAAGTGATCTTCATTACCACAAATTCTTTGTGATTCAAAGGATATGCAAGAAATCGTCTATTATAAGGGGTGAATTGTAGCCTAAACATTTCAGCTTATGTTTACTACCTGCCAACAACCTCAACGTTTAAACAGAGTATTGATTTATAGTTTTGAGTTATCGTAGATTTTCGTATCGATAATCGAGGCCATACTAACATTACATAGGGGAAGATCTAAAATTACTTACGGTAAACAACCCGAAATAAATATGATCCACGCAAACCTCCCTGACCAATGACGCCGAATCGATGTGTTCAAGTATCCTCAGAATTATTTGTTTTTCCTTAGCGAGGCCTCATACATAATTTTTCCGTCGAATAAGTATCTCTTTTGGGGTGAGTTAGGTAAAGTAATCCTATCTTGCTGCACTTAGCAAAGTTTTCTCATCCAGAGTTTTATGGGTGTATGCCCCATTTGTGAGCAAATGGATCACACAAATTATTAGAACTTGGTCACTCATGCTGTAGATGCGTTTTGGACGTTAAAAGCTAGTGATGAATAGCCCTCCAAGCTACTTTGCTTCTTTAATTTAAGATTGCGAGGTGGTTTTAAATTACCCAATAAAACTATTTGCATAAAAAACCCATTTTCGTAAAATTATACGAAGGCTAAAGTACCAGCAGGTTCTTTGAAAGTTAACAGTAAAGTGTATGAGAGTTTGATAAAGCGTTCTTCTAAATTATTTTAAATATACGAAGTACTTGCACAAATGCTCGTTCCATCCAGTACAAAAGCATAATCCATCGATTTTAATGAGTCTTTTTAAAATACGCGTGGAAATAGAGTTTTCAGACCATGTCATCAATAGGGAACCCAACACCTGCAGGGGTCGCTATTCTTGACTAGGGAATTTAGGGAAATCTTAACTTAGTAAAATTAGGTTCGCTATTCTTGACATGGGAAATTCTCAAGGACGCTTTCATATCCTCAGGCGGTAAGATTAGGTTAGGTTAGCTCATGTTAAGCTAAAACAAAACACCATATAGGTAGGAGCCCTAGAATTTAAGCTTGGGTATTTTGAGGGAAGAAATTAACTGCTTAGCCCCATTATTTTTAGTGGTGTAACCTTGAACTCTCAAATAATTTACGTTGCAGGAAACTTTGGTTCCCTTGCACATACTGTCAAATCTATCAAACCCCCTTTAGACTACAACGTGCAGCCTCTGTTAAATTCATTCTGCTTATCAAACTTTGACACTATGTTTTTAAATATTAAAATCATATTTCATCCCTTTCTACAACTAACTAGCAACTAACGAGATAATTTGGAAGTCAAGTCGTCTTAAAACATCTCTGAGAAAGCATTTAACTTTTACAAAAAAATCAATCAGAGTGATTAACCATAAATACTTGCTCCCCTGCCTTTGGAGGAGGTTAATGCTAACATGTTGTTTTACTCATTGTCACAAACTTACTATGAAAAGACACAGAGATGACATGGTGAGAATAGTGTGGATAGGGGGGGAAATGAAAATAAATGACAAAGTGGATGAGAAGAAATATGGGCTTTTCAAACTTAAATGTTTCTGGATCCGATGAGGAGGTCGAGAATTTTCACGGAGTCCTCGCAATCAAATTTAAAAGAAAATAAAAAAGAATAAACTAAATTTTTATACTTACCAGTTTGTGTTCTAGAAAGATCAAATTAACGTCATTTTTACTTACTGATTAGAGTATAACTGCTGTTTTATGCTGTCTAAATGTTGTAAATCACGTTTAATTGAAATAACTTGTGGTGTTATGTCACTTTCTGCATTTAACCGGTTCCGGTATTTAGTCTTTGTGGCAATTAATGACAAATATTATCTGCTACAGATGTCTTTTTTAGACACTACCACTAGCCATGCACCAACACTGATCATAATTGCAAAGCGCATGCACTAACGAGGAATTGACAAGCATGGTGACAAGAGTGACGATTCTGCTACAATGCCACATTTTTCATAATGTGCCATACTTCATGATGTAAAGGTAAAAAAAATAATCTAACTACTATTTATCAATAAAAATGTCTTACGGAGCCCCTAGACTTCTCTTCCGAGCACTTTGATAAAACCCTGGATTTCATTATTTCATTGTTTGGGCTTCTGCAAGTCCATCTTTGGTGCTTCTTTTTTTAACATAATTCCGGCAATTTTGGTCTTATTTTCTTTTGGGGTAGAGTAGGTGATTTTGACTTCAGCGAGGAGTTATGTGAGATGTACCTCCTCAGATAGTGTTCTGCAATTTTAGTCTCAATTTGAGTCGCAGCACCCCGTTCTACACAAGCACTGTGGTTGTTGTAGTCAGTCACAGTCTGGCTCACAAAACTTATGTCTACACAAGCACGATGGTTAAACATTAGTTTAAATAGGCCGATTCAACTGGAATGGCCCAATTATCTTAGGTTTTGTTTCATGATGAGAAGTTCTGGGTCATAACCTACCTTGGTGGCCCAATGCAGGTTGGTAGCTAGGAGCCGTGAACGAAAGCACTCGACACTGGATTTTTTTTCACCCTATGTCTGGAATCAAACTTAGGTTTAAAGGCCTCTGCGACTCTTTACTCCTGGTAATAGTTTGAATATTTAGACCTCATTAAGATGTAGTTGGTCCGGGTGCTAGGGTGGAGGGATTAGCGACAAAACACTTCTGGTAAAAGTTCAGATTGATGAACGTAATTAAGATGCAGGTGGTACGGCACGACATGCATTGACGTATAATCACTATGTAAGTGTGTCCCTACATAATTTAGGGTCACTCATTCCTGGTTCCCAATGACTCTGCTATCCCCACTCCTGGCAAAAGTTCGGATCAATATACGAGTTTATACGAAATTAAGGATTATCACTCTGTAAGGGAGTACATTTATCCAGTGTTCTACGACTAATCAGTTTGTAAAATTTCGGGTCGATATAAGTATAATTAGGATGTGGTTGTTTTGGGGGGGTTTTAGGGGGGGAACCAGCCTCAACCACTGATTCGTTCAACATGGTTGCTAAAATTGAAATTTTCTGCAAATGATCGCTAGCATATTCAAGACGGGCTTTTAAATGAACGTTTTTCAATAAAGGAGTCTCCCTCGAACGATATCCATGCATCTCCGTTTTATGTAACATCCACATATTCCTCTCCTAAGTGATCGTTCCTAATTGATCGTTCACATATTGGACACTGTATTCAATCGAACAACCACATTTTCTCCTAACTCATCGTTAAACTCCCTTATAGTCATATTTTGGTTATTTATAAAAGATCTAAGGATCTCCTCTGAACCGTACACAGTGGACTTTTCGAGGACGACCCGAATGAGGGAGATATGCAGTTGTCCCTAAATCCTGGCTGCACTGTAGACTTAGGAACATTTAATTCTTTATAAATCTTCTTGTAACTCATCTTAGATTTGAATTTCTTAATTATTCACTAACTAACTTACGCCAATGATGATTACATGTAGATGTAGACAACGACTAGTGAGATCGCGAAGCCGAAGAAAGGGTTGCTTAGAACATTCTAGACCAATTCCTACCTAGTTAAACTTTTACACCATATCAACTAAACATGGATTTTAAAATGTTATCGTATAAATACTTTTTGTTTGCGAATTTTCGTCAAAAGTGTTATTATTCGTTTATTTATCTATTATATTGTAGAAATTTTAGCTTTTAATAGATTCCTTTAATGTCTTTTCATAATTTAGGATCACATAAATGGAAGCAGCCGAGGCACCCCAATATAAAATAATTTACGTATAAATACTTAATTAGGTGGAAAGCACTTCAAAAATTAATCACGATTAACATTTAACATAATTTAATCGAAATAATACATAAAAAAATTGAAAATAAATAGATTTACCTTTAAAAGTTTAATGGGAAATTTGAGTTTGATGATTATAACATAATTCTTAAATATTAGGACGTTTAGTTGAGAAAACAACTCTCAGTTCTTCATTCACTGTCTACAGTCGTTCTCTTTTCGTTGTTTTTACGTTGCACAAAATGCAGAGAAGCTAGTTCCAAAATACTTTCAAGTGGCGTTAAGTTTTTTTACAAATCTTTGAAATACATATTTTTTGGCAATTTATGAATTTTAAAAATGATTTCTTGGTCACTCCCGCGGCACCCTGGTTAAGAAACACTGGTCTAAAGTAGTCAGACACGAAACTAGTGTGATTAGATTTGGATAATGGAATCTAGATACCAATTAAAATATAATATAAACACACAAATAAGTAAAGCTACAAGGAATCTTGAACAAGTAATCTGCTGGTTTATGTTTGAGAGCTGAAATTTATATGCTGGTTTATCAAAGATTGACTCATCTGTATCGATTTCTTTATTTTCAGCTTTCTTCTTTTCTTTTCTCTCCAGTGGGTGTTGGGGCTGGATTAATGGGAAGATCGGTTTTGCCCCAATAACCCCTTCCCCCCTACGTGAAATAATGGAGGGACCACCTCCATGCGACCGTTCTCGGGGGCATAGGGCTGGCTGTACTGCTTGTGGCAAGCAGCACGTCCAGCAGGCAAGACTGGTGGTTATTTACTTCTAGCCACCCTGCTGGGCCAGAGGGAAAAGAGTCCTAGAGTGGTGAGTCATTTCCAAGTAGATATGACAGATCCCCCCCCCCCTCACACACACACACACCTGAAGTGGGACCACCCCACCTGGATGAATCCCTCATGAGGTTAATTTGAAATTGAACTTCCACTCCCTAGCTGTTGCTTGAGTCACTAGTACAGGATGGGGTGCTATAAAATTTTACCCCATCATGCAACAGCTTCCCTCCACTCTAATCTGGTCCCTGAGGACAAGTCTCACAGAAGGCCCCACTTAATTGCGGTAAGGCTGTCGGGGGTCAGCAGCACTCGATGCAGGATCAAAGGATTTCTGCCTTAATCTCCAAAGGGGTCGAAGGGAGCAGAGGTACCATTTACTACCCGGGGAACAATTAACGACCACAACTTAATTTCGTCTTTTGTCGTATTTGCTTCGTTTACTCTGCTCTGCCTTTCTTTTTTATTATTTTGTCGTTTATCTTTCTCCCTTTCGCTATCTTCCTTGTAGTTTAATTAAATGATTGCAGTCGATTAATTTATACACATTTTACTATTTCACTGAGAATCTTATGACAATAAATAAGAAAATATTAACGAAACAAAAACCGATCAAAAAATTTCTATTTCCCTCATTGTTGTTCTTAAAAGAATACTTAAACATAATAATGGTAATAAACTACCCCACTCAATCTTAAATCATAATTAATACTAACGCAATTCTAATAAATAATATCACTGAGTACTAAAAAAAATCACAGCATTCACCTGAAAAAGATGTTCCACTCTTTTCACATTGGCGCCCATGCGGCCCAAATCGAACTGACTGCGTCTGCGTGCCATTTATATTCTCTAATTTTAAAAAAAATATATAAAACTATCATTGCAGAATTACTGAAAAATCGGGGGAAATAGATTTTCTTCAATTTATATCGCTTGTGTTAAAACAAAATTGTTTTTTTATTAAATAAAATCTAGATTTTATTTGTTTTCTTTACAAATTTGCTCGCAGGCTGTCATTTGCCTAGGCCTGTTTAGCCACTTGCATCAAGTGGATGAAGAGGTGACCACACGAGGAGGCAAACCATTGTCATACGAACCACAAACTAGTATTGTGAATATTGAGGTTTAACCTATAATTGATGCCCTTGTATACATGGGCCTATATTTATGCAAGTCTCTTCTCCCATAGCTTAATCTAGTAAATTTGTTCCTTAGCAAAAGAGTAACATTGGAGAGGAATTGAGAGATGTTACTAGTTTGCAATTCCCTAATCTCTTTTACTCTTCTATGATTTTTCCTTCCATGTTTTAATTCTTTTCTATGCTTCGTTTCAGGCAAATCTTTCCCCTTTAATTTCATATTCCTCTTTTTCCTTTTCGTTTTGTGCCAATCGGCGTTTCCAGGATGATTTTCTCTCTCGGTGCAATGAATACGAGGCGTGAAATGGGCTTATATTAACGACATAAGAGGTGTGAAATGGGCTCATATTAACGACATAAGAGGTGTGAAATGGGCTTATATTAACGACATAAGAGGTGTGAAAAGGGCTCATATTAACGACATAAGAGGTGTGAAATGGGCTCATATTAACGACATAAGAGGTGTGAAATGGGCTCATATTAACGACATAAGAGGTGTGAAATGGGCTCATATTAATGATTCAAGATTTGTGAAATAGGTTCTTACTAATTATGTACTTAATAAGTGCGAAATATGCTCTTACAAATGACTTAATACGTGTAAACTAGGTTCTCCTAATAAGGACGAAGCCAAGTAGAAAATAATTATAATAAAACTCCATTATTGCATTGTTATCATTAAACCCTCACAAGTGAAGACCGACGAGGGCACCTCCGCCAGGATGTTTGCGATGAGACAGGTTTGTGAAGAAATTTATGTAAATCATTTACCCCGAGTAAGTATAGAGGAGACTTTTTAGATCCTCAAAACTAATTGTGCCTAAACTGCATTACCTCCACAATAAAGGCAGACCCCGATGTGGGGCTGTTGAGGCAGAGAGGAGACGGAAGAAATATACATAAACAGGTTTCGAACACCGGTTTGAGGTCTAATTCTACTCGTGAACAGAACAAACGAAATAAATTCAGAGGAAAGAAATCCTTAGCCCGAACTTAAGATCTTCGTAAACGAGGCCTATCTCCTACCCATAGGTACCAAAATGAAAGATATAAATAAAGGTATCGAAAGAGGTACCTGAAAATCGAATTATATCACATACCATGATGAAAGGACTATCCAAAAACTAATAGAAGAAAAAAAAATAAGGATCTTTTCCAACGACGTCAGAATTATCAAGAAGGATACCTTCGAGATTGTATCAAACGGCAAATGGAAAACCCCCAAAACAAAGAATTAAAAACAAACAAGATAAATAAGACATAATGGATAACGAGACAACTAAACTAAAAATACTTCATTTAAACACTGACGGATGGAAATCAAAAGCTGTACAAATCGACCCCGAAGTCATCACCAACTCCGAACACGGATTCAATAAAATTATTCAATTATCACATTATAAAGAAAAATCCAACCGGGGAGAGGTGCGAGGGCACAGCTATTTCCAATAAAAAGAAACCTAAAATACACGCAAGAAGGGGAAGTTGACGAGGCATACGCAGCTGCAACTATTGAAATGGAGTACATCCCGATTACGATAGTGGCGCCCTACCAACCACTCCGCCGCCCGTACATACCAATACACTCGGTAATGGAGCTGTTACACAAGAACAACACAACAGTTCTTCTGGATGATCTCAATACCAGAATCGGTACCGCTCAATAAAAAACGCGGGACGGAAGTTGGAACAACTAATGGACAGAAAAATACTAAAAAGAGTAGGCACGGACATTCCGACATATATTACCAGTCGAACCTCAACCAAACCAGACATAATAATGATGACCGAAAACTTTCCTTTTAATATTTACATGGAGCCGATTCCCATACCCCGTAGTGATCATATCGGAGTTTTGGTGACTATAAATCAAAACCCGATACAAGTGCCAATCAAGCCCCGAAAAGCCTACAGGAAGGCAAATTGGGAAACATACACGACCATGTTAAATAATTATAATTAGCCAGATCTAGATGGAAAAAACATCGAAGAATTAGAAGAAATAACCAAAAATCTAATAGAAAATATACAGAAGGCAAACGAAGCAAGTGTACCGAAAATTAAATACAAAACGAAATTATGAGAGTGTCCCCGAGAAGATATGAATAGACATCAAAGAACTGTTTAATGCATTCCTAAACATCGGTGCCTACCCACGAATTTTTAAAGTCACGAAGATGGTCTTCTTCCTCAAACCTAGGAAAGCCACCAACATTGGTGTCAAGTTACAGACCAATTTCGCAGCTTAACTTTCTGGTAAAGGTACTAGAAAAGATTATGAACACGAGACTGGTGGAACACCTAGAAGAAACGGAGAAATAAAACGAACACCAGTATGGTTTCAGGAAGAAGAAGGATGCAACTATGGCGCTCGTGGTAATAACGGAAAAAATCGCACAGGCAAAACAAAAGAAGGGTATGTGGACGTGGTACTCTGGGATGTCGAGAAGGCCTTCGATAAGTTATGGGTGGAGGGGTTAAAATACAAACTCCTCCAACTCAATCTCGGCATTCGGATGGAGAGAATCCTGGCGGACTATGTAACAAACAGGGAGACGTACATCAACATCAAAGACCACGAAGGACCCAATTTCCAGCTGGAAACTGGGGTCCCGCAAGGGGAGTGCCTAAGCTCCACTTTGTTCTCAGTATACAGATATGCCGCCTCCATTGACACCAGGCTGCATTAAAGTGCAATACGCCGACGACATCAGCCAGGTGATCTCCACAAGAACCGCAAATCCCAGATGGTAGGCCAGGTCAACCAAGCAGAAAAACAAAATATAAATGAGTTCGAGAGGAAATGGAAGATAAAAACCAACACGAATAAATTTAAAATAATCCCAATAATGAGATTAAAAAAAACCCAGAATAACCATCAACGATACAGAACAGAGATACGCAACTGAAGGAAAAGTGCTGGGCTTAAAGATGGGGAAGAGAGGCTACCATGCACACGTTAAGGAAAGAATTGCTAGAGCTAAATCGAGACTAAGACTGATTTACAGCTTGAGGCAACTGGAACACAAAAGGGAAAAGACTTTCTATAAAGCATTCGTGGAATCAGTGCTAGTGTATCCACCGATCCCCATCCACGCTATAAAAAAAAAACAAGAAAAAACTACAAAAAATACAAAATAAGCCGGCCTACTCAATATCAAATAGAAGACGCCAAGAAAGAAAAAGACTACGTGATATAATGAATATCGCCGAACTGGATCCAATTGATAAAATTTTCGAGAAGCGGACCAAAGAAATCTGGCAAAAAATAGAAGAAAATAACCAGGAGACCAAAAGAGCTCTAGAAATAGAGAACATAAATCATGACCGTACAATCTTCCCCAGCAGTAGGCTCAGCCCGCGACGTAAGGAAGACCCAATAATAGCATAACCAAACAAGCCGAACAAGCAAAACCTATTCAAAAGTCCTGAATGCCTGAAATCAAAGAACAAAGACAATTAACTATACAAAACAAAGGAATTTAGAAAAATCCACCCTAAACAAATAAAGGAAATAGGTACAGTATAAAAACCGGATTTGAATTTGAATTAGAAGAACATTACCGCAAGGTAACCCAAGCAAAATCACCAATACGATATAGGAAACAGAAAGGAAAATGAACAAAAACGTAGAGGCAACCAGTACAACACAAACCCAAACGCAATTAGAAGAGCAGAAGATAGAAGAACGCCAGAAGAAAGAGATCAGCCACTAACCTGGCAGTTATTAAACTAAATACAATCATCACACAAACACATATTCCACACTCCCACCCCACCCCAACCCTTGAAAAAAAAAACCTCTCATGCTATCTACCCCTATCATCCTCTCAATTCTCTCACCTTAGCCCCCTTAGCCCGAAGGAGGCTTAGGGTCGACATGACGTATGACTTAGCTGCGTGGAAACGCCCTTTTGTCAGCGATATCGAAGTTAAACCACTCTCTCTGGCTTTGGTTCGTGGTTTTATGGTGGCTTGCTTATGGTGTAGCGGCCTCACTTTGGTAGTCAGTAGCCAAGTTTAGCTGTAGGTTGTCGAAAAGCCGGGCAAGGGATGACCAAATCAAGCTCAGATTCTTTGAAAAAGAAAACCCAGAGGTGGGCACAGTTTATCGTTAATCCTTTAAATCGTTAAAAATGTAACGGAAGTTAACGCTTAAGCGTTATCATTAATTATAATTAATTTATTATTATAAAATTATACAGAAAACGATTATTTTTTTTACTCTAAAACCACCTCAAAATGGCCAAAACTATATAATAAAAAATCGCCAAAATTCTAAAGAAAAAAAAATAATGATGAAAAACCTGAAATCTTTTTAAACGACTTAACGGAGTAACGACGTTCCCATCTCTGAGGAAATAAAAACAAAAAACAAAGAAAAGATGAAAAAACAAGTGTTAATGGACTGCCCTCCTCAGGTGAAGCCAGACCTGCCCCTAAAGAGGGAAAGGCTTGGAGATACAGGAAAAACAGCACGGGACAGAGAGGTCCCCCGTTCTAGCTGCGGAGGGAATGAAGGAAGGATTAACTCGGTTTATCCTGGAGTTCAGAATTTGTACACAGTAATCCTGTGAATGAAAACCAGGGCGATTATGACATGTTTCATGTTTTTAGGGAAAGGGGGATCCTTCAATAAATATTATTGGTATATTTAAAAAATAATCGGTAAAATAACTTTTATTAAGGAACAAAAAGATCCACAGAAAATGAACCAAGCACAAATAAACTAAAAAAAAGTAAAATATTAATCCAAGGGGTAAAAAAGAGAAATAAGATGGCAGAAATTTTCAAATCCACTCAAACTGAATCGATCCTGCCACATAGGTTAGGTTAGGTTGGTCAGGTTAGGTTAGGTTAGGTTTGAGCAGGTTAGGTTAAGTTATGTTAGGCTAGGTTATTTGAACCTTGCCTAACCAATATTATCTTAATCAAGTTCACTCCAAGTAGTATTTTTATTTTATCTTTTTCTCTTAATCTTTTTTATCAATATTTTTTACTTATTTTAAAAAATCAATCCTAAATAATGACCCCGACCCCCCCCAAAAAACATTCCTAGATACTGACTCCCAAATAAGCAGAATCCTAGATAATGACGCCCTAACATAGACTTGGGCTCGTTGTCTAGGATTGATCCCAAAACCTCCCTAAGAGAAGATCGAGGAAATGACCGAATCGCCAAGTTTGCATTACACACCTTTTTGGTTTGCAGGTAAGACTAATTTGCTTTTTAGCATCCGTTCATTTTCTTATGGAAGGGAAACTCCCGCAGAAAGCGAGTGAAAATGTGTGTGAGATATATAGCCGCTGATCGTCCTACAGATCCTACAGGGGAGGGGAGAGCAAATTGCGCACGTTAAGGCCGGAAGGTACACAATATTTCAGATGTCAACGAATGCGATGTTACAACTGACATCCTTTTGTAGTATGCGCGGAGGTTCGGTGTTTTTCTTTCCATGATTGTTATTACGAATGTTGCTATGGAAACAGTTGCATGGTTTGTTTTAATTCAAAATTCTGAATTCTGAAAAAAATATATTCAAAGGGGCTTCTAGTACAAAGTTGGGAACTGGGTTAGTTTAAGTTAGCGATGATAGGAACCTAACCAAACAACGTCTGGCTTAACGTAAAAAAACGAATGAAAAACTAATAAATCTCGAGATAATCGATCTACAGGGTGGTCCGAAAGTCATGTCACCTCCTGTTAATGTTGTTTTGATTTTCTATTTCAAGTAATGTTGTAATTTTCTATTTCAGATGGCTAAAATGAGCTCCTACAGTGTGGAAGAGAGGCTGATTGCAAGTGTATGGGCACATGATCGTGTGCATGATGATGTTCATACAGACCTTATCGATGTGTGACAGTGTCAATAAAAGTGAACGTCCTAAAACACGTACATGTGTTTGATATTATTATTTTGTTCCTCTATTATTCTTATTACTTTTCGGTAAGTGGTGACAAGACTTTCGGACCACCTTGCATTATCCATTTAAGTTCCATCATTACATTATTAAAAAACATCTGATGAAGATAACTTTATCTAAGAATACGAAGGTGTTGTAGTTATTAGTATATGGAAGATGTTATATATATATATATATATATATATATATACAAAAAATCCCACAGGAAAATGAAAGGCAGATTAGAAGTACTTTCGAACTTGTTTAGTTCATTCCTTGATAATGAACTAAACAAGTTCGAAAGTACTTGGAGTCCGTCTTTCATTTTTCTGTGTGATTTTTTGCATTTATTGCTCGACTCACGCGCTACTTTTTGAGTTTCTCATATTCATATATATATATATATATATATATATATATATATATATATATATATATATATAAGACCATCCGGAAAACTCGTACTACTTTGGCAGAATTTAAGTAAATTTAATCTAATACATAGTTACCACTTTGTTCTACAACTGGACACATCACGATGCTAATTTATATATTTCTTCGTGGTAGAAATTTTTGGTATTGTTTAAAAAAGCAATTAAATGATGTTCGACGCCGATAATATTATTGAAGCTTTTTCAGAGAGTGAATTTTTTAGGCTTCTGAGGAAATAAATCAAGTCAGTTTGACGCGAAAAAACATGTTAGAAATGATTAAACCTCAGCCATTTAGTAATTCAAGCTAATTGGATATATTTTTCAATGTGCGACGAAATTTTCGGGGGCCCTATTTATTTTTGCGTTTTATTTGACCCGAAGTCAGTTGTTTTCTTGAGTCCTTCACGATTCTCAAGTTATTGCAAGCCACGAAAGGTTCAGGAAAATATTATGAGTCGGATCGGGCGACGAATGATTTAGTCAGACCTTTTAAGGATGTTTCTCGAATTCTAAAAGGATTCGTGCATTAATTGGAGGTCTTTTAACACCTACAATTACAGGAACCTGAATTAACTGAATTAGGAGATTATTTAATGACTCTAAAAGAGATACTCTTACACCGGTTTTAACAAAGGCAAAAAAAAAGGCAGCTTCTAGATAACTGTAAATTGACAGCATATTATAGCAGCGATATTGACAGCAAATCCAGAGTACGGCCACAACCATTCTTAAGGGCGTTTTCTAAGGGCTGAAAACCATCCCTACTCATTAAACCCGTTACCATAACAACCGAGTTGCCATGTGAACCCTCGAGTTTGAGGGCAAACCTAAATCGGATCCAAATTTCACAAGAAGAGAAACCATGAGGGAGACTATCGAGGGGCGGTTCGATTTATTTGGTCACTTTCCCTGTTAGGTGAGTAGTAGCAGGAGATAGTAGTAGTAGTAGTAGTAGTAGTAGTAGTAGTAGTAGTAGTAGGGAAAATATAGCGAAAACTAACGTTAGCATCTCTCTCCACCATAAAGGATTCAAAGCGAGATTCGTAAAAACCTGGTAAATTTAGGGTAGGGTGAAATGTCGGGAAGGTAAATATCTGAAGTTCACAATATATGGGGTCGGATGATGAAATCCACATAAAGATCAGAAAGACATCACTGGGAAGACCCTGGTCACAAGAGGCCGGTCTTCGTTTTGCCAACAACTAGCAATCAGGTTACCTTTATGCCCCAAGGGAGGGTTCTCCGTTCGACGCCAGGGGACCAGTGAAGTGAAACCCCTATTGGCGGATTAAGAGCGAGAGAAGAGTGATGTGTTTTGTGCGCGTATAGAGAGGAGAAAGACATCGTTTGGTCTTTATATGCGTGATGAAGTATAGGAAATACATATAGGAAACTCAGATGGACGACGTGAATTGCGGGAGCTCCCTACAAGGGCCGGACAGAGAAATTAGGGCTTGCCATGCCAGTGACCCCTACCTGGGCTTTGTCCACTTTTAAGACGCCGGCTGGGGATTCTCCATGCCCCACATACAGGCCCTATTCGTGCTTAGCCGTCACGCGCCAGAAGACGGTTGTGGATTCTACAAACCCTACAGACAGGCTTAAGCTATTTTAGTTGCCAACAAAATTAGTTCCACAAATTAGTGCCAAAAAATACAACGAACTTAATCCGGTCGAATCTCAGAGATTTTGGCGAGACAAAATTTAGAGCGACGCCTTTCATTTTCATTCAAGCTAAAACCAAACGCGGGAGGGATGATAATAATTTTTCACAATTTAATTTCCTATCAACAGCTTATTGAAGTATTTAAAATACTAAATGTGTTTACTAATATATATTTTAACTCAATTTTTGAGCTAGATAACAAAGCGGAAACTAGAAATAACGGTTTCAAACGAGTAAATACGAGATTTAACCCTGAGATGGCACAAAATTTCTTTTTCTTATAAAATAACACAGATGTGGAATGAATTGCCTCGGAATAGAATCGATAGATATTATTTCAAAATATGAAGTTACAGAAATAGGAGTTCGGAATTTTATCCCTTATCCATATCCTTTCCTCCTTTATCAATCCTAAACCACTGATTTCCACCCTTTCCTCTCTTTTTCTGAACTAGTATCCAGTGGATCTTGGTTTCTTTGCTACTTCGTATTTCTTCAAAATATAACAATCTACAGGGAAGAAAGCTGATCCTCGCCGTAGTATTTGTAAATAATTTAATAAATGTCTTTTCTCATAACTTATGGTTGTTAACCCCCCTCTATCTCTTTCGAACAGCCCGATTTATTACTAATGCCATTTATTTATTTATATTTTTGTTATCTTCTTTCTTAGATTCATCGAAAAAATAGGATTGCAGACTACCAAATGCCGTTAGTATCATTCATATGCGAACTTTGAAACAAGTAGAAAATGAAAAGAGAAGAGAATAGGTGAGGTACGAAGGAAAGTAAAAAAAAATGACGTACACTTATTTACGTATCATGAAGCACTTGTAGGTTAGGAGTCAAGATGTAAGGAGAGAAGGCACAACCGAACCCGTCCTTTGTTGCCTTGAAGAAGCTATTCAGTTTAAACCTGAAAACTTACATATACGAGTAATAAAGCATAAACTAACAAGCAATGGCTTCGCCACTCCCCCCATGCGCTTCGCTGTGCTCGCTACCAGCCTTTCTGGCTGTTGGCCTCCGGCCTATTTGGCCTTTGAAACTGATTTTTCTCGACACCATTTTATTACGCTTTTATTTACTCTTTGTTTAAACGTCAATTGAATCCCTTTTAAAGTTAAAGGAAACAAAAAAATAAATATGATAAATACATTATTTGTTAATTATTAACCCACACCCTACAAAAATGAATTAATTCTGAATTTCTTTCTTCAAACCGCTTCATTCTTTTAACAACCGGGAATTCTTCCACTTTTCTTCTTCTTTTTCTTCTTCTTCTTCTTATTATTCTCTTCTCCTTTCGATCTCTTTTTCTCCTCTTCCTTCTCTTTCTCTTCTCGTCCTACTCCTATTCATTCTGTTACTTTTCTTCCATTTCGCTCTTTCTTTTTGTATCCCTCTTCTTTTTCTCATCTTCATCCTGTCTTCTTCTTTTATTTTCTTCTCTTTCTTATCCATCTCCTATTCCTATCCTTCTCAACTCTTCCTCTTTCTTATTCTCATCCTTCTTTTTTCTTTTCTTCAATCTTTTCTTTTCTTCCTTCTATTTATTCCACGCTCCCCCCCCCCTCTACTTCTCCTCCCCCACCTCCTCTACTTCTTTTCTTATTCTTCATATTTCGTGTTTTCCTATTCTTCCGATTCTTCTTCTTATCCTCATCCTTTTCTAAAACTTCTCCTTCTTCTCCTCCTATTCTTCATTTTTTTCTCCTCTTTCTTCTCTTCTCCTTCTTCTTTCCTCATTCTTTTTCCTCTCTTCATCCTCACCTTCCTTCTCTTCTTATTCTTCTTCCTCTCCTCCTGCATTTCTTTCTTTTTAACCCATCCCCAAATTCCGGTTCTTAAAATATATTGTTAGGGACAAAAGGAGCGGCTTCTGCACTCCTCATTTTGCTCTACTCGTTTTAAGGTGCCAGTAGATACTGGCACCTAAGGACATTAAATTTAGGGCTGGCTCGAATATATTGAATAAGAGGCCGCGGACCAAAAACCTGGAAGAGGATTGGGGCCCTCACCGCGTACTTCACCCCAGAAATAAGGATGGAGCGCAACCCAAGAAGTGATATTGGAAACGACGTTAATGAGAGCTCTGTGAATGCAGAGGCTGCTGTCACGCCCGGTCGGGACAAGTATGTGTGCCAGGTACTACCCGTCCGATACCAAGCTACTGTTCGCACTAATGATAAACTTATAATTAGACCTTGGAAGGGTCAGGACTCGATACCAGGCGGGCAAATTCGATAATCTGAAACGGAAAATGAAGAGAAGGAAAATATACATTCTTGGAGTGAGTGAAGTGAAGTGGACTGGAATGGGCGTTAATAAAGATCAAGATTATGAATTCATTTATAGTGGTAGTGAATAACATCAGAGAGGAGTGGGAGTAATGATGAGAAGGGAGGTGGCCAAATGTGTGATGGGATATTGCGCTGCCTCACACTGAGTAATGCTGGTGAAAGTAGCGGGAAAACACTTGAATATAAATATCTCATACAAGTATATGCACCCAGTACTGACCCCCCTGACGGGGAAGTGGAAGATTTTGAGGAAATTCTCAGACGTGTGAAGAGCCACTGCAGACCACATGACATCACAATAATAATGGGTGACTTAAATGCTAAAGTGTGGAGCGGTAGACATGATAAAATAGTGGGACCTTTTGGTATGGGTGATAAAAATGAGAGAGGAGATAGATGGGTGGAGTGGTTACGTGGTGAGAACAAATAATTACAACACACATTTTTTCAACATCTTCCTAGACACCTGTGGCCCTGAGAGAGCCCCGGATGTGTAACATGAAATCCGATTGACTATATCGCAATTAATCAGATGTTTAGAAATTCATTCAATCAATGTGGAACCTACCCCGGGGCTGACTGTGGACAAGGACGTGTTCATGTTCCAGTAATAGCAAACATGAAAGTGAAGCTAAAAAGAGTACAGGGAAAATTTCAAGAACCGAGAAAAGAATAAAGTACCCTAAAGAAGGATGAAAAAAGGTCAGAGTTTGAAATAGAGGTAAGGAACAGATTCGAAATATTGAGCCTAATAGAAGTGGATGGGATAGAGAAAAAGTAAAAATACTTTACAGGATTCCTTGGTAGTAGCAACAAAAGACTGTGCCGAAAAATAAGAGAAGAGCAAGACATAAATGAATGACTGAAGATATTTTGAATCTTATGAGGAAAGAAGATTATGTAACGATAACCAGGAAAGATTTTTAGAGTAGGATAGAGAAATAAAAGGAAGATGTACACTCAGAAAGGAAGAATAGCTCAAAGAGAAATGTCAAGAGATAGAACAACTTGCAAGCGTAAATCAGGGACTAATGTATGAAAACGTGAAAGAGATGACAGGTAAAAAGAGACCAACGCGAGGATCAGAAATTATGGACAAACATGGAAATCTGCTGATCGAATTAGACAAAATATTAGAAAGGTGGGAAGAATACACAAGAGATCTACATATATTATAATAAAAGAGAAGCTATCCCGGAGATAAATGAGGAAGAGGATCCAGAAGGACCAGCGATATTAAAGAGCGTGATAGTAGCAACTATTACCAAGATGAAAAGTAATAGATCTGCAGGTGAAGATGGAGGGGGTAATAGAAATGGTGAAAGCAGAGGGAAAATTGGCTCTGGACAAAATCACAGCATACATGAAAGTGGATATATACCGGAGGCCATGAGAGAATCTATATGTATAGCCATCACTAAAGAAACAGGAACTGCAGAATGTGGCAAGCTCAGAACAATAAGCATGATGAGCCAGATGGGAAAGATAATTTTGGGAGTACTAAGAAACAGACGAAAGAGAAAGGTAGAAGAAAATGTAGCACAAGTACATTTTGGATTTAGGGCAAGAAAGGGTACAAGTAATGCCATTTTCTGCCTAAGAGTCATTCTTGAGAGAGCGATGATAGAAATGCACAAAGATGTATATTTGTGTTTTGTCGATTTTTAAAAGGCTTTTGACACGGTAAAAAAGGGAGAATTAAAGACATTGGAATGGATGGTAAAGATATCAGGTTAATTGCAAATTTGTATTGGAACGAGAGAGCAGCCATGAAAATAGAATAAAGGAACTCAAAATGGATAGACTTAAGGAGAGGAGTGAGGCAGGGGTGTGTACTTTCGCCAGACCTCTTCTCGTTGTATGGACAAAAATGCATGGAGAATCTGGAAGACCCGAAACGACTGAATATTGGAGGACGAAATGTGAACAACACACGTTACGCTGATGATAAGGTTCTTTTAGCAGACTCAGAAGAGAAGTTGCAAAGACTTGTGGATGAACTGAAAGACGCTGGTGTAGAGAGGGTTCTGAGGATAAATATTAAGAAAACGAAGATCTTGATTGTAACAAAACGAGGAGAGAGGTTAAAAGTGAGAGTATATAGTGGACGGAGACAAAAAATGCCTTGGGGAAAATGAGAAACATTAACTAATTAGAGCTTGGGAATGACATTAAGATTTAGGTTGTTAAGGTGTTATGTTGGGTTCGTTTTAACACACGGATGTGAATCATGGACGATTAAGAAGAATATGGAAAAGAAATTAGAAGCAACAGAAATGTTCTTTTTGAAAAGGATGCAAAGAATCCCATGGACAGCAAGAACAACAAATGAGGAAGTGTCAGGACGGGCACGACTGGAGAGGGGCTTAATGAGAAGTATCCTGAGAAGGCAGCTGCAGTTCTTGGGACATATCCTAAGAGGAATAGAAAGAGATTGTCTGCTGATAAGAATTGAAGGAAGAAGAGCCAGAGGAAGACAAAGGAAAAAGTTCATGGACACCCTAATAATAATAATAATATCTTGATTTTAGAAAACTGCAAAAACATACCAGGTCATTTCATTAACTAAGCCGCCCCTAAAAAAAAATATTTACTATTTCTTCACTTCTTTCCAAAAAATCCCGTTCTAAAAATATAGATTATTATCGATTAATCATACACTTATAAACACTTATGATTAAAACATTTTGCAACTAAGGTAGATTAGTAAAGAGTGAATTATAAAGAGGGAGGACGAGGACTAGGCTTCTTTAAAGATTGAAATATATACAAAAACAGATACAATTATGATTTAAGCAGCAGGCAAGGCAAATTAGTCATTTTGCGTGAAGATAAAATTTTTACATCATTCAACATTCGAAGGATCTTTTTTATTTGGACTCGCTTATTAACATTTATTCATGTTATCAACTGAGAGTGCATCGTCTTTTTTTCTTGTACTCCATCCTAGTGGATAAAACCTGCTTATCTACTCTACTCTTAGAAATATTTAGAAGACTTTCACATACAAACGCTGAGAGAGAATTCCATCTTGAGCTTATCTTATAAGTGAAGAAATGTGCCATGATTGTTGACAAAATCGTTTCCGTTTAAGTTTAAAACTATTTTTTGTGTTATTACATTCAGGTGTTCGTTCAAGAAATAGTTAAAAATTAATATTTTCAAATCCTTTTCAAAATTTTAGATATTAGCTGTTGTTCACTTAGCCACCGATTCTCGAGAGAAAACAGATAAAACGTCTTAATTTCTTCTTCGTATGCTAGGTTTCGAAGTTCTGTAATAGTTCTTTCGCAAGTAGTGTAACGCCCTCCGCTAAAAAAGGAACCACAGTTAGGGATGGAACTAAAATTGTTGTTTAAAGATCGAATTATAAGAGGGAACGATTATACCTCTACTTTTACATACAGAATTTCGGGGAATGAATTTGAGATATGGTTTTAATCTTTTGAAAATTGAGTACAATGATTTGAAAATTTAAGTAGCTCTAAACTAGTAACAAAGTATTGTGCCACTCTGTTGCACAGTTAAATACATCATCTCCTAAAGAATATTCAAATAAAAGAAATATAATAGGAAGAAATTTATATATAGCGCTCTTCAGTCATAAGCTTTCACAGAGCGGATCTGTCTATCAAGTAACGAAAGGCCTGAGAGAAGAGGTGGGTCTTAAAGCTATGCTTGAAACCAATAAGAGATGGTATTACCAGGTCATAGCAGGTAGATCACTCCACACCGTAGAAGAAAATATCAGGGAAGATGGATCACAGACAATTACGAGGAGCAAGCAGTAGGAGACACTTTAATCCAGCTTTGCTTTTGGTCAGCCTCGGCTTCAAGAGTCAAATCTAGTGTTGTTGATCACGACGCCATAAACTCGATGTAGCTTTGGTCAGTATCATAACCCTGATCGAACTGTATCTTTGATTAGTCTATAGTATGCTAATCAAACCGTAGCTTTAGTCAGTATCGGGATCTGCTTTGGCTCTTTTCTAACTGTATATATATATATATATATATATATATATATATATATATATATATATATATATATATATATATATATATATATATATATATATACTAACGTTTCCAATGATGAGTACATCTCCTATTTCTGAGGTATTTTAAATGCTTTCAAGAATGGATGGAAATGAGGTAAAAAAAACTCTTTTATAGCTAATGATAGTCAACACCAAACACACCAGGTGCTATCAATCAATATGATAAAAGGTTTGTGTATTTTCTTTTAATTTTAAGATCTCGTCGACGACCAACGAAGTTAAGGCCACGGGAAAAAAGATAATTTAAAAATACGCTATTCAAAACAAAACAAAAAATTCAACAACAAAAACAAATATACTAGAAACCAATAAAATCATGCCGGGATGTCCTTGGAAATCCTCGCATCATTTAGAGATTCAAGGAAACTAACAACTAAATAAAATTAAAATAGAATAGAGCGGGAACCGACTCTTCCAAAAATTCGATGAGACTGCATCAAGGGTGAAGAAGCTAGGCAAAAGCACGAGCGACAAAGGGTAGCAAACCCGCTCATCCTGGTACTGGGACAAGTAATGCCTTTATACTGTCAAGGCATTGGGGAAGAGGTACCAGGGAAAAGTTAGGGCAAAATACCACGCAACTTTAAATTCCCGTCCATTGTCTTCCATCATTGTCATGCAACCCGAAGAGATGACCTGATTCCTACAATGCAGTCAGAGTGTGGAAGAAAAAAATGCCGATCCAGTCGTTCAGTCTGTGCAGACAGCCTGCCCCGCTCATCAGCAAGTTCATTCTCAGCTACCACAAGTTGGTTTGAAACCCAGCAAAAGACAATATCGACCTCCTCCCGACTTGCAGTAGCCGTGACGTCAAGAATACTACAAACCAAACGATGTGGTGATACTAATGTTTCAAAAGCACTTAGTGCGCGGGTTTCGAACATGGGATAAGAGGGTTGGTAGCATGGAAGCAAACAAGCCCTTCGAATTTGGAGCCATCTCTGTACATTGGCACGGCTCTGGTGTTATGTGAGACTATGTATGATCCAAGAAATAGGAACGCAATACTACCAGTGCTGTGGAAGTTTTGTTAGTAAGGTATGGCGTAAAGCTGGCGTCATCTCCCCTGTCTATAAAGGACGTGCGGAACGCACCGGTCGCCAGATGGAGACCAGTGTGTTGGATCGAATCCACTTTCCGTAGTATGGCAAACAAAGAAGTCGTAGAACAGAAAGATGGTAGCCCTATTAGCTATCCACCTGCTGAATGTCACAAGGAAATTTCATTGCATTTGCGCCTCCCAGGTGAGGCCTCTGCCAGTCATATCGGAGAGGCAACCATGGAAATAGAACTCACAAAAGGTTTTCTAATGGGCGCGGGAGCTATCGCGCTCGTATACTTAGAATAGGCGGTGAAAGTGCGGCAAGGCGACAATTGTCACGGCTAACATCCAGAGACCCCGCTCAACTCGGGGTGTCCAACTAAGCGAGAAGTGAAAACACCTTTTTTGAGGGTAGTTAAGTTCAGCGAGTGAAGGGGCCGCTGACTGCTTAGTTGTCCAGGATCATGAAGGCACCTCGTACCCTAGGGGTTGGCGCCTTCCTCTGATCCTGTAGGAGTAGGCCCCAGCCTTGCCACGGTGTCCTCTTCTAGGCATCCATTATATTAATATATATTAAATGTTTGTCTCATTCAATATAAGGCGCATCACTTCTGACATTAGCTTCCTTTTATTTTATTGTGCTTCGGCTAAATATACAGCAATATCCTTTATCTTAACTCTGTCAAGTCTTATTAAAATAAAAATATTAATATTAATTGGTTGTTTTTGCCCCTGCTAACCTCATCTTTTCTGGACCATCAGGATCAGAGAACTTCAATAGTGGACGCTGTGTGCTGCAGGCGGTCGATAACGGGGAGGATTGCGGGACTATGGCAGGATAATTGGGCATTATACGGGTTGGAACTCCAGACCAGGAGATCTCACACTCCCACTATGCCGGCGTCTATTGTGCCCAGACCATACATTTCCCTAATCCCGGACCCTGTATCCCAAAAATTTTGCTTGAAAGGACAGAGGGGCCGGACCGGCGGGATGACGAGTGAATCTAATTCTCGGAAGCCAATTCGTCTATGATGGCCCTTCATCTGCATGCTTCCGGCTTCATAGATCTTCGACAATCGCTTGATAAGGAGGCGGAAACTTCAATGTCATTCCATCTCCTGGATCTTGCAAGTCCCACGCTCTTGTCAATTCCATCGCCACGCGCCATCCCTAGGAGGACTAGCCGATCTCCCTGGGGAAGCCCATCCTTCCCTGATGCGCTAGCATGCCGTAAGCCTTCCCACTGTACCCACCGTCCCTGCTCGTGGTACCGGCCTCATCGGTATCCCATTATTTTTACCTTAATCATAATTAACTATGAGGACTCTGCTCCTTCAGGCTCTCTGAAGCATTATTATATCACTACGTAATGTCAGTGACTTAATAAAAATAGCCTAATCGTGCAGAGTGCGACATCGTTATTAACCTAGAGTTTTGAAAGAACGAAACACCGGTCTATATTATGAAAAACCAAGACCTCTTTTTTCAAATATACATGTCACAAGTCACATACCTGGCCTTGTATGAAACTGCTTTATTGTGCAAGGTCTTGGAACAGTTTGCCAATATCTGGGTTTAACCCGTTTTTGCACGCCGTAAGATTTATTTAAGTGGTGCCTGGGAAAACACCCCCTCGGGAATGCCACGAGTGCCTTTACACAATAGCGATTGCAGCCAGCACGCACCGATTCAGGAAACCTAGCTAGACCGAAGTAACGAATAGCGTCAGAGTAGGTCGATAGGCCCCTCTCGCCTTCCTCGAAACTCTTTCGACCCTGACCGCCCATTAGTCAACCAGCTCTTCAGCTATATCTTCAGTGGATTAGTGTATCAGTTCCATTAAATACATATCAAGCTTTACAAAATTCAAATCATGGTGTAGGGTCAACCGCAAAGGTATGCAATTGAGTTTCCGAAGACCACTCAGTTTGGCCCTCTGAGTCAGGGTTAGCTAAATTAAACAAAAGAGTCCCGTCGGGAAAACAAGAAACTATTGGTTCTCTACCGAGGAACACATCAAGGCCCTTCAGATGATGGAATATCTATCCTTCAAATAGTTTTGTTCCTCAGTCGCACGAACGTCGATGAATTTCTTGAAGCCGACTGGCTCAAAGACACCAAACAGCCGCTTAATATGGAGGTTTGAAGTCCTGTTCTCTTTTGTTGAACTTTTCTTTCTTGGTAAGGAGTTGCGGACGGACCTGCCTTGGTCTAGTCATTCACCTCAAAGTGACGAAGAATTTATCCTTTCCAGGAGCCCCACATCTACCAAGAAGGTTGAGCACCATTAACTCTCATTATTTTACCTTTTGTCTTTGAGAGGGACTCAGTTCCCTTACGAAAGGCCTGCCCTGTTGTGCGATCAGGGTAGACGTAGATCCAGGCAAGCCACCCCTCCTCCCTCGAGGAAGACTCTGCCAGGCTTGGTAATGCGGCCTTAACCCCACTATTCGGGTCCCTACTCCATTGGTGTCCATTGAGACATCTTTCCTTCCAGTGTTGTGGGTCCCATCTACACACTCGGTCAAAAGTATAACGCACCCTATGGAATAATTCATATTATGCAATTAGTCATTTGGGGTAAATGAATTTGGCTTATGTATTATATATTTATTTATTTTTAATTATTTGAATACTTAGATGGAGCCCCTTTTTGCTTTACAGGGGGTGGAGTGTAATTTGTGGCATAATTTGTGTAATTCTTGAGTTCATTTATAAAGATATATTTACTAAAGTTACATGTTGAAGACTGGAAGGATTTCTGTACTATTCATTTTATTCACTGAAATCGTCTCGGGCCTCAACCACGGTCTCCAGGCGGCGTCGGAAACTGCGCCAGGGCTTCACGACGGTCTCCCTGTTTAACTCGATGGAAACTGTGGTGATTCTAAACCTCCTGGGGACACTGAGGTCGGGCAGACGTACGATCGTCCAAGTAAAAGTTGTAAAAATCTACAAGGGGCATCCACCTACGGGGCGTGCATAAAGCGACCTAGTAGTCGTACCACTAGGAAGAGGAGACTCACGAGAACAGCTCTGTGAGTCTGTTTGTGAACAGAAGTAGAAATGTGTGGGAGGTACAGAAGACAAATAGACACCATGGACCGCTAGGAGCAGGGTGGCCCCGCAACGCTTCTCAGCCAGTTCCACCCACCATTATTGTACAAAGTGAGGGAGGGTATTTTATTGGGCTTGGGCGGAAGTGGTGATGTGCGTGTGAGAGGGGGAAGGGCATATTATACGCGACTATAACAGTTGCCATTCTTTTTTTCTTACCCCTTCTCCTTTGTGAATACTCCACGTAGTGCCCCCTTTCTGCAGCCCCTTAAGTCTCATACCCTAGTTTATGGGAGTCATCCATCACAATCCCCTTCAAGATCTACACGAACTCGCTTTGAAATTTTTTACAGAACCGACTGCGTTAAAGCAAATATCTAGAACCGTATTAGAGTGGACACCTTACTCTTGTTCACAAGGGCGCAGCGCAGTCCCACAACAGACATTCATGGTCACGGTAAGGATGACTCACCAGACGGGCAGATGGCCATGCACTGAATGACTTCTTTGGCGCCTTCAAAAGTCGAGAAGCATCTTATCGCCAAAGGCCATTAGATCGCCTCCTCCGCCACTCAGATAATTTCTCAGATGGGATTCATTAACTGGAGCCTTTGCTTAAAACGTATCATGTAATACGATATATATATATATATATATATATATATATATATATATATATATATATATATATATATATATATATATATAACCAAAGAAATGAAAATTAGTATCACAACACTAAGGAAGCTAACAATTGAAAGCTTAAGAAAAAAAATTGGAGATATAGAAACTGAGAAAATCGGGAAAACTATTTTTAACCGTTATATGAAAATGAATAAAGAATAAAGGCGTTAAATTCGAACTTGTGTTATATATATATATATATATATATATATATATATATATATATGCCGATATCTTTGCAGAAAGCGAAAGGTGGAAAAAAATGCTTGCAAGTGGCATATCTTTATTAGCTGAGACGTCTATGCTGCTTTTAAAAGGCCATCTGGAAAAACGCTGTCCAGCTCGAAGAATGAGAAAAGGCTCTGTTGATTAAGGACTTAATTACGCAGTTTTTGTATCGGGCAGGACATTCGGACGATCCGCTCATGCATAAGCCCAGATTTGATGTAAAGTTCAGTCGTAAAATATGTTTTTTGAGACTGGATGAGATTTTAACAAATCATTTTTAATTTCTGCCTTTCAAAACCCCTTTAAAGACAGAAAGAAAGATGCAGAAACCTTGTATAGTAGACCATATAACAATATAGTACAAGAGAAAGATAAATTTGAAGAAGACAGAAATAACGCCTGGGTCTGCCGATTGCCGGTCAGATGCTCGAGTCCCGGCCAGGAATTTCAAACATTTTTCCCGTGGGGTTATTTCTGTCTTCTCAGTAAGGATTGCCTTCATTGTGCCGCCCCTTGCCCTCTTTGATCCTAGTGTTCTTCCAATGTCCCTTTCTCTTACCTTTAAAAAAACTCCTCTCTTCTTTTCTCATTGCTCATTCGGGTCCAATTTCTCTTTTTCTTGTACTATATTGTTATAGAGTCTGCAATGCAAGGTTTCTGCACCCTTATTTCTGTCTTCAGAAGGGCTTCGAAAGGCAGAAATTAAATATGGCGAAAGCCCTGTCGTGGTTGTTACCACCCGCAGACGCAGAACTTGTATTTGCTCCTTCTTATATATATATATATATATATATATATATATATATATATATATATATATATATATATATATATATATATATATATATATATTCAACAACTCAGGAAAAAAAGGAAAGATGATACGCAAGCGATTTCGTTTCGTTGGGTCTGATAAAAAGACAAAATCGCTTGTGTATCATCTTTCATTATTTCGTCTGAATTATTGAACGTCGACTGTGTCACGTGTTAATGTGAAATAATAATAGGTATTTATAATGCGCCCTTCAGGGCTGTTATCCCTCTCAGAGCGCAGGTTATGTGGCGAGTGTAAAGAAGTTTTACAGGGAAGAGAAGGCAATTCTGAAGAGATGAGTCTTCAGGAGACGTCTAAAAGTAGCAAGGGAGGGAGAGGATCGGACTTCGGCAGGAAGAGCATTCCAGAGTCTAGGAGCACGAACTGAGAATAAATGGTCACCCATCGAGCAGAGGAGAGAACGAGGATTGTTCAGGAGGGGAGCGAGGTTAGACCCGAGTGCCCGAGGAGTTTGAAGACGGGAGAGGCCAGACGAGGTTTAGGGCCTTCTAGGTGATGAGAAGAATTTTATAGTGGGTACGGAAGCGAATAGGTAACCAGTGTAGTTCCTGTAACAGAGGCATCGAAGGAGAAAACCGGGTGCGGTGAAGGAGGAGCCAGGTAGCATAGTTTGGAACTAGTTGTAGGGGGCGAAGTGGCGAAGAAGGGAGATTCACTAGAAGAGAATTGCAGTTGCAGTAGTCTAAGCGTGAGGTGACGAAGGCATGAATAGCAGTCTCAAGGCTTCGTTGATCAAAATGGGATCGAACACGTGAGAAGTTGCAGAGGAAACCGAGGGAAAACTTACAGATACGATGGATATGTGGTTTAAACGAGAGTTGTTCGTCGAAAATAACACCAAGATTACTGACGGTATCAAAGAAGGCGAAATTGGTTTTCCCAAGGTTAAGGGAGGGGAAGAGAGCTTTAGATTTTCTCCACTATCGAAGCGGTACCAACAAAAAGAACTTCAGTTTTATTGTGGCATAGATAATGAATACTTGATTGGTAGCTTCCGCAAATTCCGGAGTCAGCTGCTTCCATAGTCGGGCAATAGTCAGCGTGGGTATTTGCCGCTATGCCCACCAGGCGGCGATCCCAGTCATTGTTACGACTTAGTCTGGGTGAGATGCTGCCGCCATATTGGAAAATTTTGAAATCATAAGTTAATTGTATTTATTTGCCTTTGTATGCCTGTTAGCTCTAGTACTTGTAGGTAGTGAAGATGTGGATTCCTACTATTTAAGTGAATAAGTTATAATGTGTGTTAAATAAGGAAAGCCAGCATATGATACCTATCTGTTGCTTGGGGAGGGACGCTGCCGCCCACGGTAATTGCACTTAAATACTTCCCATTTTAGGCCTGTTAGCGTGAGTACTTATGCCAAAACGTTGTATTTAAGTATCCAGGAGTTGGTTAAAGTTAAAATACCCTGTGAAATATTAATGAACAATCATAATATATGGTGTGACACAAGCCTATAAATTATGTGATATATTTTTACTATACTCTATCTATGTCAGGGTTGTACCGATAATATCAGCAAGTTATCGGTATCACCCATATTGGCCACTTTGCCGATATATGGGTATCGGTCATATCTTGCCGATAATAATAGCTTATCGGCTAATCTTATAAGTATTCCAATATGAGCTTATATAGCACATACTTCTCTAATGGTGTTTCAGTACCATTACTTTGGTTTTCCTATCACTTCTACGAATATTGTATTAATACTACACAGTTAAACTTCAAAACTTCTTAAAATTTATTCAGAAAAAATATATAAATAATTACAATTGTTGATAACTTGATATATAAGAACATAACTTATAATAACGCCAAATTATGTTAGACCCAAATTGAAAAGGCCTAGCCTGCTTTAGCCCAGGAGTACACAAGCGACTTTGTGGCGCTACAGCATCACTCATGTACTCCAGCCCTAAGGTGTCTCATAGCGGCGCCTGTCTTTGGCGGGGATCAGCGACAACCTTGCCACAGACGCTCGTGTGCGCCGCGTGGCTTCTAAACAACGGAAACCTATGGAAGTTCACATTCTCGCCACAAACCAACGCCACGCTGTGGCGCAACAGCGTCGCTCGTGTACTCCCGGCCTTAAGCTCTTTTTTGTTATCACTATAAGCCTGTTTCAATCACGCATTTCATTTGTTCATTAATTCAACACAAGGCTATTATGATCTAGAAATTGCAAACTGAGCCTTAAGCCTCACAATGCACGCGTTAATTTCTAAAATAACTTAAAAGTTATAGCAATAATTACGTAAATAATACACTAATTTAAAGGACTGGACCGAGGCCAAACAGTTCTTCCAAGCTGAGACTCTCATCAGGACCATCTCCTTCATCAAGCTGTCTAGATACACCCTGGAAAAAGTCAAGGAGCCACATGGTCCCACTCCATGAAGCCCAGAAAACAAACAACGACCAACTGGCCAAGGAGTTTGTTGAGGAGTTGGACATCGACTCCGATAGGTTGGAGCCGGGCGAGGCTGGCGGAGTGGGACATTTCTGCGGGTACTTGGCCAAAAAGGCCCGCAGTCGCCTAAAGTGTGCTTCTTGCCAGGAGGGTCTGGTAGAGGGCAACACCCTTATGCAGTAAGTGCAGGTGGCCGACCCCAACAAGTTACCAGAGACCTTCAGAGAAATGATTAAACTCCAGGACCGCGGCGGTCTTCTCTACCCCTCAAACGAGTGCATCCACATGGCCATGATGGCCGTGGAAGTCTTCAAGGCGATGACAACAGCAGGCGAAATGAGGGCCAAGTTCCTAGCAGCCTACTCTTCAGAAGAAGTGTTCATGAGTGTCTACAAAGAAATAATGAGCAATGACTTAGGCATGTCCCTGCTGGACTGTGAAAAGAGTTGCAGCCTGGTCAACACCGTTGTTCCTGCCATCGCCAGGTCCCTCTGCCATGTCATGGGCAAAAATATGGTGTCAAAAGCTAACAGTGATGCCCATGCAAAGTCAAAAGAAGAGGCATAAAAAGAGGTATTCCGGATGCACCCGAGAAAGCTACCAGGAGCAAAAGTGACTACAAGAAGAAGAAACTTTCTAGTGAGAAAAAGTCCTAAGTCAATTTTAGTGTGCGTAGCCACTGACATTTGTTATGTATCTTTATTTTGTAGGGTAGATATTAGAATCCAGGTTAACCATGAAATAGGTTACTAGTACAGGGTGTTCACACCTTAGATTCTTACTAGCTATTACTTTATTATACCTATTTCAGAATAATATAGTCGGTACTCACCCTTGGGCTATGAAAAAGATTTATAAAGTAAAAAAAAAATGAAATCAAATGCTGGGGTCAAGCTAAATGATACCTAATGGAAATATAATTGTTTGCCAGAAATCTCTGAAGGGATTTCTTATATTTTTCTTTAATTGATGCTACCTACTTTATTTCATTTATTAGAATATACCTTGAAATATTTTGTAGTTAAATGTAATATACCCATTTTTCATTACAGTTTTAATTAGAAATTTTGCCTTCTTTTTTTAAGTACCTGGAAAAGACCTGAAAAACCTATGGAATTTTGAAACTTGATATTAGTAGACACCCTGTAGTATCTAAGAATCCAATTGTACACAGCCTTATTAATTTCAATTGAATTGAATATTACCAACATCGGTTATAAATATAAGGTTTTGATTTTTTCTTTTTCATTAAATAAGTCACACTTTTGTTCGTCACGCCGAATCTGTTCGTCAAATAAAAGATTTGACTTCACAGCTCGAAGTACATTGGTCCCAGGGTGCGTCATGCCAAATTTGGGGTGAATATCTTTAAAAATAAAGAAATGAGAACAATTTTTGTTTTTTCCTGGCTAGCCCGACTATGGAATCGCCCGATTTTCAGTTACCAATCAAGTATTCGTTATCTATGATTGTGGTTAAATTTGAGAAAGTTGGTAGACAGACATTCGTTTATGGAGGTGTAGGCTCCGAGGAGAGGTTATCAAGCGCGACCGACTGAATGTGGGAGGAGAGGTATGAGCGGAACCAATCAAGTACAGTGCCCGAGAGACCAAGGAAAGTGTGAAGAAGATCAAGGAGGACAGTGTGGTCGATGGTGCCAAAAGCAGAGGAGAGGTCTAGGAGCACTAGAAGGGACGTACAACCCCTATCGGCAGCTCTACGTAAACCGTCTGAAACATTAAGAAGGGCGGTTTCAGCAGAGTGCTTCGCTTTGAACCCCGATTGGTACGTTTCATCGATATTGCAGTTATAAATATGGTCATTAAGGCGAAAGAAAACCACTCTCTCGAGGATCTTAGAGAGGAATGGAAGCTGTGAGATAGGGCGATAGCTAGATGGTTCAGAGGGGTTAAGGTGTGGGGGTTTTATTTGGTTAGGGTGTTTAAGGATAGGACGAATTTATGCATGTTTGAAGGAAGAGGGAACCACTCCTGTGGCAAGTTAAGTGTTAAAGAGATGAAGAATCATTTGGAGGACAGCAGGGAGAATTTAGTGGAGGAGTTTGGGTGGAAAGACGTCAGTAAAAGAGAATGGAAAACCCGAACAACAGGTTGAAAATTGTAACACTCAACGTTAATGGATGGTAGGGAAAAGCAACGGCGTATGGAAACATATTCCGTGTGTTAGACCCCGACATCATATTAATTTCGGAGCACGGTATCAATACAACATCTCACCAAATAAAGATACCGGGCTACAGAGTTGTTACAAATAACCATCCTCAAGAGAGGTTTGACGACGCTGCGGTTGTAATCAAAAAGAATCGCTCGTTCAGGCACCTTCCAGAACTGGACGAGTAATTCGTGGCGATAGAGATGTCTACATTAGTAGGCAGCCTCGTAATCGCGGCGGCTTATCAACCCCCTCGAAGAGCGACCTAAACGCCAGATGCCGAACGGCTAGCTATGGTAACACGAATAACAGAGGCCATAACTTGGAAGTGATTATGCGACGCAAAAACATCCAGACGATAGGACCAGAATTTCCAAACTATATCATCTCTCGGGCAGCAACAAAGCCCGACATAATCATGACAAGTGACGGCTTTCCATTCAACTACTATAGCGAGCCAGGACCAGCAATACCCAGCGACCATATAGCGATCTTAACCACCACATCACTCGCTACGATCCAGATTCCGGTCCCTCTCCGCAAAAGCTACGCCTCGGCCAACTGGGAACGCTACCGAAAAATCCTAGGCGTATTCGAACCAACCGACCTTAGCATGGCTACTCTAGAGAAGATTGACGGGGAGCCGGAAAGGATAACAGCCCTCATCATCGAGGCTGACCGCGAGTGTGTACCCATGATAGGGTACAAGACTCCTCCACAACCTCGTTGGACCGAGGAGATGAAAGAGATCGCTAGGGGGGCACAGGGAGTTTTATGAGGAGATAAGAAGAGCGGGTAAAAATCGAGAGGGAAGCTCGCTGCTGCGTCGTCTGCGCGATGATCTAAAGCTGTCTATTAGCCAACAGCAGGCTGAGATCCGGAACAGCCTAATAGCCAGGATGGACAGCGAGGTGGCCTCAGATAAATTCTGGCGCCTAGTGAAGAAACTAAAAGGCCTACCGGGTAGAGGAAAGACCCGCATTGAGGAGGGCGAGGCCTACTTGGAGAATCCAGCGGTCCAGGAGGAAAGATTCCGCACGTTCTGCAAGGAAATCTTGTTAATAACACCAGAGGACAATGCGGAATTCGACCAGGAATTCGAAGACCATTTGATTGAAGAACTCAACCAGATCATACATCGAACGCACCCATGAGCCTACGCCAACAAAGGGTGGAAAATGGCGGACCATGGCCGACCAATAACAACCGAAGAGGTCATGGAAGTCATAAAACCCTTTAAACAAAAGGCGCCAGGCTGGACAAGCATCACTAAGAACAATCTGGTGCATGCCCCCCGGCAGATCATTCAGGGAATCCCTAAAATCTTTAACGCTTCCCTGAATACGGGCTACTTCCCTGATAGGTTAAAAATGGCTAAAATAATTTTTAGCCCTAAAGGGAACAAGCCCCCCGATCAACTGGTGGACTACAGGCCAATATCCCTCCTTGACTTTGTAGGCAAAGTCTACGAGAAGCCTCTAGCCAACAGGCTACAAGATCAGCTGACCGAGCTAGAAGCTCACAACCCTTAGCAGCACGGGTTCCGCAGGAGGAGGGGGACTGACACAGCCCTTGCCCTCCTTACCGAAAAGCTAGCCCGCTGTAAAGCTGAAGGGAAGTACGTAGACGTGGTGTTGCGAGATGTACAGAAGGCCTTCAATAAGGTTTGGCTGAGAGGTTTACAATTCAAGATCTTAGGCCTCCAGCTAAACCCTATCCTGGAAAGGGTCCTCTGTGATTACATTATAGAGAGAAAGGCTCAAATTTCGATGAGCGCAACAGAGGACCATATTGGAACTAGAGGCAGGTGTTCCACAAGGTATCTGTCTGAGTCCGCTGCTGTACCTTGTGTACACGTTGGACTCACCTGCTCCAGTCGGGAGGATGTGATGTACATGCAGTTTTTAGATGACATCACTCAAATCATCCCCAGTTCTTATAGGAACGCTGGAGTTCAAGCAAGGGAGACAGCTACCGAAATCGATAACATCAACCAATTCGAGAAGAAGTGGATAATTAAAACCAACCGCCAAAAGTTTCAGATCCTTCCAATTAACCACTAGAAAAGAGACGACATCATCGTCATGGACGAAATTTACCCGTACTCCAACGAGGGTAAAGTCCTGGGTCTGCACATCACCTCAACAAGGTATAAGGCGCACATAAACAGCCGAATCTCCATAGCCAAAAGAGAACTTGGAAAACTATACAGGTCCAGAAACCTCAGCGCCAAATACATCAAAAAGCTGTATAATATCCTGGTGCGACCACTACTGGTGTACCCTGCAGTGGTTATGCAGGCAGCTAGTTCAACCTCTCTCAGATTTATGTAGAGAGTCCAGAGCAATGCTACCCTGCTTATAGCTGGCGCGAGCAGAATGGACTATATTCGGCAGACGAAACTGCACGCAAGAGCAGGACTTGAGCCACTGAATATAGTCCTCCAAAGGCTAGGGAGAAAGACCTGGGAAAAAGTTGAGAATGAAATCCTCCAGCAGATAGAAGCGGACCTGGAAATACCGCAGCAAGCAATTGGACGAGTTACAAGGAGAGCCTTATTCCCTAGTGGAAGAATGTACTCCCGGGACATTCTAGTTGCCTTATATAGATAATAAAAATTATAATACCCTATCGTACGCACGAAAAGGACTACAAAAATATGACTCCACAAAAAGACTCCACGATATAGACTCCGCAAATGAATACATCAAAAGAGGTGCAATGCCCAAATAATAATAAAAGACAAATTAAAAGAGGCGAAGTGCCCAAATGTAAAAAAGATACAACAGTAACCAATAAATAGATCAAAAGAGGCGAAGTGACCAAATACAAGTCAAATAAATAAATAAAAAGAGGCGTAGTGCCCAACACAAATGAAATAAAATAATTAAAACAAAATGGGGCGTAATGCCCACTGTGAGGGAACTCCACGTGGAATATCTTGAGCAGATGGAACTTCCATGTGCTGCAGAAGGCCCGGTTAGGCCTAAATTGGTAATCCTAACCCCCCCCTCCCCCTTCCACAAGACGTAGCCTCGAACCGCGTCCCCCACGATTCACCTTTACGCGGACTAGAATGGCCTCTGCAAGAAGATTCGAGGCCATTCGAGAGTAGAGCTGTTTTCCGCTAACCCCCCTCGGAGAGAGCCTCGGACATAAATATTATTCGACTCCCATGAGGAGACACAGAGTTGAGAAGTCTCGCCCAGAACCCAGAAGATTTCCCCATGGTTCCAAGTCAAGTACTAGCAACAAAGCAGAGTGACAGCTGGACTATTTTGTGTATTTGGAATTAGCCCCAGCCAGGAGGTAATTCCACTGAACGATCGCCCCTAGGGATTTTCCCGACTTCTTTCATCAACTCCTGTCGAAGCCCTCCTTATTTTGGGTAGCCGAAATACTCTCCCCTGGAACGGAAGTTACCCCCCCCCCCTTGCTTTTGGAGAACCGTCATCACTCCAACCTCCCGCTTTGAAGTCCGAGCGGCCTCACCTCAAGTGCAGAAGACATCCGTAAGCCAACCTCTCTCCCCCTTTTAGTAACCCAATTGAGTTAATCCCCCCCCAATTTGAATAGTCTCTTCCGGGGATACCTTAAGTTCTAAATTCATAGCCTGATTTATAACTACAATTCCCCCTTTCATTTACTGATGTGATTTTGCCCGTTAATTCTCTGAGGTAATTTTGTGTAAATAAAATTATATTTTTGTCAATGCCTCTTTAAATAACCTTGAGCTTTGCCATTGTCCATAATTTACCAGACCTCGTTGCACTCTCTCGCTACTCAGCCCGTCTGAACTCGTGGTTTTCCGTCCCTTTTGTCGATTCGCTTTCAAGTTATTAGTCTCTCCCTGATAGATATAATATGGTATTGATATAATGTAATGTCATACCACGACACCCACAATAGGCGAAATTAAACAAAAATGAACCAAAAGAAAAGTAAAAACAAAGCTAACGAGTTAGCAAAAATATAATTGAAAGGCTTGAATGCCTAACGACGGACGAAATAGATTTTATATATATATATATATATATATATATATATATATATATATATATATATATATATATATATAATTAAAGTAAAGATTTCAATAAAGAAATAAGCAAACAAAAAGGCAATAAACAACTACAAACGTGTCAGCTAAACACTGACACCAACGAAAGTGGAGGATGAAGAAATAACCAGAAAAAAGTAATATGCCTGGGATGCCTTCTGCACCAGAGCAAATACAAATTTTCTTAATATCTATCTACATCTACACATTTCACGACTTATTATATCATATCATATCATATCATATTGGCGCCACCAAATCTGGACGAGGCAATTCTCGAGGAGATAGACGAGGCACTCGACGACCTTAATGAAGACCTTATAAGCGCAGATAGGGCTTGCATGCTCAAAAAAATAGTATAGAACATCTCAACATACAGATGGACTGGGTACATGAAAGAGCTCTATAGATAATTGAGAGTAATGTATGAAATAAATATCAGAAACGCATCAGTTGACTCATTACAACGAAGTAAAGAGATCAAAGAAGAGTTCAACCAGTTGATCCTCGAACAACAACAGAGACGATGGGACGATGCGATCGAGAGCCTTGATCGAGATACATGCCCCAAAGACTTTTGGGAAGAAAGTCAGAAGTCTCAGAGGATCTTCTGAAAAAAAGAAGAAAATGGAAATCCTAAAAGAAGATGGATCCATTGAAACAGAAGACAGAAACATCGAAGTAATATTCCGGCGTTATTGGGAAAGAATCTTCAGTATACCCGAAGAAGAGAACGAAGATTTTGATATAGAGTTTGAAAATAACATCTTAGACGAGCTTAACACGGAAATACACAGAACACATCCTCATTACCAGATGGACAGACTGCGTGACGGAGACGCCGAGATCACCGAAGAAGAGATTCTTGGCCCCAGGCCAATCAGAGCTTACGAAGCTAAACTTTGAAAAAGCACCAGCTAACATCATCGAAGGAATGAGACGAATATTCAACGCATGTCTGAATACAGGGTACTTTCCAGATGCTTACAAGACGGCAAAGATGATCTTCTTGCCCAAGCATGAAAAGGACCCAACGTTGAGAGAGAGCTACCGCCCAATTTCACTTCTGGAATTTGGCGGGAAACTCTTTGAGAAGATCCTCAACGAGAGACTGGTGTCTGACCTGGAAGAGAACTTCCTCTACAACCCTTGCCAATACAGGTTTAGAAAGAAGCGAAGTACGGAAAAGGCGAATAATGCCATCACGGAAAAGCTAGCCCAATCCAAACGGGACAGGAGTTATGTGGATATCGTTTGTATATCAAAGGCGTTTGATAAGGTGTAGCAGCGGGGAATGCAGTATAAGATCTTACGGCTGGGTCTAAGTGAAAACTTGGAAAGAACTCTCTGTGACTACGTCATGGAGAGAGCAGCGTATGTCAGTCTAGGGTGCACGGACGGACCAAAGTTTCCGCTCACTGCGGGCCTTCCGCAGGGGGGAGTGTCGGTCCCCCACGCTTTACTCGATATACGCCGCGGATGTCCCAGCCCTTATGTACTCCTCTTTCCTCAATATTCAATACGCTGATGATTTCAGCCAGATAATCATATCTCCATGGAGGAATGCACCGTGGCAAGCTCGCATGACAGCGATAGAAATCGAAAATCTAAACAACTACGAGGCTCAATGGAAAATTAGAACTAACCAAGAGAAGTTCGAGGTGGTCCCCATTGGACGCACCCGAAGAGCAGACGTGCGAGTGGGGGATACTCGATATCCCTATACCAATGAATGCAATGTACTCGGTATGAAAATCACCTCTACCGGATACAAGAAGCACGTCGAAGAAAGAATTTCTTGAGCCTCGGCCGCTGTCAGAACTCTATATACATTTAGAAATTTACGTGAAAGCAACAAGAAGAAGATCTACAATGCCCTTGTAAGATCTACGTTGCTTTACCCCGCCTCCACCCTCTCATGTGTCTCAAAAACACAAAAGAGGCGACTTCAAGTAGTGCAAAATAAATGCATGTACCTAATCACGGGTACACGCAGGCAAGAAAGAAGACGGCAAGAAGACCTGCACAGAGAGGCGGGGATTATTTCCATCAACAAAGTAATAGAAGAACGGACCCGGAAAATGCAGGATCTGGTTAATCGAGAACTGAGTAAGGAAATTACTCAGATGATTAACCAGAACAGAAGAGCAGAATGTCGCGCCACTTTTCCAAGTTCCGCCAACCGAGTGGCTGTCGGGGATGAAGTGCTGTTCTATGCATGATGAGATGTATAATCTAATCTAAGAAAACAATCGAATCAAGAATAAAACTCACAATTATGACTAAAACTCACTGAAGAAGACAAACGTAAAACCAAGAAAGAAGAAAACTACCGAATACGACGAGAACTCAACCGACTAAGAAAAAACAAAAAAACTAAAACACACACACATACAAAGAATACAAAACATTAAGCGCGCACTTAAAAGTTTAAAAAAAAACATAAATAAACAAGCAATGCATAATCACACAACAAAGTTAAACTAAAGTTAGCAAAACAAATGGCTTGAACGCCATAAAAATAAAAAAATCAACGAAAACAACATAGAATACACGCTACAAATAAATAATGAAAGTGATAGGCCTGTTCACCAGGTGCATCTGTTTGCACCCTACCACGCTTCTTTCTCTTTTCACCGCTTGTGTATTTTCTCTATCTATCCACACACCCTATCGTACTTCCCTACACGCACCCACACTTTAACTTAATTGAATTGGCCAATTTTTGTACGCTTATCGATAGAGAGAAAATAAATATATAATGTACCATATTGTCAAAATTATAGGAGTTGCTTGCTCGGAATTCTTGAAGAAATATCACTCGCAGATTTACCTCAGAAACGGCAAAGGAGGAAAAGTTTGGGGATAATTTCCCCCAAAAGCCTCCAAAAACCCCTTGTCACGAAAGGAGTATTCATCACTATTCACCCATCATCACTAATATTCATCTTTCCTTTTTAGAGGCCCCACTTAGGCAGATGACTGCTTAAGTCCCCAGCCATGCTTCCCTAAGTGACCTGCTGCCAGATGCGAGGAGGATTTGCCAATCACTTTTCGTCCCAACTATGCCAAGCTGTTGCCACGGCATAATTGGGGGCTTTGGAGGAAGCTGGTTTGAGGATTAGCCCACAGCCGAGAACAATGTAAGAAATAATTCCGGACAAGGAACGGACTGCAACCTCCGCTGCTGATTACAGCGGGGGCCCCTTCCAGGACCATAGAGGGACATACAACCGTCTTTATGGTATGTTGGGAAGCGGTCGCGATTAAAACACCATCGGGGAGGGGGGGCGTTGTAAATAAGTCCGCCATACAATCACACCCCTGAGAGGATACCACCCAGACTCATCTCATCCATCTTATCATTCATCCTAAAAGGTAAATCCCCCTTGCGTCGAAGCGGTGGGGAAACGAAGGGGGGGGGGCTCTCTTCTTCCCAAGGCAAAGAAAATTTAAATTACACGTAACATCCAGAAAAACACTGAAGAACACTTTGGTAGGCAAAGACTCAAAATATAAAAAGGTAACAAAGAGACAAGGTAAAGGTAACAAGGGGCTGCACGCAGAAATGGTGGACTCAAATGCTCCAAGAGTACCGCTAAGAACTGTGAGTGGATTGGAGAAACCAGATAAGGCGACGGTCTACAAAACCTTATTTAGAAAACTAAACGTTGCTGTACTTCGCCTGCTCGATGCACCAACAGGCTATGTTGCTATATGCGAAAAAGAAAATGACGTGGAGAAGTTAACAAAAGAAGCAGCAATAGAAAAATCCTGAGGGAAATAAACCTGCAACCTAGTACCCCTCCCCAGATCCAGGCACACAGAAGTGTGATCTGCAGAAAGCTGGATCCATGGATAGGCCAACACTCCAAGGAGGAAATTGAGGAGGAGATACTAAGAAACCAGCAGTGGGCGAGCCTTACTGAAGTGGTAAAGTTCAAAAACCGTAGAGATAATACTGACTACAGCCATGTATTTAAAATCATCTTCGGTGATGCCACTATGGCAGCTAAGGCGAAGGAGAGTGGACTACTGCTCTTCAACGCTGAGATAAGCGGAGAACAGATATAGAGAGAAAAGTACACCCCAATTCAAATCTGCTTCCGATGCTTTCAGTTAGAAATGCACGCCACAAAAGACTGCAAGGAGCAGGAGATTACCTACTCCAGATGCAATGGCAAAGGACATGGCTAGCAGGAATGCCCGGCAGCCGAGGAAAGATGCCCGAACTGTGGTCTAAAACATGAGGATATGGCCATGTCATGCCCCAAAAGAAGGAGCTGGTAAAAAGAAAAACCGAAGAGAAAAATGCGGAGGGAATAAATAGAGCAAACACCTCCTACGTTCAAGCAGCTAGAGCCCTCCCTGCAAGGACAGTCGGAAATCCCCCCCCCCTTTACACAAAGACATATCTGGAGGTTGGGAACAAAATTTAAACCAAAATCCTCACGTGCATTATGTATGCGCACGTGAGAAAGCTCAGTAACCCGGGATGCTTCGCGACTGAGCTGAATACCATGCTCAATAAAAATGATCTAAAAGAGATGTGGTTCCCGGAAAACCCTTCATCGTGGGATGTCCTGCAACTACAATATGAATCCGATGAAGAAGCCCCAGTAACACCCTTCCCACCAACAGAAGTCAGAGCAGAAGCAACTTAGATCGAAGAGAGACCCCAAGCCACTCACAGAACCAAGAGTAGAGACCCGAGGATAGAAGCCCAAAGAAAAGGGAAAATGCAGGCGCAAAAAGCAGCACAAAGAATAAAACAAGCAAAAGAAAACATCACAAACTCCGCATGTTCCTCGGAAGATGAAGAAGAAGAGCAGATCCAACCCCCAAAACAAAACAAGAGAGCGAGAAGCACTAGCAGGGCAAAGTCTCCCAACTGCCCAATAAGTTAGATGGAGAAGAGCCTAATATGCGCTTCAACAAGACCGAACAAACCCCATTTCCAGCCACCCCCACCATTAGGGAGATAGTTGAAGGGGTAAGAACAGGACAATTAAAATGGATCTATGACGCGCAGTTGCAAGAGGCAACAGTAGATGAGGCGCTCATGGCGGCAAAGATTAAATTACATACAGACTCCTCCCTCACCATAAGTGAAACAGAGTTTGGAAAAATACGAAATAGAAGAAAGAGAAGGGACAAAAAGTAAAGGAGAACACACACACTCACATAGAAAACAAGAACACAAAACAAAAAAATATGGAAAACACCAACAAGCTAAAAATACTCACACTAAACACTAACGGATGGGAAGGGAAATCCATCCAATACGGAAATATATTCCTTATGGTGGATCCTGACCTGATCCTTATATCCGAACACGGTGTAAACACTGAAACAACCTCAATAAAAATACCAAATTACACTGTGATCACAAAAAAAACATACACCAGAAAGGTACGATGGCGCAGCCATCGCGATCCGGAAAAACATTAAATACAATACACTTCCAGACTTAGAGGAATCATTCGTGGGTGTCGAAATCCCAACCCTGGTAAGAGGCCTAACTGTGGCAGCGGCCTATCAGCCGCCCCGCCGAGAATATCTGCCCGTTCCCAATCTATTCAACATCTTTGGGCGAGAAAAAATGGCATTGCTAGGTGGAGACCTAAGCGCCTGTTGCACAACTTCTGGTTACGGTCGCACCAAGCAGAGGGAAAGGAACCTGGAACTACTCATCGAAAGAGATAGACTCCAGAGAGTAGGACCGGATTTCCCAACTTCCCTAACGCAATGTTCAGCAAATAAACTGGACATAGTATTGGCGAGCCTCAACTTCCCCTTTAACATCAGCAACGAGCCAGGACCTGTAGTACCGAGCGACCATATCCCGATCCTAACAACAATCTCGCTGGCACCGATTCTCATGCCAGCCCCACTTAGGAAGAGTTATGTGAAAGCTAACTGGGAGCTATATAGAGAGATACTCGGCGAATACCAACCAGCCGACCTGGAAGACGCTATTCTCGAAGAGGTGGACGAGGAGATAAACACCATCACTAATCTACTCGTTCAAGCCGACGAGAGATGCGTCCCCAGGATCTCCTATAAAATGCTCCCACAACTTAAGTGGACGAACGAGATGAGGGATAACGCTCGGGAACATAGGTAGGCCAGGCCGAAATTGGGAAAGGACAGCCAGAATGAGACAACTGAGCGAGGAACTAAAACACACAATCACAGAAAAACAGAAGGAAATCTGGAATGACATCATAGGTAGGCTGGACAGGGAGATCAGTCCAATAAGTTTTTGGAATACAATCCAAAGACTTAGGGGACTGCCCACCAAAGCCAGAATAAAATAAAAGATGGAGAGGAAATCATTAAGGATCCAGAGTCTCTCGACAAAGATTCAGGACGCACTAGAAAAAGATTTTCCCTATTACCCCTGAAGAGAACGACGACCTCGACCAGGACTTTGAAGACCAACTGCTCGAGGACCTCGGCACAGGGATTCATGGAACCCACCCCTACCTGCAAGTATCTCAAGAAAAAGAGATGGTTGGCTATGGATGCCCAATAACATTCGAAGAGACCATGAAGACCATAAGGTCATTCAAGAAAGGCACCAGGCTGGTCTGGGATCACGAAAAACAACCTCGTGAATGCCCGGAGGCAAATCATTCAGGGACTGGTTAATACCATGAATGCCGCCCTGAATAAAGGCTACTTTCCGGACGGGTACAAGATAGCTAAAATCATCTTCATCACAAAAGTAAAAAAGCCCCCAGACCAGGTGGCAAAATATCGAACGATCTCTCTTCTGGAGATGCTCGGCAAGATCTTTGAAAAGATCCTAGCAAATAGGCTACAACCTCAACTGAGCGAGTTAAGAGCGCACAACCCCCAAAAACATGGGTTCCGCCAAAAAAGGGGCACTGATATTGCGTTCCTGACAGAAAAGATCACCTATTGCCGTGCGAATAGCTTCTATGTAGACATTGTGTTGAGGGACGTGTAGAAGGCCTTCGATAAAGTCTGGTGGGAAGGACTACAATACAAGATCCTGAGCCTCCAGCTAGACCCAATCCTGGAAAGGATCCTTAGTGACTTTGTTATGGAAGAAGGACATGTCTCATGATCGAAGGACACAGAGGACCCGAATTCGAACTGAAGGTGGGCGTTCCACAGGGAAGTTGCATGAGCCCTCTCCTTTACTTGGTCTTTACCATCGACCTTCCAACACCGGTGCACAGGGGCACGATGACGTCACCCAGATCGTCGCGTGCCCGGTGAAGAAGGCGAAGGGTCAGGCAGCGCCAACCATAGCGGAAATCGACAACATCAACCAGTACGAGAGACCCTGGAAGATTAAAACTAATAAGGACAAGTTTAAAATCATCCCACTGAGCCGCACATTGACCTGCCCTATAATTATCGAGGAGAGGAGATACGGCTACTCCGCCGAAGGCATTGTCCTGGGCCTAAAATTTTCCGACCACGGATACTTGAGAAACTACACGGAGAGGCGGAACCAGGCAAGGAGAGAAATCTCCAAGCTATACAGGTTTTGAGATCTTAGCTTGGCCAACATTAGGAAGATATACCTGATGTACGTCCGGGCTAAGCTCATCTATCTCGCAGTAGTGACTCAAGTGGCAAACAAGACCTCAATGAGAAAAATGCAGCGAGTACAGAACTCTGCATCCCTACTGATCAATAAAGTCAGAAGGCGGGACCAACGCCGACAGAGGGAACTCCACACAAGGAAGAAACTGGACCCCGTTAACATCTTCACCCAGAAATTGGGAAGAAGGGTCTGGTTAACTCTTACAAATGATGTCATTCCAGAATTACAGGGAACAGGTGGCAGACTGAACATTCCTGCACGACTGCGAGAGAAAGTCACACGTCGTAACCAGTTCCCAAGAACTAAACACTGTACACAAGAAAACATTACATCAATATACACCTAACAGGTACCCATAAAATCAACACATTTTAAACGAAACAAAAACGGAGTAACCATAAAACAAATCATCAGAACAACACAGGTAAATTGCTGAGCCAAAAGCTATCAAAGGCTTGAATACTCAAGAATTTAACTGAAAAATAAGTAAAATAACAATAGGAAGAACACGCTAGCTACACGAAAATAAACAAATACATAGAAAACACTACATTCAATGATTAAGACAAAAACGAAATTTCAAAAGTAAAAAGATTACGATGCCCTCCTACGAGGGCAAAATACCCCTTCCCCACTTTAAAATTTTCACCCACTTTTATCTACTACTATCCCAATATTTTCAAAGAGTGAATATACCATCGATTATAAGAGTTGATTTATTTTTTAACCCCTTACTGTGGCAAAGGAGGAAAAGTTTAGTGAAAGAATTTCCTCTCAACGTCATTCAGACAACTCTTCAACCCCAAAACCCGAACTCAGAAGTGAAGTAATCTACCTCCCCAAGAAGTTAGAGAGTACCAGAAGGGGGAAGGGCAGCACTGCCCATAGGGGGACATGGGTCCCCCAGGACGCCAAACGGACCCCCCTCAGGTTAATAGCGAGGTACCAAAAACCTGAAAGATAAACCGTTTTCGAGACAATATTCGGTAAAATGAACATCGAGCTCACCCGTCTCCTCGAGACACCAAACGGGTGGGCAGCGATTTGCTGGAAAAATAAGGCTGTGGAGGTCCTTGTTTCGGAAAAGGCGAAAGAACCCCTATGCAAGATAGGGCTAGAAGCGATTGCTCCCCCATGAATTATTCGTGAGGCGCACTGTCATCTTAAGAAAAGTTGATCCCTTCTTCTTGGACAACTCCACCGAGGATATCAAGGCTGAGCTGATCTCCAAACAGTCATGGGCCAAGATAAACAAGGTGGCAAAAATCGGAAAGTCGCTTATCAAAATCATCTTCACCAGCAGCAAGATGGCACAGAGAGCAATGAGGGATGGCCTTCTGGGGTTCTAGCTACGGGTAGCTCCAGAGCAGATTGAGACAGAAGAGTATATTTATTTATAAAACTGCCAAATCTGCCTCGCGCTCGAAAGCTACTCAACCAAAGATTGCCTTAAGAAAGAGCAAACTTGTGCGGCATGCTCCAAAACCGGCCACGGTTGGAGAGACTGCAGAGAAGAGCGAGAGAAATGCACGAATTGCGGAGGGGAACATCGGGCTCTGGCCATGAGATGCTTCCTGCGCAAAGAAATGATACGGGCGAAAAGAGAAAACTGAAAAAGGAAAAGGAGGCAAAGACCCGAGCAGGATCCTACGCCACAGCAGCATCGGCACCAAAAACCACGCCAACAGCGGAAAGAGCTACTCCGAAACTCGTCATGCCGGTTGAGTGCAAAGAAATAATGACTATGGTCATAGTCGCCCACCTGGCGAACCGTGCACGCCCCGGTAGCTTCTCGGAGTTGCTAAACAATATGCTCCAACACAATGGAGTAAAAAAGAAGTTGTGGTTTCCGCCGAACCAGCATCTCAGGATGTGTTAAACATCAAATTCGTTGATGACGCACCGACTAAGATCGCCAAAAAGTAGCAACTCCAAACAAGGAACAACAAAATCAATCCGAAAACAATAAAGAAGACGTAGGGGAAGAAAGAAAAGAAAACGCCGCACCCGCGGAAAATAGCCCGAAGGAAAAACGAACGAAAAAGAAGAGGAACACCAGATCAACAGCGAAACTAGAGGAAGAAGATAAACAAGCACCATCAGACGACTGCTCGGAAGATGACCAAAGTTACACAGGAGTGCCTCTTACCGACAAAATCGAAGTCCTGGAAAAAGGACACTTTTTCGACGGGGAAGAGGGGGTACCTAAAAGTCTTCGGAATTATTGGACGTCGACCTGAGAAGAACAACCATGTGAAGCTGGTGCAAGGAATTAGAAGCGGGGAATTCAAGTGGACCTTTGAGGGGCCGTGGTCCCCAAAGGAAATTGAAAGCCTCTTGTGCAGTGGAACTATGTATATTTCGGAATCGAGTTTATCCACAGTGAACGGGACAACTTGCAAGAATAGAAAGTGCGGAATGAGGACATCGGAAATAAACTAGTGGTAAAATGTGACAAACAATTAAAAGGAAAGTTCGAAAAAATTAAAAATGTATAAACATGAAATGTATAAAGTGATAATAGTGAATTGTGAATCTAGAAAGTAATAGAACAGTGTACTCAATAATTTTAAAAAAATTAGTGCTCATTAAATGATAACCCGAAAAGTTATATAGCAATATTAGCGTGAATAGTAATAATAGTAAAAACCAGTGAATAATAACTAATTAATAAGAATAGAGAAATAAGAATTAAATAAAGATGTAGATAAAAAATATATAAATCATTAAAAAGATGTACATAAATTTACATACCACATTATAGTTATTTATATAAAATTACATACCTCCTTAATAAGATGTACATAAAAATTACATACATCATTGAAAAGATGTAAAAAAAATTACATACCTATTAAATGATGTACATAAAAATTACATACATCATTGAAAGATGTCCATAAATTACATATTCATTAAAAGATGTACATAAAATTATATAACTCATTAAAAAGATGTACATGCAAATTACATACCTCATCAAAAATATGTACATAAAATTACATACTTCATCCAAAAGATGTACAAAAATTATATACCTCATTAAATGATGTACATAAAATTACATACATCCTAAAAAAATATGTAAATAAAATTACATACCTCATTAAAAGATGTACAAAAAATACATACTTTATTAAAAATATGTACCTACATAAAATTACATACCTCATTAAATAAAAGATGTACACAAAATTACATAACTCATTAAAAGGTTGCACATAAAAATTACATACATCACTAAAAAGAAGATAAAAATTACATACCTCCTTAAAAATAAAATGTTTTTAATTTTTAAGTCTAGCAATACTGAACTTCATTTTGCGATCAACTCAGATCGCTCAAGTACGGCACCCCTCGTTATTGAAATCGTAGGATTTTTTTTGTTTTTCGCGTAGCCGAGTTGTGCGAAACCATCGCAATCACACACACACTCTCTCTCTCTCTCTCTCTCTCTCTCTCTCTCTCTCTCTCTCTCTCTCTCTCCACCCCCCCCCTCTCTCTCTCTCTCTCTCTCTCTCTCTCTCTCTCCCCTCTCTCTCTCTCTCTCTCTCTCTCTCTCTCTCTCTCTCTCTCTCTCTCTCTCTCTCTCTCTCTCTCTCTCTCTCTCTCTCTCTCTCTCTCTCTCTCTCTCTCTCTCTCGAGTCTATACAGGTTAGACACCCATCACTAAGGAGCCTGGAAGTAAATCCGCAACTAGTAATGGATAAATTAAAGAAAATGAACTCGTACAAGACTCCTGGTCCTGATAAATTTTACCCGAGAATCTTAAAACATGTCCATAATGAGTTAGCAGTCACTTGCTCTCATTTTTAACAAATCTCTCGAGCATGGGGTCGTCCCTGATGATTGGAGGGAAGCTAACGTCACACATATCTTTAAGAAGGGATGTAAAAACCAAGCCAGTAATTACAGACCCATTAGCTTAACCTCAATAGTTGGAAAGTTGCTCGAAACGATCATTAGAGACAAGCTAGTAGAGTTCCTCGAAAACAATAACCTTATACGTGATAGCCAGCATGGTTTTAGGTATAAGAGATCGTGCTTAACAAACCTAATTGACTTTTACCATAACCTTTTCAACCTATATAACGATACTAAATCATTAGATATAATTTACCTAGATTTCAAAAAGGCATTTGACAAAATTCCCCATCAGAAACTCATGAACAAAGTGCGTACGCTAGGAATTAACGGTAATATATACGGATGGATTAGTAGCTGGTTAAAAAACAGGAAGCAGAGAGTGATAATAAATCGCGTGGAATCGGACTGGGTATCTGTTACCAGCGGTGTTTCCCAGGGATCAGTCCTGGGGCCTATTTTATTTACTATATACATCAATGACATAGACGTTGGAATTAATAATATCATATCTAAATTTGCAGATGACACGAAAATAGGTAACTCAGTATTATGCGAAGAGGACAAGGCTAGCCTGCAAGCTGATATAAATAAAATTACCGAATAGTCTAAGAAATGGCAAATGCCATTTAATATCGACAAATGCCAAATCCTTCAGTGCGGAACAAAAAACAAAAAATACACCTATACAATGCAAGGCGGCTTAATAAACACAACCCCGCAGGTTAAAGATTTAGGAGTAATAATTACAGAAAACTTAAAAACATCAAACCAATGCGCAGCTGCTGCAAACAAAGCTAACACAGCACTAGGATTTATAAAAAGAAACTTTACTTATAAAAGCGAGGAGATAATTATGCCACTATATAAAAGTATTGTCAGGCCCCATCTCGAATACGCTGTACAGTTCTGGGCCCCTTACTTAATAAAATACATAAATAAATTAGAAGCTGTACAACACAGAGCGACAAAACTTATCCTGTCAGTACGTAACAAACCTTACCACGAGAGGCTAAAAAAACTCAATCTATTTTCCGTCAGAAAACGAAGACTAAGGGGGCAGCTTATAGAGTGCTTCAAAATACTTAAAGGATTTAACAACGTTAATGCCAATAACTTGTTCACACTGACAGGGGAGTGTCCCACCCGTGGACATGATTCAAAACTTCAGGGTAAAAGAGCCACTATGGATGTAATAAAAAACTTCTTCACTTACTCGATTATTAATGATTGAAATAATTTGCCAAACGCAGTAGTGGACAGCAGAACTATAGATTCATTTAAAATGAGATTAGACAAACACTTAGCAAATATTGGAATTGTTTAGCATAAGCTACAAAATAAAATAATATTACAAAAATATAACTCTTTCAGGTGTATGTAAGTGGTTTTCATATTCATTTCATTTAATTACTATTCAATGCAAATTTCCTTCAGGCACTGTCTTCTTACACCTGCAAGGTACTTTTCCCAAATTATTTCATGTACGGCTTTTGCCGGAGGGAGTGGAGGGTGGGGAGAGCCTAAAACTTTTCTATCCTTTGTTTCTACTATTCTATGTGTAAGTGGCAGTAGATTTAAGGCCAGATCACCTTAGTCTGGGCCGTAAGGCCCGTGTGATGTGTGTATCTATGTAACTCTATGTAACTCTCTCTCTCTCTCTCTCTCTCTCTCTCTCTCTCTCTCTCTCTCTCTCTCTGGCCTTGAGCAGACCTTAAGGTCTTTGCTGGTTCTTATTTCTGTAGTTCTTCTGTAGTTCTCTCTCTCTTTTGGCAGAATTTAATAGACATACTCGTGTAAAAAAGCTATATGTTGTTTTGATAATCCGATTACTGGTAGTTTTGGCACTGTCACAATACGTGTTGTGACGGTGAATGAATAGCCAACCCGATTCCAACATTAGACTTGGTGTCTATTTCCGACGTCTGCGCACCAAAGTGCATAAATGGTGTATGGTTGAGGTCATTTCAACTTCAATTTTCCTGTTCTTTATTATGTGTATATTTTATGCAAAGTTATTTGATTAACAGGCAATGGCTTCGATACTAAGATTAAAATTTAAAATTTAAAAAAAGCAGCCATGGTTAAATGTTTATAAATTTTCTGAACTTCGCCAATTATAATAATTTTAAAAAGGAACTCTAAACTAAATTTCCCCCTTTCAAAATATCACGTTGCTAAAATATAGAGTTATTGAAGACGAAGATATATAAAAATCAATTTTTTTAACTTCACCATTTGTAATTCTTAGGGTTTTAAAAAATTCACAAAATTTTGATACTTATATTTATTTTTTTGAACTTCACCATTTTGATTTTTGATATTATAAAAGAATTATTAGAAATAACTTTGATAAAAAACAAGTCATAACCAAACTAAGATGAAATTATTATTCAAATACTCAAAAAAATCGCCTTCTTAAATTATAGAGTTAATGAGAAGTGATGATAAGTCATTGAATTTTCCTTTAGATTGCATGTTTGTTGACAGTATGCATATACCTACTCGTCACCTGTCAGAGGGGAAAGTTTCGAGGGGAAATGGAAATGCATATTTGAACACATTTCCAGGACGTATTTGTGGCATGTCGGAAATTCTATATAATTCGTTAATAGATTCATAAATTTATTTATTATCAATTTTTTTTAATGGTTATCCTTTGGGAGTGTATGTTTTATGCGTCTGTTATTATTTTCACAAGGTGCTTAAAAAGACTGATTTAACCAAAAAGGGTTTTTTAATAAAGAATGAGAGAAGATATGCGGGAGTGAATAAATAAAAATTACAAGAAGAGTGAAAATGCTTGAGCAATAAAAGGCACTGAGTCACTTCTGCACTTACGGGTCACAGTGAATACACAAGTATACAAAAGGAATTTCTGCGACAGTATGCTTACCCAATCTGCGAGAGCCTCTGAAGTACAACCTGTGATTTTCGTGCAGAATAACGATCCCTGTCACACGGTCAAGTCAGTGAAAACATTACGGGATGACGATACGTCACTGTTATGAACTGGCCTGCACAGAGTGTGCGGACGTGAATCCAAATGTAAATGTTTGGATAATATTCGGCCAGAGGACTACAGTGAGGAACCCCATAACAGTTAATTTGTTATGCACGAATTTCTAAGCTATGTTGATTCGCCCCGAACTCCTTTTTTATTAGCAAGTCTTGAAGATGAAAAACAAAAGACGAAGGTTCACCTCTCGTACTTAATTATATGACTTTCAATTACATTCTGGTCTGTTCACATCTACAGTTGGATGTATATACCGTTTCTCGTGTGTAATACTAAATAGAAGTTGGGGATGGAAACCTTTCAACAATGTTTCTAAACTCACAAACACTACTTTTTTGCGGTTTTCGTGTGGATTTTTTTTCATAACATTGACAGCAAAAATGATTTAAAATAAAATAATGTTTTCTGTATCGCTAATAGTTGGTGGAGCTTTGCTTGCCTTATAACGTATCTTTTTGTTAAACTAATTGTTATTATCGCTTGCTGTTTGAATTTGGATTATTATTCCATATTCTTGTAAATTCGCTTTTTTATTTGTTTCTTGAATGCTGTAAATATCTGCCGCCCCGCACCCAGCTTGTAAAAAAAAGCCCCTCCCTAGCCAGAAAGAAAGTCACTGGAAAAATTAGGATTTAATCTTTCCTGATACGGGCTCTTTAACCTAACCTAACCTAACCAAACCTTAAATGTTTTGTTTCATTACATCGTATTGATTAACTCTCTCTCTCTCTCTCTCTCTCTCTCTCTCTCTCTATATATATATATATATATATATATATATATATATATATATATATATATATATATATATATATATATATATATGTAGATAATTTTGCGGCTTTGGGCCGAAGTTGGTTGAGGACCGTTAGTGAATGGGGAAACTGTTATGAGTCCAGTGGGGATGGTTTATTATTAACTTTGCGGGGTCCTTTTTAAAAAACAAATATTTCAGAGTGCAAGTTGGCCAGAGATTAACAGGCAGCTGGTACGTGTTGGGATTGCAAAAGAAAGACAATGACGAAAATATATCTTTATTACCAACAAAATAATATTTAAATATACACAAATATTGGGTTTAAAGGGAATGGTTGTACAGAGGGAGTTAAATGTCTCCGCGAGATACAGGTGGGTTAATTAGGGGATTAAAGAGGTCGGATTCAGGACGGTGATTTAAAGGAGGATTTTAAACCGGGACGCACACACAAGGAATGGATCGATTGGGTAAGCCAGATTCTAGATCAATCTGCAGGCGGCAACGGTTACAATTGCTCACGTGCTCGTTGCAGGAAAGGGGCCAGTTGGGATACGATGACTGCGAAGGGGAAAGTCAGTTTACCTCTCGCTTCAGATGAGGGAGCACTCGTAGATGGCTTTCGGAGTTGGGAATCCTCGTCGGATACTCGCCGATTGACTATGGCAGAGTTCACGGATGTCGATTTAGCCTTCGTTCTTGAATGGGAGAAGGCGAGGTCCTTCAGCTCGTTCGCGGTAGTAGGTGGGAAGTCTATTAGTGCTGCTTACTAAACTGAGTCGAAGGATTATATAGACGTCTGGTGAGGTGGCTTTTGGTGGCTTTGGCAGCCGCCTCCACACACACGTGCGATTTGGGGAAAAGGTCGGCGACTCTTTCTGAGGGAGGGGGGGGGGGGATTGTGATAACGTTGGCGTGAAATGTTCAACGGACTTCGATCTTATGACGGAAGGCAGGAATGTTGGCTAAAAGGTGGCCATGGGAGACGATGAAATTGATCCCTAAGCAAATACAGCTGGGGTGTGATAACGGCGTAGGCTGCACCTTCACCCTGGTTCAGCCTTGCTTTCAAAGCTCCATGCAGTGATCTCAGGACTACGTGGGTACAGAAGGGCACGTGGTCGCCATTCGACCTTATTCTGCTACAGTTATGCTCTCACATATAACTTATGTGATCAGTATAAATCGCCCTAGACATTCACATTCATATTAAAACTTTCCAAAATTTTCCATTTTCTCATTTGTCTTATATGCTTACATTTTATAAGGCACTCTGTTTTCGTTCTTTCCATTATATTCCATTCTTTAACAACTTAGCCCTCCGTCTCAACGTTGCCATTGGTATTAATCTCCTTGAAAAGGCGCAGCAAAATGAGGTTGGGTTGCCTTTTACGAGGCATCATAATGGGCGAGAAGGAGGGAATCTGGATTGTCTTCCCTAATTAAAAGGGGTCCCGTAATATGATAAAATGAACGTAAGGAAGATACCTTACTCTCCCTAATTCTCCCTTTTAATGAGCGACCATCGCTAATTTATAGCGTCAGGAAAGGTCAAAGAGAGTCATTAAAGGGAGAATGAAACGTAAAAAAGAATAATAATAATAGCATTATTAATAATAATAGTACACATTTGGTATGGTGGGTGTTCAATGAATATTTGAAGGGGTGAATGGGGAAGGTGATGGTGTATGGCAGGACGAAGATTAGAAACAGTGCAGGACACCAGTAGGGTTGGATGTCAAAAATACAAATACAGTGAATTATCTTAGGAGAAAACATTTTGGGCACTCTGGAATACAGCGAGACTTGGCACTTCCAAACTGACCCAAGGTCAGTCGTTAACTGAGATTAGGATCAAATCGCATTCATGAAGGTCAAATCCCATCTTTTCTTTAGCATTGAAAAGGATATAACGAAAAAGTCCAATTTCACTCGATGGTGAAAATGATGGAAAAAACATAAAGAAAAAGGATGGGTGGATAGAAAGTAGAGAATAAAAGGATGAAAAAGACTAAAATAAATTTTCAGAAAAGGTGAAAGAATCAGAAATAACTATTGAAAAATAATAGATAGCAAAAATGAAGGAACACTGATAATTGGATCTAACAAAGACTACAAGAATAATAAGAGAAAGGGCGATCCCCTTAGAGCCACCTCAAAATAAAATCCTATCATAATTCCACGATTGCCTCTCTTATTTAGCGTTACATGAAGTCTTTCACCCTTGTGATCTCAGGTAACACTCGTAAAACGCTCTTGACAGAAAATTCGTTCACAAGTCGCTGTTGAATGTTGTCCTACTCAATAATGAAGGTAAAATTATCAGTTACTTCTCTTTTGCTTATATCTGATTAATTATTCGTTTATATCAAGATCACTGATTAACTTTATAATAGCTTGAATGAGTTTAAATGATTTTAAAATGGGATAAATAGAAAACGGCCATTATCTGAATTGGCCAGGAAATCTAAGGAATTGAAAAGATATTTCAACTATCGGAATTTTGGTATTCGCATAAAAGGTATTCACGTGTGAGGGCGAGTGATTCAAGGTATTTCAACTATAGTGAAATTACATGAAATTTCTTCACCTAAGGTGGAAGAAAAAATACGAAGGAGAAAAGAAGAAGATAAGGAAAAAAAGGTGAAGAAGAAGAATGCATAAAGAAAGGGATGAAGAAAAATAAGAGGATAAGAGAAAGATTAAGAAAATGCCTCTTTCAATAGGAGATAAGATAGAATTTCTTAAGAGGTGGATGAAGAAGAAGGCGACAAAGAAAAAAGAAGTAAAGGAAGAAGAATACAAAGAGGACGAAGAAAGTAAGATAAGATGATAAGAAAAAGAAGAAGAAGACGAATCAGAAGAGGAGGAAGTAAAAGAAGAAGCAGAAGAAAAAGAAGAAGAAGGATAAACAGAACAAAATGCCCCTTTCAATTGAAAATGAGAGGAAATTTTCTCAACTAAGATGAAATAAGAAGGCGAATAAAAGAAAACAAAGAAGAAGAAAAAGAAAAAGAATAAAAAATAAGAAAGAAGAAAAATAAGAATGAAAAAGAAAAATAGAAGCAGACGAAGAAGAAGAAGAAAAAGAGGAAAATAGAAAGAAGAAAATGACTATAGGAAATAAGATGGAATTTCGTAAACTAAAAGAAAAGAAAAGGCAACGAAGAAAAAAGAAGAAAAAATAAGAAGAAAAGGAAGAAAATAAAAATAAAAATAATACGAAGAAGAAAGAATAAAATGAAAAAAAAGAAAAAGAACCAGACAAATAAAAAGAAGATGGAGAAGAGAGAGAGAAGAAAGAAGACGAAAACAATAAGAAAAGAAGATGAAAAGACAAAAGGGAAGAGGATGACGAGGAACAAAGGAAGAAGAAGAAAAAGAGGAAAAGATAGAAGAAGAAAATGCCTGTTTCAATGTGAAATTAGTAGGGTTCAGAAATGGCCTTTCTGCACCTATGTATGATTTTAAGAGGCGATTGGATTCCCGAGGTTTCCAAGACGAGAAGAGTCTCAGAGGCAGACGAAGCAAGGGCGGAGCTCCCTGTGGAATTCGGGCCATTTCCGCCCAACCTCGCTTCTAATTGCGTTATTTCGCGGAATTCAGGACAACTCTCAGATGAGTTCTTATTATTAATTCGAGATTCTTGGGTGATTTTTCAGGGTCTAACCATGTATGATTGTACAATGTGAATGCATAAAGATGTATAGAAAATTTGTTTTTTTGCGGAATTGGTGATGTATGCAATTATATAAATAATGGTATTAGCAAAGAGAAGACGTCGATAGAGCAATTCAAATGAAAGCTGGTTTAATACTAGTTTGAAAACTGGTTAAAAACTAGCTCTGATTCGATTTCCACATATAATTAAGTCGAATACCCGCAGGAAATAGAAAAGAAAATTTCATGAACTTTCGTTTCCATAAACGGTCATCAGGAGGAAATTATGGAAGCGCATGGAATCGCATTTTTTTATTTCCTGCCGGTTAATTTTTGTTAGCTTCCCTACACCAGCGGAAGTATTGGAATTTTAGTGTGTGTAACTGAGCAAATGGAACGGTATGTTTTTATATATAATATTTCTTCCACGCATCCATAGTGGTCTTTTGTAGTCTTTGATATTTTGGGAGCGAAGTTCTAGTTGTGTTTGTCTGTGCACTACTTGATTGGAGCTGTTCTGAATGCTTCACAGCCCATGGGTTCGTCCTCTTATAAGGGTCAACAAGGGTAGTTGCTGTTATAGCAACCCTTTCCATACTTGATCCAATAACTCAAGTTCTTTACTTTCTAAGCAACCTACATACGGGGACCTATGTTGCCGAATAGGGTTTAGGAGAGATGTGCGTCTTCTCTCTCTTTGCCACTCCAAAGTACTCGCCTAATTTGACACACTAATTGGATTGGGTTTGAACATTGCTCTTCTGGTGGGATGTGGCATAGCCCTCTGACTGTATTTGTGGTACACTGAATACAATTTTCCTGAATTCGTAACCTTTGGGGGGGGGTGTAGGTGTTTATTCATAGCCATAGGGGTTTGGGTAAAATGGACCTGTGGATACAGTTTGACATTTATTTAATCGTTCGTAATTGTGTCCCAGTTTGTAATTGTGTCCCGGTTTCACACTTGATTTTGAAACCAAGCCAAAGTTGTAAGAGACTTATTCACCCGTTCACCTTTTATCAGCATTTATCCATGTATTATAGTAGTATTAGGTATTATTTTTCATCCTTTATTTAAGTATTATTTATTTTGCTTATTTATTGGGTTGAGGAATAAGTTCTTGAGGTTTTATCAAATTTATTCATTACCATTAACAATTTTAGAAAAAACTTCATTTTTAATTGTTAGCAATATGCAATTTATTCACTTCTTCCCAACGTTCAACAGGTTTTTCGATGCCTCTGCAGTAAAAATCTCTGTATTTTGACTCGAAGAATTTGTCTAAACAGGTTCTTAATTCCGCATCAGTAGAGAACGAAACGCCGCGCAAATTGTTGGAGAGCGATCGGAACAGTTGGAAATCCGATGGAGCCAAGTCTGGCGAATATGGAATATGCGGCAGGATTTCCCAATTAAGCGTTTGGATGGCGTATTTTGTCATATTGGCAATGTGAGGACGAGCATTGTTGTGTTGCAGAAGAACATCATAACGTCTATGAGGTCGCTTTTCACGAATAGCTTAGGCGAGTCGATACATTTGTTGAACGTAGAGTTCTGCATTGACAATCTCATTGTTCGCAAGGAGCTCATAAAGAATGATGCCTTCACAATCCCACCACACACACCGCATCGTCTTTTTTGGATGAAGTCCTTGCTTTAATCACGGAGGTGGTTTTTTATTGGGGCTAAGCCATTGTTTTCGATGGTTCATGTTGACATAAACACACCACTTTTCGTCGCCAGTGATGATGCGGTGAAGAAATCTGTCCTTATATCCACGAGGAGCCTTGTGACGAGCAAGCAAACCTGTGGCAATCGTGGAGCGTTGAAGTTTGTTGCTTTCGCTCAAAGCGTGTGGAACCCATGCACCGAGTTTTTTAACTTTCCCCATCCGAATGAAGGTGATTCACTACAGTTTTCTGATCACACGCCAATTGCACAGCCAATTCTCTAGTCGATTGACGAGGATTTTCATGAAGAAGATCGTTCAATCGATCTTCATCCAACTTAATGGGGCGACCATAACTTTCTTCGTCATTAAGATTGAAATGACCGTTTTTGAAACGTGAAAACCACCATTGAGCTGTCCTTTCTGATAAAGCAGTTTCTCCGTACACAGCACAAATATCGCGACGAGCTTTAGCTGCGTTTGCATTGTTCCCGTCTCGATTGAAAATTAATAACAAGTGTCGAAAATGAGCCTTTCTTTCAACTTGACATTCCATTTTGAGGGTACAAAACAAAAATTAAATTAACACAACTTTTAAATAAACCGCAATGACTTATTACTCAACTTCAAGACGTAGCCTAAGCAAAATCCTAATAGTCTACGCTGTTAAGAGACGTAGCCTAACCTTTGCAAATTTTGCTGTCATTATTTATTATTGTTTCTTAATATGTGCACAAATCACGTCAACAAAACTTAAATCAACACAACATTAAATAAAACGCAAGAACTTATTCATCAACCTAATATATTTTCTTAAGCCAATAGAAGGGATTATTTTGAGTCAAGTGTATCTCAGGTTCATGTTTAGAGACAGTATTGGTTCGCAATATCGTCTTTCCTACTGAACTTTGCATCGAGTTTGTTAAGCCTTCAACTTCAGTTTAATTTAATTTTAAGGAATTAGGTTTGGGGAAGTAGTTATTTATTTAAGGCATTATATTGGTTAAGGTTTAGATTAAGTTTTTATTACAAGGTATCTATTTTGGATCAACTGTTTATTGCGTCCAGGTTTGGACCTTTAGACATACACAGAGAGAAACTGTTTTGGATCATTGAGCCTCTTTTAGGTTGTCTGTGATAATTACTCCTTCCTCATTATGAAAATATTATCTTTGGTGAAATCTATTACGACTTTAAGACTTCTGTCGGGTTCATCATTATCACATTCCGTAAATTTCTAATCGTTTGATTTTAATTGAAGTCCTGATACTGTATTTCCACCAATTAAAAAAATCAGAATTTTCAGTGTAGAACTCTAATGTAGAAATTTCAGCAAATAGTGAAAACAGAACTTTGGAACTTGTGACGTCATAAATGTGTCATAAATCGTCCTAGGTTAAAATTTCGAAGTTAAAGTAACATCTACTTTGAAAGTACTTTTACCAGAAGTAGATTGGTATCTACTTTGAAACTAGGTTAAAATTCCGAAGCCAAAAACATTTACTTTGAAAGTTATTTTTCCGAAGTTGAAAAGTTCGTACCGTCTGAATAAAAACAAGATTTTTTTATTGTTGCAATCGATACAATGTAGCTTTTTAATTTATGTATTTAAGGCAGTGATCTGTTGCTTATAGCTGTTATATCGCAGCGCTTACTTGTTAAAAGAGAATACTAAATTTGTCAGGCACGTTGGCCCTAAGTTAGCTTAGTTTACCTATTACTTAGGACCCACGGACACCAGCGTACAATAAAAATTATATAAAAACAGGAAAAACGTTTTGGAAGATTTGTAACTTTTAATTTTGTGTTTCTGACATTTTGAAAAAAATAGTTTAATTAAAAACTGAACTAAAAAAAAACACAATTATTTCACTCCTTTTACCTATTTTATACGATCATCTCAAGAATTTTGCAAACTTTAATAGTCATCTTATTGATCCCAAGGTATTCTAATGCTATCACACATGATATAATTCATTATATTTACCTACCGGAAGCAGTGCACTGCAGGAAAATGACACTAAAAATAAATTGCTGTAATAATAGTCAACACAAAATAAAGTGATTTCTTACAGCAAAACCGACCTCTCGCAATTCGAATAGGAAAAATTATGTTTTCCACTAGTTTTTGAGATATTATGAATAAATCTGATCCACATGTGCAGGGCTAAAGTGTGGTCCTTTTCCTGCCCGCATGGAAACTGGTATGAAAGAAAGTAAACCAAAGATTCTATCATGGCACATACCAATGGGAAATATTGTATATAATTTTCAATAGTTACTGTTTTAAACCGTATTATTTCATATATATTATTCAGAATCTGTTATTGTATTTGTTGTAAATGCATGTGAGAGGATCACCTTCGAAGGACCAGTGTGATTAGAAGCCCCTCGAAATACTCCTTTTCAGCCACTTCGAGCCCCAGACCACGTTGTCCTTGGCGTGTGAATACTAGGATCGATGAGAAGGAAGCTGCCTCGCGCTGAACCGCCGACCCGGCTGTATTTACATAAGCGGGACGCACATCGCTATCCCTCCCCAGCGATAACGCTGAGTCTTCGCCTCCATGCTTAGCGGTCATTTCCTTACCTCGCGAACGCGCTCGTACAAGCCCAACCCTACATTCTGAGGCAAACTTCTCCGTTCGATCCAACCCCTTATCTCGAAATAAGTGGGCACAGACTGGCTTCGTGAATTCTCTTGGGACGGCTGTGCCCTTGGGCTACCTAACGGACAAGCCACCGGACTATTAACCCTGTGTCAGCCATTCCTCGAGGAGATTGAGAGCCTCCCAGTCCATCCATTCAGGCCGTGTGTCTGTTTCCCACCAAATCTCGCAACCCCTGTTCGAGTCGTACCTCGTCGTTAAGATGTTATCAGCAGATCGCCCTTCATGAAGCTTTGGCCCCTGTTTAGAGGAAAGCTTATCGAGTCATCTTCTTCCCCGGTAACTGTGTGGCCCCCCTCGTTTCGCACCCCCTCTTCAAGACTCCCGTGCCCCGTGTCTGAGAATCCCTGCCGTGGCGCAGAACAGTCTCTCGTGCTTGAGATCACATATCTCTGGAGCAGAGAAATCTCGTCCTTCTGCAAGAAGTACTCCCAACCCCACCTACGAGATCTCCTCGTCAACACCCTCAGAAGTTTCTCCTCGAAGACTCGTGCCGTTGGTCTCTCCCCTATGAACAACTTTAAGCTTCAAGGTAAAGCGATTTGCTTTGTAATCCCATGATTACAACCCCCGTCATTCATCACCTGGATTCCGTAGTATCCCCTTTTAATTAACTCCCCGCTCAAACTTAAATAGTCTCCATTATTCGGATTAACGGTAACTTAGCTTTCCCCCCTTAACTCTGTCGCATTTGTAAATTTTCCCGATCTGACTAACTATCCTTATCAAGTATAATTTGTTCTCCTTTGTATATGTATATATATATATATATATATATATATATATATATATATATATATATATATATATATATATATATATATATATATATATATATATATATATATATATATATATATATATATATATATATATATATATATATATATATATATATATATATATATATATATATATTTTCTTCCCGTTTATTATTATTTATATTGAAATTATATTTAGGGGTCTTGATCTTTATATATCCTTGAAGTGCAACTTGACAAGCCAGTAGATAAATTCCGGCCAATTGTAAACGCACTAGACCAACGAGGTGGCCTTCCAATCTTTCCATTGATACAAAGCCTATCGTGGACGGCCTCGTGTCGGCTATCTGCCCGTGCAAGTGTAAGCACCCATACACTGAAGGGGTCTACACCGGCATACCTTGACAATGCAGAACAAAAGATTCTAGCTTCTAAAATTCAACAATCCCTTGTGACATTTCCAAATTCCAACTCTTCAGATATAATTTTGGTGGAAATAGAGTCTCCAAGCTTCAAGCTGTGTCGGCCCACTGCGATCCTTTCTATGATTCTTTATTAACTCAGATTGGGAATTGAAGCCATTATTCTTTTATGATTTAACATTTTTTTTTTCATTTCGTGGTCCAACCTGGCAAAAAAGCAATTGTATTAGATAAAGAAATTCAAAATCGGGATTTGGCAATTTACTATGCTCCCAGATATGAGTACTTGGCAAGTACTGCTTGCTTTGGATTATTAAAATCCTATAGGAGTATAGGTATGTATGAATATCTGGTTATATATATATATATATATATATATATATATATATATATATATATATATATATATATATATTATATATATATATATATATATATATATATATATATATATATATATATATATATATATATATATATATATTTATATATATATATATATATATATATATATATATAGGTACGAAGGACGGTCAATAAGTTTTGCAATTCGGATATAAGGAAACGAGATATCAGGAAAAGTGTTTTATTATTTTTCAATAGAACTACCCTCGACTTAAATGCACTTGCGCCACTTGTCCCTGAGGTTTTGAATTCCCGACAACCAGAAATCTCCCGACTGCCGTTCAATCCACTCCTGGACGGCGAGCTGGACATCTTCATTGTCCCCAAACTGGCGTCCACACAGTGAAGCCTTGAACTGGCGAAGTAAAAAGTAGTCGCTAGGGGCCAGATCTGGACTGTAGGGGGAATGGTTGAACTCCTGGAATCCGCACTCGCGAAGGGCAGCTTGTGCAATTCTGGCCTTGTGGACAGGGGCATTGTCGTGGAGAAGCAGGACACCGCGTGTCAACTTGCCGCGCCGCCTCTGAGGGATGCACTTCTTCAACCCAGCCAGTTCATCGGCGTAATATTCGCCTGTGATGGTCCTTCCACGAGGCGCATAGTCCACCATCAACACTTCCTCAGAATCCAAGAAGATGGTAGCCATGATCTTCCCGGCTGAGGGTTGGGTCCGGAACTTGATGTGGGTCGGAGAGCCCCTGTGCTTCCAGGCCATGCTTTCGAGCTTGGTCTCGGCATCCCAGTGCTGGACCCACGTTTCATCATTTGTCACTATGCGTGACTCGAATCCCACCGGGTCTTGGTTGTACAGGAGCAGTAGCTCCTCCTAACTTTGACGACGTTGAAGTCGATCATGGGGCGTGAGGTTTCGTGAGGTTGCTAGGGACCCAACGGGCAGAGACCTTGCTCATGGCCAAATTGTCGTGGATGATGTTGATAACCCTTCCATGGGATATTTCAAGTTCTCGCTCTATTTCTTTGACCTTCACCTGTCCATTTTCGAGGATCATCCTCTCCACACTGGCCACATTGTCCTCGTTGATCATGTCTGATGGGCGTCCTGGACGGGGGTCATCTTCAAGGGACTCACGACCATGGCGGAACTCATTATTCCAGCGAGCAATGGTTGCATAGGAAGGGTGCGGTGTCGGTGTACACTGCAACCATTCGCTCATCGATCTCTTTTGCATTCTTGCCTTCCTTGGTCAAAAATTTGATCACTGCGCGGTGCTCAACCTTCTCCATTGTTGAAAGATTTGTGACTGACGATCTGCGATCAGCTACTGCTTCTTAAATAGACGAGGTAGGAGCGTGCGGCTGCAGGTCCTGACTTGTCATAACTTGTCCTAACACCCCAACAAACAGCCATCCCCCTTCCTCTGTTTTGCCCTACCGATTCGCAAAACCTATTGCCCTCCCCTCGTATATATTAACTTAACCATTTAAGGTTCTCTTTGTTTAAATCACGAAATCTTTAGTACCATGATAATGGGTGGCAGATCGATTCTGCTGTGTACGTCCTCTTGACACATACGTTTCCTCTGAAAGGTTAGGGTTATGGGAAGTGCTGCTTTATTCTCGATTTTTGTTGTAATTCTTGCATGTGAATTCGCAGTAACCATTTGGGGGATTGAGGACTAAATTAGCTTGGGTTTAATAATGGCTGTATAAATTCTCTTGATGTTCAATTATCGAAGGTTTCAGAATCCATATAAATTATGTGACACGTTCGTTTTTAAGAACTATCAGGTTAGTTGTATTTTTCCAATAACCTCGAGACCTAATCTTAATTCCGAGGACAGTGACTTAGGTATCGTATTGGTAGATGGTATCACCACCCTCACTTTCGCCAACTTGCTCCCATTCACAGAGTTGATCTAAATTTGTTCGCTTCTTGGATATTGATTGATGTTGGCGATTTTCCTAGCCGTTGTTCTAACTATAAAAGACTTCACTTACGAGTATGTAGGGAGAGGCGAATATTTGGGAAACATTATCTGCAATCTAATCACACAGTCCTCAATTACGGTTTATCCTTACAAAAGAATGTAATTCTTATATTGCACTTTTGTTTTTATGGTTACACGTTCTACATTGGTTTTCCTTATATAATAGTTATAATACACTACCATAGAGCATAATTTGTTGGTGTAGACAATACATATGTAATTAAATACACATAAGGTGGACGGAATAATGGAAACACTAGCTGTTTTCTGCAGGTGATTCCCTTGGGTAGCTGGAGCATTTCTAAGTCAGATGAGCCCTTGTACATTTGAAGGCAGAAAGAAAGATGCATAAACCTTGTATAGCTGACTATAAATATACGAGGGGCGGTCAATAAATTTTGCGATTTGGTAGGGCAAAACAAAGGAAGGGGGATGGCTGTTTGTAGGGGTGTTAGGACAAGTTATGACAAGTCAGGACCTGCAGCCGCACGCTCCTGCTTCGTCTATTTAAGAAGCAGTAGCTGATCGCAGATCGTCAGTCACAAATCTTTCAACAATAGAGAAGGTTGAGCACCGCGCAGTGATCAAATTTTTGACCAAGGCAGGCAAGAATGCAAAAGAGATCCATGAACGCATGGTTGCAGTGTACACCGACACCGCCCCTTCCTATACAACAATTGCTCGCTGGAATAGGGAGTTCCGCCATGGTCGTGAGTCCCTTGAAGATGACCCCCATCCAGGACACGTCAGACGTGACCAACGAGAACAATGTGGCCCGTGTAAAGAGCATGATCCTGGAAAATCGACGAGCAAAGGTCAAAGAAATCGAGCGAGAACTTGGAATATTCCATGGAAGTGTTATCAAGATCATCCACGACAATTTGGCCATGACCAAGGTCTCTGCCCGTTGGGTGCCTGGAAACCTCACGCCCCATGATCGACTTGAACGTCATCAAAGTTCGGAGGAGCTGCTCCTCCTGTACAACTGGGATCCCGATACCAAGCTCGAAAGCATGGCCTGGAAGCACAGGGGCTCTCTGACCTCCATCAAGTTCCGGACCCAACCCTCAGCCGTGAAGATCATGGCCACCATCTTCTGGGATTCTGAAGGAGTGTTGATGGTGGACTATGCGCCTCGTGGAAGGACTATCACAGGCGAATATTACGCCGAGGAACTGGCTGGGTTGAAGAAGTGCATCCGTCAGAAGTGGCGGGCAAGTTGACACGCGGTGTCCTGCTCCTCCACGACAATGCCCCTGTCCACAAGTCCAGAGTTGCACAAGCTGCCCTGCGCGAGTGCGGATTCCAGGAGCTCAACCATCACCCTTACAGTCAGATCTGGCCTCTAGCGACTACTTTTTATTCCGCCAGCTCAAGGCTGCACTGCGCGGACGCCGGTTTGGGGACGATGAAGATGTCCAGCTCGCCGTCCAGGAGTAGATTGAACAGCAGTCGGGAGATTTCTGGTTGTTGGAAATTCGAAACCTCAGGGACAAGTGGCGCAAGTGCATTTAAGTCGAGGGAAGTTATATTGAAAAATAATAAAACACTTTTCCTGATATCTCGTTTCCTTATATCCGATTGCAAAAGTTATTGACCGCCCCTCGTATGTAGTACAAGAGAAAGAAGAATTGGACGCGAATGAGCAAATGAGACATGAAACCAGAGTTTTTTAAAGGCAAGAGAAAGAGACATTAAAAAACTCTCCTGCCTTTAAAAAACTCCGGTTTCTTGTCTCATTTACTCATTCGCGTCCAATTTTTCTTTCTTTTGTACTATATATATATATATATATATATATATATATATATATATATATATATGGGTTGGACAAAATATTTGGAACACGTGTTAAATTCAATGAATATTTATTTAATACGGAGTTGGTCCCTCCTTTTGCTTTCTGCACACCGTCGATGCTTCTTGGAATTGATTCATACAGCTTCCTGACTTTATTGAGAGGAATTTCGAGTCATTCTTCTTGTAATAGCTGCTCCAGCAGTTTCAGACACGACGGTGGAGTGTAACGACTTCTGACTTGTCGCTCCTAGACGCACCACAAATGGAGATACATTATAAAATATTTCTCTAAATATAATTACTGCATTTTATGACTGGTTTGACACTGTTCCAGTTAATGCTATGGTTAAGATTGTGCATATGTACAAATGCAGTCATTATATTTTAAGAAATATATTAGAATGTATCTCCATCAACATGTTCCCAAATTTCAATCTTAGCCCTGGTTTGTTCATGTTAGACCCCATTATCACTACATACATAAAATCTCAAATAAAGTTGTTTCAGGATTTTTTACCCTCTAATTAAGGTTCAGAGGTGAGTCGTCTAATCCATCCCTCCACTATTTAAGGCAATGTATGTCCAGCCTCCTGTTCATTCCTTGAAAAGGTCTTTAAGAATAAAGACGAAAACGCTCGGAATCGTTTTTCACTTTTCTTTCGTGGGTGTATCTGCATAACTTTGACTCACGTGCACTTTGTGAGCTTTTTCATATATATATATATATATATATATATATATATATATATATATATATATATATATATATATATATATATATATATAATATATATATATAAAAGGGAGCTGTGAACAACGGGAGCTTTTTCGCCAAGTAAAGAAAGACAGGGGAGAGAGGAAAAGGGAATAACAGGAGCAGTGAACTGAACTAAGTACCACAATACTAAACCTTTTCAACTTTAGATAAAGGAGGGGGGGCAACGTCAAACCGACCACAAACCCTGCTTCCTGGCGGCCGCCATACCGGATCGAAACCCGTGTTTCGGGTCCTCCTCCCTTAATCAGCAAGGCTTCACCGTGAAATATAATAACCTAAAACGAATTGCACTTCCATGGTAAAACCCTCGCCAATTTCTTTTTTCTCTAAATCCTCGGGGGTTTGTGTATTATAAATCTACACGCACAAATTCCTACGAGTTCATGCAATTTCTTTTTTCTCTAAATCCTCGGGGGTTTGTGTATTATAAATCTACACGCACAAATTCCTACGAGTTCACGCACTTAAAAATACCATCTTTGACCCCTCAAAACAACGTTGCTATGTCAACCCGTCCGTGAACTTAAGGTATTCAAATCTTTAACTAAAAGGACGCCTCCGAATTTGACCTTCTGTCTCGGGATCGTACGGATTTATACTCCAATTTCCTCGTTTCGATGAGTCGGGAAGAGCCCGACGTTTCCCGAATAAATTATCCGTCTTGTGATATTAACGTTACTCCTTCATGCAAACGCTGCCTCTCCTAACGTATTGTGGAGTCGCTGGACTCTTAACAGAAGATTCCGATGTCAAATTTAACGCAATTTCATTAATTAAGGCATGATTTATATTTATTTCAATTACTTTTATTAATCTATTCTTGCTCTTTTTCATCCACTATTTTTTCTATTTTTATCCACTATTCTTGCTCCTTTTTATCTATTATTCTTATTATTTGTATCCCTATAATGGCTATTCTTATCCACTATTCTTGTTCCTTTTAACCCCTATTTTTATCCACTATTCTTTCTCTTTTTTATCAACTATTATTTATCTTATTATCCTCTATTATCTCTATTTTAACCACTATTATTTATCTTTTTATATTCTATATTTGATCTTCTTTTCCACTATTCATTATCTTTTTATCCAATATTCTTGCTCTTTTTATTCACTATTCTTGTTTCTTTTTATCTACTATTATTTACCTTTTATCCAATATTCTTGCTCTTTTATCCATATTTTTTAGCCACGATTCTTTATCTTTTTATCCAATATTCCTTATATTTTTATCCAATATTCCTTTTCGTCTTATTCACTATTCTTGCTCTTTTTCCACTATTCTTTATATTTGTATGCAATGTTTTTTATCTTTTTATTCCCTTATTCTTTCCCTTTTCTCCACTATTCATGTTTTTTGTATACCCTAGTATTGCCCTTTTTATTCAGTATTCTTGTTCATTTATCCCCTATTATTGCTCTTTTTACCCACTCTTCTTTCTTTTTATCAACTATTATTTATCTCTTTTTATTGATTATTTTTTCTATTTTTTATCGTATTATTTATCTTTTTATACTTTATTCTTGATTTTACTCACTATTCTTTCTCTTTTTGGCCACTATTCGTTATCTTTTTTATCCACTACTTTTGCTCTTTTTTATCCACTTATTTTTTCAATATGAATCCGCATATTCGTTTTATGTTCACTGAGGAAAAATTAACGCGTTGCTCACGCAAGTATTTTTCCTCAATCCAAAAATTCTCTTCGGTGAATACGAAGTTCGGCTTCTTAGAGGGAAAAATACTTGCATAAGAAAAAGCGTGGAATTTTCGTGCACAAAAGCTGAAATGGGAAGAGACTGTTCCCCCCTCCCGCCTATTCCATTATGTCCGCCCATGGGGAAGACGCACCCCGCTCTTCTTAACCTCCCAATAAAGACGTTGAGGAGAGGTTTAGAAGAAAGCGACACCAGGCACTTAGGTACTGCATCCCCGGGCGGTGTTCGAGTCGACTGGAGCTCGTTTCTTCAACCCGTTCCTTCCTGCAAACATACCTGCGTTCATTGCAGGGAGGGGGAAGGGCAGGTAGAGGGAAGTATCGTGCCCGTAGTGTCCTAACTTCCTATAAAATTTAACTTCAGGACGAAAATTCTGGCGGAGATGCTCTCATTGGCTTAGAGTGAAAACTAACGTGGGAATCCCCCCCCCCCTGGAACGTTTGTAAGGAGAGATCTGTGAAGAGAGTGGCGAAAATGTGTGGAAGATATCTAGCCACAGATCTTCCTGCGGGAGTTGGGGCCGAGAAGGCACGAGGCACGTTTTACTAAGGGCCTTGAAATGCGAAATCAAATTTCTATGCAGACGACACAGCATAATTAGAAGACATTATCAAGAGCGAACCCGCAATGGGGGAGGGGGCAGGAGTAAATCCTCTGATACACTTAAAATGTGAGGGCAGGAAGGGGGATCCGAAGCCTTCAGGAACAAATTTGTGCAGTGTAGTTGTTCAAAAGTACGACTTTGCCCCCTTTTGTATAGGAACGCTTAGATACGTGCTATACAGACATAAAATGATGGCTGGAGTATTAGGAAGAAGTGTACGAGAGATAGAAGGCGCTAACAATGCAGCGAGATAGCACATTCGATCTCTTTCCAACTGTAAATAACTTCTATGAAAACCTATCACCGTACGTACGTGCTAACGCCCACACGCTCGCACACACACGAACAAGTCGTGTCATTTATTTTCCCAAACCTTTGTAATGTGAAGCTAACGCCAGGTCGCAGCTTAACGAACCTTTAAACAAGAAATAAGAGCATCAAGGGCTCATATAAGATCAACAGGGCGACTGAGGTTGGAGAATCTTCCTGTTTATGACCTCATTAAACGGAAATTTGTGTTCAGTTTTACTCTTATGGGGATATCCTTCAAATAAACTGTTTTCATTGTGGTTTGCTCGTTTAAGATATTCTATACAATCATGGATTAAAAAGGATCAGGGCAGATACATATCAGGAAGAAAGAAACTGACTCGAATACCTTGCTGCTGGCAGCCCCATAATAGCAACACCTGGCAACTTCATGCCACACGAGCTTATTTAGTGACACTGAGAAAAGAAGCGAATTATAGGTCAGGTTTTCATTGCCACGTCACTCGCTCAACACTTTTCGCTCCTCGCCAAGTGGCAGCTTTCAACCGTCAAATTTCAAGCTCTCCGTTCACGCGAGCTACAGCCACTTGACTTGAGCAATAAAGAAAAAATCCTACCTGATCGTGTAAATAACGATAATATTTAATTTCATCGTGTTTGTATAACCAACCACTTCACTGCCTTTTGTGAAATAGGCCTAAATTATAATGTTAGTGGAGACACATGCACGTCTAAGGCGAGAAAGATTATACCATCTGACCCATATGTTCGGTTAACGGCTGTGAACGTATTAATAATTGAATTCCAGTTCTTTTCAGGGGGCCACCAGAACGATTTAATAAGTTACAAGCAATTTAATTTCCATTAATTGAATAGCATTGTTTTAAACTCGTTTGATGAATGTCAAAATTAAAGATTTATAAACTTGAAATGTATTGTGTTTAAAAGATTTCTCTTCGGAATCTCCCCAATCGCTGAATCTAGTGAATTTCGCTTCAGTAGCCAAATTTATACTTCCCAATTTCACTAAATATCTTTTATTATTCATTTGTTTCCTTTCGCAGTTTCCTTCTGCCACTTTTCGCATCCATTCCAGGGGAAGGGGGGACCTTTTTGTTCGTATGTGATAAGTTGTTCTTATGGTTACCCCTTCCAATCCTAGATGGAATTTCTCGTTGCACACTTGATAAGGCGTTGGATTTCCACGCCTTGGTACCGGGTTCGATTTCGGACCAAGTCGGATACAAAAAAAATCGGCTCTTGTAAGGAACTACCGCCGATCACAACGTATTTGACGGAGAGTACAGGTAGTTCCATCCACTTACGTCATCCCACCCATAGCCAATCATAACAGCGGTGTTATGACATTCCAAGAATTAAAATTAGACGCGCCACCAGGAGAGCCCTAGTCCCGAGTGGAAGAACCTACTCCAGAGAGAACTCAAATGGAATATTCACCCTATCTCGACCAAAAAAAAAGAAAAAATACAAGACAAGGACAAAGGAGGCGAAATGCCCAACTACAATTAAAATACCAGACAGCGAAAAGGAACAAGAACAAAAAGAGACAAAGTGCCCACAATGAAAAACAAATAATAAAAGAACAAAAGAGTCAAAATGCTACAAACCGGTACGATAAATAAAAATAAGTCAAATAAAACACAAAATATAAACCTAAGGAGATAGCATATACTATAATTGAAAGAATTCAATGCCATATGGAGCTCGGCCGTGAAACCTGCATTTAATATTGAGGATAAATCACAGAGCCACGAGAAACGGATGCAGCATCTTTTAATTTTTCACAACGTTTCGAAAACTACAAGTTTTCATCTTCAGGCTAGAATAAGTTTACAAAGTTAAGACATATGAAGAAAACTTGAAAAGGCTAACAAGACATTATTTTAAAAGGTGACCAATTATAAAATATCAGTAAAATGTGCTATAAGTTAAAATGTTAAATATGACTTGGCAACAGTTAAATTTGCTTTAAACTGACTCACAAAATTAGTTAATAAATTTAAAGTTTATTGCACAAATTAATTAAAAACTATAAGAGAAATTGACCTGGCAATAGTTAAAGATAATAAATTTAAACTTTGTTTTTAATTTTGTAAACACTGTAAGAGTTAAAAACATTTAATATAAAAACGGTAAATTTGGATACTTACTAAAGTGGATCCCATCCTAGAGAGTGAATGGTGGGTTTAACAAGGGGCTAGTATTTATAGGTTACAATGACGCTTGTAACCTATGAAAATTAAAATAACGAGAAAAAAATGAATAAAACAAAAAACGGCAACAATGGTCGCAAAGCGACTAACTCCACCACCAGTAAAACTGATGGCACAGAAAGGAAAAGAAAAGAGAGTAATGAAAAGAAAAGAGAAGAACTCAAGAGATGCCCCCTACACCAGGGCAATACTCAACTTTCATTTTACCTATATTTATCTAATACACATTTCAACAATTTATTCATCACATCTCATCTCATCACATGAAAAAACTGCTAAGATTGAATGTTATTAATACTTCTCTCTCGTATGTTTTATTTTGAAAAAGGTGGCAAAGAAAAGTGAAGTTCAGGCGGCAAAGTCAAGCAAGGGTGTGAAACGCCCCCCCCCTCCCCCTTCGAAATTTTCGCGTTAACCATTTAGAAGTAAATATTTTCCTTAGGGTGTAAAACCTGAGCTAAAGTGAAGTACTAAAAAATAACATTCAAAGTGTCAGTGACACCACAATTAAGGATTACAGCAAGTAATAAGACGACCAAAAATCTTCCACCACAAAATAAGGTAACGGGTATTAGATATTTAAAAAGTTCATTTTTTTCTGTTCCGATCTTCTACTATAACTCCACACCCACTAAACACACAGACTAAGGACTGACGATGGCAAAATGACGAGCAACATCCTAGGAATCAGTCTTAGGATTCTCCCCGAAAGGTCAAAAGCCTGACCAACGTCGGGAAGTCTTCTCAATAGTTTAAAGGGGAGATAGATGTAGCATTCGTCAGACTTATTAACACCCCTTTCGGCTATACGGCTAAATGCTAAAAAAAAAAAACTGACCCAGAACTCTTGGCCTCGTCAAAAGCAACCCAAGTGTTTAATAAAATCAACTTAACCCTTAAGATCCCACACTAAATTCAAGCACACAAAAGTGTCATATGCCGGAGACTAGACACATGGGTGGGACCACACCTAAAGCGTGTCCACAACCCGAGAATATCTGCTCTATATGTAGTAAAGTTAGACACGTCTGGCGCTACTGCAAGAGCAGCACGAGAAAATGCGTGAACTGCAACGGTGACCACTGGGCCATGGCGATGTCATGCCCAGTAAAAAAGAAGTCAATAAAAAGGCAGAACATGCAGAAAAAGGAAGAAGAAGCTAAGGCCAAATAGTTTTATGCCAAATTGGCGAAGGCGGGAGTCAATGAGGATTCGGCTCAGCGTACTTACCTCAAGGTAGAAAGCGAGCAATCTACGAAGATCATGTGTTGCATATACTATGCACACATAGCAAATCTCACAAACCCGGGTTCATTAAAAAGATAGCTCAACCAGATTCTGGTCAAAAATGGAATGAAAGAGATGTGGTTTCCGGAGAACCCACCCTCTGAGTAAGTTCTGCGGGTCCAGATGCAGCCTCTTCAACCAACCACTAGACAAGTACAAACACCACCAAAAGTCCCGAGCCCCAAATTGTAGAAACTTCCAAACCGGATACAGAGGTAAAATCCACCAGTAAAACAAAAATAAAACACCGTCACGGTAGCTGTACCAGACGATCAACCAACCAGCAAAGGATGAGGTTTACCTCATCGTCAAAGGAGAATAAACATGCCTAGCATGGCATAAAAATTCATCTAAAAATCTACGCTACGGAAAGTAAGTACCCCATTCCCTGAAATAAGGACGGACAAGGACGTCAGTGAAAGCGTGAGTACCTTTCGTTACAAGTGGAAATACAATGAGGACATTCCAGTGTAGGTGGTCGAGGAAGCCCTCCTCCTTGGGATGGTCTGACTCAACCAAGACGCGTTCTCCACAATCACGGCCTCGGAATTTAACAAGAGATCCGGTAAATGCCAATCTCCACCAGCCAGCCCCTCAACCCCAAAGAAACATAATAAAAGGAACGACTAATCAATAGGCAACATGGACAGACTGAAAAAAGACTTAACAATCCTACAAATGAACGCTGACGGATGGGACAACAAACAAGCGACTTACGGAAACATAATCAGACAATGCGACCCTGAGATCGTTCTGATATCAGAACATGGAGTCGACACGACACAAAAGAATATGAAGATCTTCAACTACACCACAATAGCAAAGAACCTCAGCCTGGAACGTTATGATGGCGCTGCCATCGCAGTCAAATCCAGTTCAAAACACTCCCAGCTTTAGACGAATCCTATCTGACCATCGAGGTTCAAACCACCCTGGGGACCCTGGTGATGTCAACAGGGCATCAACCTCCGAAACGAGACTATCTCCCGATGCACAATTTTCTCCAACTTTGTGCACACGGGAGAAGTGTCTTATTTGTGGGAGATCTCAACTCCGGATGCCAGGAATCCGGATACACCGGACGTCTAAATAAGAATGGGAAAGAACTTGAAGAATCTTACTTAGAAGGGTTTTATTGCGCGCAGTGGGCTAGACTTCCCCATATATCACCGAAACCTGTGCAACCAAGCCAGATATCACCCTGACCGCCCCATAATTTCTCTACAATTACTACATCCAACCCGGCCCACTTGTCCCAAGCGACCACGTCGCCATTATGATTAAAATATCCTCAAGCCCAATTCCGATTGCTAGTCAAAAAGGGTATGCTGACCTAGTGCTCAGAGACGTTAAGAAGGCATTTGACAAAGTATGGAGTACTGGGTTTCAGTACAAAATACTAAGAATAGAACTAAACCCAAGACTAGAGAAAATACTATGTGACTGCATAACAGACAGGTTAGCGTATATACAAATAAACAACCACACGGGACCAGACTTCGAGCTAACTGAAGGCGTACCGCACCCTCCTATACAATATATACTCCCTCGACCTACCCGATCCGGTCAAGGAAGACTCGCTGTACGTCCAGTTCGCAGACGGCAGCTCCTAGATCATCACTGCCCCCTTCAGGAATCCTGAACTCATGGCACAAAAAACAGCCAGAGAAATCGACCATGTCACCAGATACGAAAGACGGCGGAAAATCGCCACTAACACTCAGAACTTTAAGGTGATACCACTCTTCCGTAGGAAACTGGCCCATATTAAAACAGACGACACCCGCATTCCATCCAGCACAGAAGGGACAGTACTAGGACTAAAGATAGGTAGAGATGGGTACGGATGCCACGTTGCTCAAACAGCAGCGCGAGCGAAGGTCGAGCTCAACAAGCTCTTCAGGTTCAAAAACCTGAACATGACCAACAAAAAGAAGAGTTATAACGCACTCATAAGATCAAAGCTGCTGTATCCACCTCTACCTATCAACACTAGCTTCAAAACGAAATTAAGACTCCTCCAAGGGGTACACAATATAGTTATACTCTTAATCACTAAAGTTAGAAGGAGAGAAAGAAGGAGGCAGAGGGACCTACATCAGATGATCCAGATGGCACCGATTAACTTGGAACTTCAATCAAGAGCTCCAAAAATCTGGGAGAAAGTGACAGGACACATGGCGGACGAAATCAGACAAAGACACATTAACATTCCGTTGGACGACATACACAGAAGAACGAAAAACTTTACCAGCAGTAAAGCACAGACCGAAAGACAAGAAGAATCAATTTATACATAAGACAACGCATATGAAACAACGACAAACAATAAACTGCACAAAGAACCTAAAATAAGAAAAACACTAAAAATATAAAAATGGAAAATGAGAGAAATACAAAAAAAAAACACCTACAAAGGCTTGAACGCCACAAGAAACTACCACAATCTACATGAAAGAAAAAGAAAACATACAATACCATCACAAACAAAGAACAGCATAAACAACAACAGAAAAAGAGTACGCAAAAAGCTTGAAAATAAGATAAAAAACAATGAGAAGAACACAAATCTCAGAGAAACGCCTGCGATTTCCTTTCACCACTGATTTTCTACCCTTCGATCTCCCTTTCACCAGGGAAATCTATCCCTTTCTAGGTGAGAGAAGAGGGAGGAGATAGTTAGAATATAGCATGAGAGGTTTTTTTTCAATTATTATTATTGAGGGGGGGGGTGAGTGTTAGTGTGTGTGACAGTATAGAAAATTTGATTTGCCAGGATACTGGCTGATCTCTTTCTTCTGATGTTTCCTTTTTCTTTATGCTCTTCTAATTGCTTTTAGGATTGTGTCTTTTATTGGTTGCTTCTAAGTTTTTTATTATTTGTCTTCTTTATTATCTGTCTAAATCTTAATATTATTGCTTGGGGTAGCTTTCGGTAACGTACTTCTAAGTCGATTTCAAATTCTGTATTAATACTGCTTTCCTTCCATATTTATATGAGGTTGTTCTAAATTCCTTTAATTTATGCAGTTATGTCCTTGTTCTTTGTTTTTAAGCATCCATGCCTGTGTGATAGTTTTTGCTTGTTGTCGATATATATTTCCGTATTGTATTGCTTTAGTTCTCCATCCGTCGGTATTCAAGTGTAGTATTATTTTAGTTTGGTTGTCTCGTTTTCCATTTTGTCTAAATTATCTTGTTTCTGATTATTTCTTTGCTTTGGGGTTTTTTCACTTGCCGTTTGTAATTGTCTCGAAGATATCCTTCTTCATGATTCTGACGTCGTTGGGGAAGATCCTTATCTTGTTTTGTTCCAGTAGTTTTCGGATAATTCCATTTGCAGGTACCTTTTTCGATACCTTTATATGTATATATATATATATATATATATATATATATATATATATATATATATATATATATATATATATATATATATATATATTTATATAGTTCAATTTAGTACCTTTGGGTAGGTGATAAGCCTCGTTTACGAAGACCTTATGTTTAAAATCTCTTGCTTCGTAACGGCAGCCTTCCTCTCTCTCCGTTTCGCTTTCCGTGTCAGTTTGGTTCTTTTTAATTGGATATTTTTGTGTTTTCTTATGGCTCTTCTTTCCCTCTTTTTGTTCATTCTCTGAAGTTTCCGTTTCTTTTTCCTTTTCATTAGGTTCGTCGGTTTCAATTCTTTCCTCTTTTTATTCCATCTTTGCTCCTATTTTCCGCATATCTTTTACCTGAAGGGTTTGGCTGCCGTTACTCCGTATACTAGTGTCATGGGGGGGGGAAACACATCTTTTTAACTCCGTTTTTCTCAAGGAGTCTTGGGCGGTCAGGATCACGTAAGATCCTTTTGGTTGAGCGAAGCCTACGAACGGCTGAGGCAGTTATGATCTGCCAACACAGACCTTCAATCAATACCCAACTCCACCCAGAGACTATCCTCAACGACTCAACGCCAGAATCTGCAACGCCCCCGCATGGAACCAGAATTTTCCTTAACCTTTTCCTCCTTTTATTTATACCCAACATAAATTTTTTGTTCTCGAACATATTTTCTAAACATATCCATGTATTTTCATGTTCAAATTCAAAATGATGTAAGAGTGTGTATGTGAGAGAGGGCGGACAAAAGGGTGTGTGGAAAGACAGAATAAAATAGGTAAGTGGTGAAGGGAAAGAAGTGTGGGAGAGTTGCAAAGGGATGCAACAGCCGGGTGATCAGGCCTATCGCTTTCCGAAATTTTAATTGTTGTGTGTTTAATTTGTTTTCGTTATTAATTATGATTTATTATGGTGTTCAAGCCATTTGTCTTAAAAACTTAATTTTCTTTGGTATGTTAAGTGCATTGCTGATGTTGTGGTTAATTATTTTAATTTATATGCTCATTTTATTTGTTTTGGGTTTGCTTTGTCTCTTCTTTCTTGAGGTCTTGTTCTCTGTTTCTTTGGTCTTCATCGGTGAATTTCTTGTCATTAATCGGGGTTTGCTTCTCATGATCGGTTTGCGTCGTTATCAGTTTGATAAATACAATTCTTTTTTAAGGGGTGGAATGGCACATCAGCTCCGCCGTTCTGTAATCTGGCGGTGCTCGAAATTATGGCGAGACTTGGAGCTCTTCTGTTCTGGTTAATCATTTGAACAATTCCTGATTAACCAGCGTGTGCATATTCCGTGTCCGCTCTTCAATGGCAACGTTAATGGGAGTTATTCCCGCTTCCCTGTGTAGCTCTTCTTGGCGTCTTCTTTATCGCCTGCGTGTACCTGTAATTAGGTAGACGCATTTATTCTGCATAGTTTCTAGTCTCCTCTTTTTCGCCTTCGAGACGCAATAGAGGGCGGAAGTGGGATATAGCAACGTAGATCTTACAATTGCATTGTAGATCTTTTTCTTGTTGCTTTCACGGAGATTTCTAAACATATATAGAGTCCGGGCTGCAGCTGAGGCTTTAGAAATTCGTTCTGCGACGTGCTTCTTATACCCGGAAGAAGTGATTTTCATGCCGAGTACATTGCACTCCCTGGTTTAAAGATAGCGCCTATCCCCCCCCCCCCCGCTGACATCAGAAAGTAGTCTCCTGTTATAGGGACTATTTTTAATTTCTCCTGGTTAGTTCTTATTTTCCATTGGGTCTCGTAGATGTTTATTCTTCTTCATGTTAGTTGATTGGTCCGTTTCCTTACAATAATGTTCAAAATATTTTTAAACATAAATCTATCCATGTATTTTTCGAGTTAGATGATTGGTCCGTTTTCTTACGTTAATGTTCAAACATATTCAATATATTTTTCAGTAATATTACGTTTAATCCTGAAAAGGATCCTTTGTGACTTTGTCATCGACAGAAGTGCATGTCTCATGATTGAAGGATACAAAGGTTCCTGAGTTCTAACTCAAGGCGGACGTTCCCCAAGGAAGCTGCCTGAGCCCATTGCTCTACTTGGTATTTACCATCGACCTCCCAACTCTGGTGCACAGGGACACGATGTATCTGCATTTCGCAGGTGACATCACTCAGATCGTCCCGTGCCTGGAGAGGAAAGCAAGGGCACAGGCAACGCGCACAATAGCGGAAATCAACAACATCAACCGATACGAGAGACAATGGAAGATTAGAACAAACAGGGACAAGTTCCAAATCCTCCCACTGAGCCGCAAGTCGACGTGGCCCATAATCATCGAGGGAAGGAGATACGGGTACTCCGCCGAAGGCACTGTCCTGGGCCTAAATATCTCCGACCACGGATACTCGAGACACTACACGGAGAGGCGGAACCTGGCAAAGAGAGAAATCTCCAAGCTTTTCAGGTTTAGAGATCTAAGCTCGGCCAACATTCTGAAAATATACCTGATGTACGTCCGGGCTAAGCTTATCTACCCCGCAGTAGTCACTCAAGCGGCCAGCAAGACCTCAGAGAAAACTCCAACGTGTTCAGAACTCCCCATCCCTAATAATCAACAAAGCCAGAAGGCGTGACTACCATCGGCATAGGGATCTTCATAGGCGGAAGAGACTAGACCCTATCAATATCTTCATCCCAAAACTGGGAAGAAAGTTCTGGTCCACCCTAACCAATGTTGCCATTCCAGAAATACAGGGAACAGGTGGCAGACTAAGCATACTTACAAGGCTACGAAAGAAAGTATCCCGTCGTAGCCACTTCCCGGGTACTAAGCTATGCTCACTTGAGAACATAGCACCAATATACACATAAAAAAACACTGAACACTAAAATCTAACACAGTACGACTCGAAACAAACAAGAAGAAAATAAACAACGGGACACTAAGACAATAACCAACACGAGGTAAATTGCTGAGCCAAAAGCTAATAAAGGCTTGAAAGCTAAAAAATTTGTCAAAAAATAAGTACATTGAAATTTAAACACAAACAATAAGAAGAACACGCTAGAGAACATAAGAAAACACAAACATCGAAAAAAGAAAACTTATCAAAGACAAACACAAAAAGGAAAATCAAAAATAAACGTAAAGTGATGCCCTCCCTACTAGGGCAAAATATCCCTCCCTCTTTTAATTTCCACCCACTATTATCCATCACTATACAACTATCTTTAAAATTGAGTACACCAACATCATCATCATCGACCTACTGTTAGGTCAAAAGACGTCTAGGTAAATAAAGTTATGCCTTTCCCGAGCAATTTTCCTCGCCTAGAGCCATCTGTTGAGACTATAGTCAAAGCTATAAGAAAGCTGCCGCCAAAAGTAAACAATGCAGCCGTTGCTGTCGACTTTAATGAATCCTGCAGAAATAAATGGCCTCCTTTCAATATATATATATAGCGAAGTTAAACTACATCGGGTGTGGTTAGTTGCCGGATAGAGTCCCGATTCGGATTCCGTTCTCATTGGCTGCAATGCGGTGTAGATATCCGGTGGTTCTGATCATGATAATCAGTAGTCCCCATTGAGATAAAAGGCATCCTAAATGAATGAAGGTCGGTGGTATAAACCCTAAGAATTTCTCGAGCCTCCCCGACGTATACCAAAGTTCCGAATCCTCCGATTTGACGAGGAAAACGGGTCGCCCTCGAAAAACATACTCCCGGGAGGATCGATTTTAGAGAGCAGCTAATATTTCACGTCAAGTCGCCGAGAAAATGAACCTGGATGTGTATCACCAGACTGCTTCACGTTTCTTGAGAGAGATGCGACTAATAACACAACCCTCTACTAAGAAACCGCTCATAAGTAAAACGGAATAATGTAACGAGGTTGACCTTCGTTACTGAGTATATGCTGAAAAGTGGGAAAGTGTTTTGAAACGACGAAAGCCAATTTAATTTGCTTGTATCGGATGGAAAGCAGAGTGTAAGGCGTCGTACCGTAAAAGATTAGATCTCATATGCAGTAAAAGACTGGTAAATTTGGAGGTTGCAGCGTTATGGTGCAGTATATATTTTCTAGCGTTGGATTATGTCACCTCCTCCGTTTAAGCAGCAAAGTAAACGCTGGGGTACACAAGAATCTGTTTCGGGAATCTGTTTCGGGAATCTGTTTCGGGAAATCCTCTCCGAGCATCGAGAGTACGGGAGCCTGTTTCCATGCAGAACAATGCAACAAACTACACAGCAAAATGAGGTGAAGCAGTTTTTGGACGCTGAGAATTTCGATGTGATGAACTTGTATGCGCAGATCCTTGATTTAAACTCGATAGAAAATCTAGAGAAGATCTGTGGCAAAGATTGGAGGAAGAATGGATTAAAATCACGCGGGAACAATATTAATAAAGTCCTGCAGCCCCATGTGGTCAGGCCCATTCAGAACAAGGGCCTACATACTTCTTATGGATCACCTGAAGAATCTGACGCCCAAAAGTTTCGCCTGAAGAATCTGACCCCCAGATTACTTCTCCTGAAGAATCTTTCCCACACCTTTTCCAAAGTCAAGTTTAAGGATTTATTTATATAGGTGGTTTAAAAAACAATTGATATAAAAGTTTAAAATATAAACTTAAAAAACAGTTAATTTAAATTGTATTGAGCACTAATATGCGCACACAAGGTTTCAAAATGATTGGTAAATCGTTCACGCTACATGAATTCGTGCAGGTGGGTTGCTAAAAATTCTCCTGTACAACCTTTCATTGACTTGATTTTGCTCCTTTGCTCCTTCCAGTAAGAATCTACCGTTTGCGTGCGAAGTCCAGTTTGGGGCTCTACAAAATGTATAGAATGATTTACTGTACGATGCGTAAATCCTAACCGCTGTTTGTTTCCGTATGCTTTTCGGAAATTCATCGGAATGAATAATTGAACCAGGAAGTACTACTTTTTCAATGATGGGTAAAAGAGTGGCAGCGCTCATGTCAGGTACGATTTTCATGTTGCCAATTGCGGGTGTATAGGTTGTATCAACAATACCGAAAACCCAAACCTAACTTTGGGGCTCTCTTGGTTTGTGATGTTTCACTTTGTGCGCAAAGCAAGATTCATCAATCTCTACTCTGCGTTCTGATTCTCCAAGTTTAATCGGGTTATCTAGGACAGGGTTTCCCAACCGGGGGCCATGGCACATCTGAAGGGGGCCACAGAAAAATTTTAAGCTTTAGAGGGGCCACAGATCCATGAAGGGGGCCACAGGTCTCAACCTATTGAAACCTGAATTATAGTTAGGGCAGTACCTAATTTTAATTTATGCAGTTGAATTACATTTTAAAAATATTAATACATATATTTTACCTTTTGAAAATATTTTATTAGCATAATAGGATTTACATTAATCTGTAAACAAATATTTTGCATCTTGCAAGCTTATTCTGCCCTGCACTCCCTTGTGCGCTTGATCGTTATGCGCCTGGCACCGTTGTTGGCTTGATGAAAATACTTCAAGTGGAACTTTAAATCCTTACGGTCTGTTTATCAAGTGGTTCGGCTTTATAGTATGAAAGTAGCTTTTATTTGTTTACCTTAATACTGCGAAGTTGTAGTAATTTTACTAGTTTTTAAAATTATAATAGATTGCCAAAAAAACAATAATATAAGACTTTTATAAGTAAATAACTAAGCATTTTTGTTTGTAAGTAAAGTGTGCCATTGCTAGGCCTACACCAAATCTTTTTTTTCACTTCGGTTTCACTTAGGGCTTATTTACAAGATTAGCATTTAATTTTTAGATTCTGATGATTGTACTTATCGTTTTGTATCTGCATTAATTTGAGTAATATATATGTATATATAATATATACATTTCTGCTGTTTTGCATTTAGGTACAGGTACAGAGTACCAGGATGTACAATCAACAACGATAATTTCGGACATGTCCAATTAATAGAAACGCTCATAAAATTAGTTGCATTGTTTTGCGGTTCTTTTTTTGGTGTCAAATATTTACCATCAAGGGCAAGTATTTAGCACAAAAAAGGAAAACAAAATTTTCAATGCAGCTATTTTTATGAGCGTTTCTATTTATTGGACATGTCTGAAATTTTCGGGGCCGACTGTAATAGGAGTTGGTGTTGGGCACAGACTCGGTGCTCTGCACAGGGAATGGAGGTTGTTTCTGGGTCTTTTCTTAGAAATACTCTTCCTTTTTCGGCGCTGAGATATAAGCGCCTTTCATTCTGTTGCGGTGAGCTTCGGCTCTAAAATGTAATATATATATTATTAATATTGTAAACTTCTTCTGCATAGATTACCCATGGCTACGGCGACGAAGAAAAAATGTTGACAATACTCCAGTTAATATTTAGCTTATGATTTTATACATTCACCAGACAATATAACACAGCCATTGTGTTTTTTTATGTATGGCTACACTTTCTAATGATAGTATGCGACCAAGAAAGCTTAAAATACATTTGGAGAATAAGCACAAGGACAAAAAAGACAAAACATTAGATTACTTTAAAAAGCTGTGGGATGATTTCCAAGCACGGAGCACTATTAAAGATATATTTAGCAAAACAGCGACAAAACTAGACAAAGGTTTAATTGCATCTTATGAGATTTCCAAGCTAATAGCGAAATCGGGAAAACCTCATAATATTGGCGAAGAATTGATTTTGCCTTCAGTATCTGTGGTTATTTCAACTGTAATGCAACAAAATCCCCCCAAAATCACTGAAGTCATTCTGCTGAGCAACAATACAGTATCAAGACGTATTGACGAAATGGCAAAAGGTGTAGAGGAAAAACTCGTTAAACATTTACAAGTAAAGACCTTCGCATTACAAATTGATGAAGCGTTATTACATGATAATAAGCCATTCTCATGAAGGGGTAAGGTTTTGGGATAAAGATCAACTCAGAGAAGAAATGCTTTTTCCCGCAACCTTGTGACAGATTCTAAAGGTGAAACAATTTTCAAAGAAATAGTGACCTATTTCACAGAAAATGATATTCCACTTTGGAGTATTATGGCTTGTGCAACTGATGGCGCCGCTGCTATGGTAAATAGATATAGGGGATTTATTGCATATTTAAAAGAGGCTGTACCTGAAGTTTTTGCATACACTATGTTGTCCACCGTCAACATTTGATTGCAAAAAACCTAGGAGGACGTCTGAAAGATTTACTTGATAGTGTAATCAAGACAGTCAACCTTACCAAGTCAAATCCACTTCAAGAGCGTCTTTTCCGACAACTCTGTGCTACCAATGAAGAAGGGTTTGAGCGCCTACTTTTGCATACAGAGGTGCGATGGCTTTCTAAGGGCAATTGTCTGAATCGCTTCATTGCACTTTGGGATAGTGTTGTGTTATTTCTGAATGGTAAGCAGCTCGGAGTAAGAATCATTGCTGCAAAATGTGACATATTCTACCTTACAGACATATTTGAAAAGCTAAATATCTTGAACAAACAGCTACAAGGTAAAAATGCAAATATTTTAACTTGCAAAGAGTCTATTTGTGCATTTATAGGGAAAATTAAGCTGTTCAAGACAAATATGGGGCGAAAAGAGTTGATACAGTTTTCAACCCTCCGCACTATTGAGAGTGAGCTGAAGAAGATGATATTTTAGTATACATATATCATTTGGAGAAATTGCATAGTGATATGGAAGTTAGGTTCAGAAATCTTCTACAACTGGACATTCCAGGTTGGGTGGTAGATCCATTTGGAATTAAGGCAGCTGATGTTGATATCAGATTACAAGAAAGCCTCATTGAATTACAAAGTGATCAAACTTCTCTGGCTAGATTTAGGCATGGTGTCAGGAACTTATAGACAAGTCATGAAATTGCTATAAAAAACCCCTTTGCTTTGGGACGAAGTAAAATTATATTTTATTGCTTTTCCTACTTCTTATCTGGTTGAGTGGGGTTTTGGGAAAGTGTCACACCTCCTATCAAAAGCTCGCGGCCGCTTAGAAATAGTTAGAAGAGGTGATTTTCGTCTGTCTCTAACAACTATAGACCCTGATATTGAAGAACTGATATTGAAAAACTTGTGAAACTGCATGGAGCACAAGGATCGCATGAAATGAATAAAGAGCTGATGATATATTTATTTCATTTTGCTAAAGGATTTTATTTTTTGTAAGACTAATTATTTATTTTAAAAGAGTATTACATTTTTGTTAACCACTGTTTAATTTTTGCTATGTTTATAGTCCTATATATGTGACAAGTATAATTGCACCTGAATACAAATAGCTGTTTTAATATCTTTTATCCTTTAAAGTAGAATTAAACTGCATATTACCTACTGAAAATAATGATTATGGGCCACAGGGAAAAATAAGGTTCCTAAGGGGGCCATAAGCCAAAATCGGTTGGGAACCATTGATCTAGAAAATAATTGGCCCAAATTTCCCTGAAAAAATGTAGCAATTAATTAGCCTCTTCTGTAAAATTCCTGTTTGTCGTATAGCTTTAGTTATACAAAGGTTTTCCGACCAAACCTACATAATATGAATCCATTTTTGGATTGAAAGGTTGGATGTTGCAAAAAAGGAGTATTTTCTAATGGAGGTTGTATATTTTTAAACCGTCTACATTCCTTTTCTTGACATTTCCAAGCGAATTCATCTCTGTTTTTTTAATGTTTTGTCCAGTTCATAGGCACATTGCAGGCTTCACAATTCATTATTTGCTTTAAAAGTTTTTTGCCGTAAATAGCGTAATGCTTGTAGATTATTATCCTCTTGAAGTAAATGGATGATAGTTGTTTAAAAAATAATAGAAGCCATAAGGGTTAATATTACAAACCTAAAATATAATTAGCCACATATTTGACAATACTGAAAAGTGATGATACTCCACTTGGTCAAATGATGTATTCGTTAAAATTTCACTGCTCTTATGTAGCATGGAGGAGATTAGAGTATGTATTTTTACCTTTTAGATTAGAAATATCATCTTCTCACTAGAAAGACTCTTCTGATATATTTATATAAATTATTGATATAAGTATCTATTACAGATTATCATTAAGCCGTGCAGATTAAATAGAAGAAGAGAGTAACATTAAACAGAACAACCGTAAGCTTTACAGATTAAATTTAGTTACTTTCTCATTTTTTTTTAGAAAAAATAAGATGAAACAGAGATTGTGCCTCCTGAAGAATCTTCTCGCCAGAATGTCTCTTCTGAAGAATCTGACCTCCCAGATTGCCTCTCCTGAAGAGTCCCCCCCCCCCTCCCAAGTTGCTTTGAGGGTCAGATTCTTCAGATAATCCCTTCTTATTAATATTTTGGTCAATTTTCATTGAGATAATTATTTGTTGTAGTTATCACTGCATTTATACTTATCGTTCTCTAGTTTTGGACGCAGCCTTTCCTCTTCAAATTTGCATTAATTTCCTGATCTTTTTTTTAATCCGCTGTTCTATGTAATAAAACTTGGACAGTTATCAGAGGCGAATTTAAGAAGATTTTTTTTGTGGGGGAGGGGGCACTTCTCGCGTAAATTAAACGAGTATTTTCAAGAAAATGAAGATTTAGGTATGTCGTTCTATAGTTTTGGACGGTACTATAGCTTATCGCGCTCTGACGACAGGAAATTTAAGGACGTACCTCCCCAGACCAGCGCCCTCGTTGGTTACCGACATGACCAGATACCCACTAATTACCACCATCCATCATCAATGCTTCGTTCGGGGCATGATCGGATTTGGAGAGTTACGCGCACCCCCGCTGCCAAGCGCCACAGAAAATCTACCTAGAGCCCCGCACGGGGTTATCAGGAGTAATCTGGGCATCCATGCTGCAGCTAACTTCTGGAGTCTTGCGTACCATCTAAGCCCTAACGGCCTTGGGACATCAGTTTAATTGTGGACGTTAGGCAGGCTGTGAAGAGTTGCGTGCCCTTTCGGTTCACATTGAGCCAAGTAATCTCCTCCTTAGAGTACTCGGCTTCTATACCTTTCACACATTTTTATTTTCCCTAACCTCACCACTTGCGTTACAAATTTCTTTTCCACAACTTTCAGGTCAAAAATGGCTTCGTTGTTCTATTTTTCTTAATAAATATCAATACAATAAAATCCTTCTACTTAATAAAGTTTCAGTTTTTACGAGGTGGAGTTTCGATTAAGGTCAACTTTACTTGAGGCTCTGCTGTGTACCAATTAGCGATCCTCGCTTCGGATCCTACGTTAAGCTGGAATCTAAAAAAAAAAGTGCAAATGGTTGGTAAAAACCCACAGCAAAAAAAAAATCTATTGTTACTTTATGTATCTGCATATTTTACATGTTAATTAGTTCAAGGTAGATTAAGTTAGGTTAGGTTACGTTTATTTAGGTATTGAGCCATAGTGAAATAACTTAAACAATTTAACATACAAAATAAAAACACACTAAAAATTACAATATACGAGAAGACATAAAAGTCAGCTGATCCCTGCAGTACTATTTTTCCACTTCACCACTGTTTAAAATGTACCAGGCAATGTCACTTAATGTGTACAGCCGCTGCCAAAAGCTTTCAGGTACCTGGATTTTTTCTATTTCCTTGAATATGTTGGTGTAGGTCTGCCTATATGTGTCCAATGCATGTGGAAAGAAAAATAAAAGTACAAGATTGTTTATAACTTCTTTTTTTTTAAATATCTAAAATGGCGATGCTATTCACATGCATGAATTCCTGGTATCAGTATGCGGTATGTTATAGTCAACATGTCTTCATATGTCACATCATATTTGTTGATTAATATAATATGTCATTTCAAAGAGGATCTGATAATGATATGATACTAGCGAAAACACGTAACTATAGAATGGAAGAAAGAAGTCTGGTACGCACGCTCCCTAAAGAGGGTCTCAGCTATTGACAAATCACCCGGTGGGTCGTCGGGGATCCGAGAAAGTGGGAACATCCAAGACCGAGCTTGTTCTAGATGACCCATGGTCAGTACTCAACGAGACAACTGGTCTCTATACGTCACATGAGCCTTCGAGATCGTAAGAAAGCCGCAGTCCAGCTGCAATATTAATGGGCAGAGGGTGGGCGGGTTAATAAATCCGTCAGAACAGTCTGTCACAGCTTGCTTGCACAAGGCCTGAAGTCGCGTAAAACCTGACAGAGCAGATGATCAACCTTTAGTAAAATGACGCCGACACAGGCTTGGGCATCTGCTCTCCGCAACTGCGTCAATGTGGACGTGCCTTATGGTCCAACGAGTCCACGTTTCAGTTGTTCTCAACTCAAGCTAAGTAGAATCTGCAGGAGAACAGGGGAGCAGTGAAATCGAGAGTGCATAGTGCCAACAGTAAAGCATAGTAGTAGCTCTGTAATGGTATGGGGCTGCATGTCAAGTTCAGGGGTGGGTCGTCTCACCGTTTGTGATGGCACCATGAATTCAGAGAAGTACCAAGCTGTCAGGAGAGATTAAATGCTGCCATCTACCGACACCTCTCCATAAATGACCTCAATGTTATTTTTCAGCAGGAAAATGCCCCATGTCACAAGTCTGCGTTCACCATACAGTGGGTCAGAGAAGGGGTTGATCCAGGTGGGGAGGGGGGGAGCTAGGGGGTTGAAGCGCCCCCCCCCCCCATTTTTAGACCTGTTTATGTTTTTGTTTTTTTAAGCGATACTTGTATTTTGCTATTCAGAAAGTTATGTAATAATATAGAATATATATATATATATATATATATATATATATATATATATATATATATATATATATATATATATATATATATATATATATATATATATATATATATATATAATTTCACAGCGAAGGCAAAGGCGCAGAAGATGCTCAAGTACATATATTTATTGCCATTTTGGAAACAACGTTTCGGGCAACATGGCCATCTTCAGGTTCTAAGGTTAAAATTGTGAAAAAAATAATTATAATGTCATTAAAGTTATGAAAAAGAAAAGAATTTGAACTAAAGGTTTAAATGGAATAGGAAAGTTGTGCTATTTTACCTATAAAATATATTAAGAGTATACAACTAAATTGATTAAAAGATACACAAAAAGACATAAACAAATAAATTGATAAGAAATTAAAAAAGACCGAAAGACATAACATAAGTACTAATAATGAATCAAAAGAGTAATAACCAATTTTATGAAAAAACTAAAATGGCAAAGAGGCAATTAAAAATATAAATTAATAAATCAATTCAAATAAACTAAGAAAACAGTGAGTAAAATGACAAAAAAAGTTTTAAAACTGAATGTATAAATTAAAATAAATACTAATCTGAATTAAAGGGGTAACAATTTAAATGGTCTAAGATGATGGAAGTCAATTAAATGTATAAAGTAAAAGAAAGATTCAAGAGTTAGAAAAATATTAACTAAACAATTAAGAAAGAAGTGGTTACCAAACGGAGTTGGAGATAGAGCCCAGAATGAGAAATTAAGTAATGAGGAAGTTAAAGGAAACCTTGGATTTATGTTAGGTGGTTGTTTGGTGTAGGGGAATAGGTTGGTAAATACACCAGGAATATATAATTAAGTAATTAAAAGGGGAACAGAAGAATTATCGTGGTTGAGGGTGGGGGATTTGATTCTAATATTCACAGGCTATATTCATCAGTGTTACGGCCTATAATTTTAAATTTGTTAATCGAGCAATCAGTTTTGCACTGTATAGTGTGGTCTCTGATAGAAGAAACCTCCTTTCTAGACAGGATTTTGGCAGTGCGGTGGCTTATTCCCATAGGGGAACAAAACCTCTGATATAATGAGCGAACAGTACTTCCGATGTAAGCTCCTTGCAAACAACAAGGACATTTGAACGACGTCATATTCCATACTTAATGCCATAAAATGTACTTTCAAATTTAAAATAAATTGAGTGCAAATATCACACACAACTTGTTTTATTTACATTTAAAATTCGAGCGACCTTATTGAAAGACCCTATATATAATTTTAATGCTGTGTAAGATAACAATTATTAATCATCAATGCACATTTCTCAGACTACTTCCGAGGGAGGAATTCAGGTTAGTTCGCCACAAAATTTATCCTGAATCCGCCACTGGTTAAGGGATAAAAACGTGACGAGGAACCCCGTTTACAAAGTGAAATGGCAGAGTATGACATGGCTTAGCATAAAGGAATTGCATACGGTCATGCACAGCAAATTTCCCGCCTCTTTCATGGTTCTCGGCGTGGTCAGCAGCGAGGGTCACGTTATGCCCTCTCACATCTTCCACCAATGATTCAAGATCAATGTAGACGTTTATATTGAAATGCTGAAGATTGTAGTCAAGCCTTAGAGGGACCTAGTAGTCGCGGAAAGGTCTTACGTTTTCAAACAGTACTCTGCCTCGCACAAAAGGCAAGGAAGACACAGGCGTTGTTGTTCAACAACGTCCCGTACCACTGCTCCCTAGATTTGTGGCCGCCTGGCTCCCAGCAACCAGTTCAGGTCCCACGTGGAAAAGTTCGTGAAGGCAAATGTTGGCCATTTTGAATGATTTCATAACTGTATATATCGTTCTATTTGTGTATAAATTCTCATCAGAATATATAGTGCTTTGTTTGGTACACAACTTGTTTTCGTTTCCCGTCTACAATTTGTATCGATTTACCTGAAAACCCCTGTATTCTCACTATTCCCACACGTCAAATGTGGCTATAGTTAAAATATAAGCAAACCGAGAGCTGGACTACAGCATGCAATGGGTCAAAATAAAACACGCGAAGTTGATGTACTGGAATTTTTGTCTTTAATTTGGAAGGGTAAATTATGGGTATCGGTTGTTTGGTCTTTTCTACGTCAGGTTAAGTCATAAGTTATGTTAAATTAGATATTTTCAGTTAAAGTTACTTGTCGAATCAAATTTATTATAGTTGCTGCCGTTATTTTTATATTTACAAGTTGACGTCCTTATTTGAAATTGTACCCCGTCCCCCACCACCACCACATACGCCCTATTCCAACCTAAAGCATATAGCTGTAAATTTCCCAACCGCATGTATATGACTACTGGGTGTTATTCTCTTTTGGACAATACTTCTTAACAAACATTTCCACTACAAACACTACAAATGCATATTATATTTGATACTGGTATAATGTCTATGTAACTTTTATTGGACCATTACAATATCGTGGTCCCCACGGTGGCTCCCTCCTGTCTTTCTTGGACTGGCTGCAAACTGGCTCCTTCCCTTTCTAGGTGAGGGGATTAGCAGGCTCGCCTGTGGCCAAGGGCACTTTTATTATGCTCTTTTTTTCACTCCTTTTTGCCTTCATCCTTTTATGGCTTTCATTTCTTCCTTACAATGGTCATTATGAGGGTTTGTGGTCATCATGGGTTCTCACCGGGGTAGTCACCTTAAATAGGCTGCATCGTGTTGGATGGGAGGGCGGGTGGGCAGTAGTGTTTGCTCAGTTCTGTTTTTTGCAATATCTCGGGGTAAGAAGGGCCTTATTCTGGGGGTCGGCCCTTGTTACATTGGATGAAGCAACTTACGGGGCAGGTGCTTCTGTGAGAGTGTCAACATGGTGCGAGATCCTCCGATTTCTAATATCCCAATAGTATATGACTAAAAAAAAGTACAACTGCCTCTAAACTGGTTTTCAATTTCATTGGCTGCCATTTTTAAGGCAAAGAGAGAGAGAGACAGAAGTACCCTGGGCCATGGGTTCGTTACCATGGTCTCAGGTATCCCATGTACAATATAGATCCAAACCCACTTTTGTTACATTTAAAAAGCTTACTTAGGGACTGATCCCCTATTAGACCATAAAACTTCCTCCAGAATCTTTAATTGTTGGTAATATTTTCATTTCCCTCAACTCGATATAAATATTTTTCAGATCAAGTGAAGATAAGCCTTCTATTGTCTGTTTATGGGGATTATTTTTACTCGGTCATTTTTGGGAGGCGTCATCTTTACTAGGTAAAGTTTGACGTCATAAGGTAAACTTATATTGGTAAAATGCCTGTACCGGAGGTCTTGACATTATTACACCTTTCCAAATTGACTATGATCGACTTCTTTAACTTTTGTCATGACATTTGTACAAACCATTTTAACGAGGACCCCAACAAACTTGTTGGGCCTCAGTAAAATTGTACAAATTGATGAGGGTTGTTTCAATCATACACCAAAGAATCATCGGGGACGTTCACCTAATGCTTTCCTCTATGGGTATCAGGAATTTTTGATTCCTCTACGTCTTCACTGTTGGTTTATATGGAGATTGTTAACTCAGCGCAGCGATACTACTGCCACTAATCGAGTAAGTAAGCAGAGGCCGCCGGGGAACAAGCATGTGCACAGTGAGCAATGGAAAGCTTATCGAAACATCGATAGGTTTTGATTATTAGATAAATAATTAAATTAATATTAAATAGTTTATTAAAATTCTTGAAATAACTAATAACATTCTTTTATTTTTTATCTTTTGTTACTTTATTATACCGATTTAATATTCCAACCTACTGCGAGGTCGTGTTATGTCGGTGGTGGTAACTGGTACTTTTCCAGAGACTGCTAGGATCGACTGGTGCCGCCTCTTAGTCATCGCCCACACCTCTCAAATACCTACATTTTTTTATTTCACCAATTCTGACCTCCTAACCTATTTAGTATTTAGGACCTGACCTCTTCCCCTATTTAGTATTAAAGACCTGACGTCCTTCCCTATTTAGTAAGGGCCTGACCAGCCAGCCCGTGCCGTATCTACAGAGAAGTTTTGTAACCTCTATAAACAACGCATGGGGACAGGATGGAGGTTGTCATTCCCTTTTCATCAGGGAATTAGAGGCCGCAAACTGAACCAAAGTAGTGATCCCATCAGGCGAGAACCCCCCGTAACACTGTTGACGGGGTTAAGTACACACAATGACTACCGCCATGGCCTTCCTATTTGGAAAATGCCCTGAGTCAGAGGATTGGAGAGAGTTTTCCCACCCCCAGAGTAAGTAGAGGCTGAACCTTCGGCCTTGGCTCCTCTCCCAAGGAGGGACAAAAGGCATTCCAAACCTCGGCAACTGCCCCTAAAAGAAATAAAGACATGAAGAAAGCAGAGACCGGGACGTAGGAGGAACTTTGAGCACTAGTCGAACGCCTAACAGGTGTTTCCTTGTGGTAACAATAATAACAAGGAAAGTAAGTACCCTAGGAGACCTTACGGTCCATTCAAAGAGGGTACCTTTGGACTAGCAATCGAGCATGCACATGGCTGCTCAATTGTTTTGCGTCCCGAAACGGCCACTTTTCAAGACTTTGTCTAGTCTTGACTTGAACTGGTCAACAGATTCACTGTTGACAACTTCCACTGGAAGTACGTTCCACTTACCGCAGATACTGTAAGTGAAAAAATTTCCACACAGATTGCGGTTGTAACACTTAGGTTCAAGTTTGAAGCCGTGATTGCGCGTTCTGTTCTCACTCAGTGTGAAAATATCCCGGTAGTCAACATTGTCGAACCCTCGAAGTATTTTTAAAACTTCGATGAGCTGACCACGCAGTCTACGGGTTTCCAGCGAGAACAGATCTATTTTTCTTAGTCTATCTTCATAACTTTTATGTCGGATAGAGGGAATAAGTTTGGTTGCCCTGGCTTGTACGCGTTCCAACCTTGCGATATCCTTTCGAAACGAAGGACTCCAAAATTGTACGGCATACTCCAGGTGCGGCCGAACGAGGAAGTTGTACAGACAAAGTACCATCTCCTTGTTACGGTATCCAAACTGGCGCTTTATGTAGCCTAACATCCTTTGGGCTTTCTTCTCTGCCTCGATGCACTGTTTCGAGAACTTGAGGTCGCTAGTAATAGCTACACCCAAGTCCTTCTCAGTGTCACAAGATTCAAGAGCAGTGCCCTTAAGAATATACTGAGATTGGGGGTTTCTGTGGCCGATATGGATTACTTTGCATTTGTTCACGTTAAAAGGCATTTGCCACGTGTCCGACAACTCCCCAATCTTCCCAAGATCTTCCTGCAGGCGGGCAGTATTTCCATCCTTTGCAACGTTCATACCAAGCTTGGTATCGTCGGCAAATTTGGAAATCTTGGCAACCATGTCACCGTCCATGTCGTTGACGTAGATGATGAATAGTAGTGGTCCCGGGACAGAACCTTGAGGCACCCCGCTAGTAACGGGCACCCACTCAGAAGCCTGTCCATTCACCACCACCCGTTGCCGTCTGCCACATAGCCAGTTCTCGATCCAGCCGGCTACTTTTCCGTCTATGCCCAGCACTCGCACTTTCCGGAGAAGGCGGCGGATGGGTACCTTATCAAAGGCTTTTTGAAAGTCTAAGTACAACACATCCACCACCTTGTCCCGATCGTGCTCACTGAACACGAAGTGGAAGAATTCCACAAGGTTCGTCAGGCATGACCGTTGCCTTCGAAAGCCGTGCTGGGAACTCCTCAGTAGCAGGTTTGACTCTAAATACGACGTCATTTTGTCCACCATCATGCTTTCCATGAGTTTACCGACTATCGAAGTCAGGCTGATAGGTCGGTAGTTTGACGGTTGGCTTCGGTCTCCTTTCTTGAAGATAGGAGTCAACTCCGCTTCACGCCAGTCTCTAGGAACGCATTCAGTCCGGATTGACATGTTGAAGATTGCGCTTAGGTGTCGTGACACTTGATCGCGCACTTCTTTCAACACTTTAGGTAGAGACCCATCCGGGCCAGGTGACTTGTTCGTCATTAGGTCACTGATCTTTTTTATTTCCCCTTCGGTGAAGTCCATATCCTCCAGCTTTTCCCCCGAGTAGGAATCCATTGGCTGGGGGATGGGACCACACTCTTCAGTAAACACTGAAGAGAAGTAGTCGTTGAGGAGGTTAGCATTTTATGCATCTAAGTGCTTTAATGCCCCCTCCTCATTTCTCAAAGGGCCAATCGTTCGACGGATTGGTTTACGGCTGTTCACATATCCAAAAAACTCCTTGGGATTCTCTTTACAGAGTCTCGCCACCCGGAGTTCTTCAGACCGCTTAGCCGCCCTTATGCTGGACTTCACTCTCCTGGCTAGCCTCCGGCATTCGTTAAAGTCGCCTGAGGTCTTTGATTGCCGGTACACAGTTCTCTTCTCCCTAAGCAGTTGGCCGATTTCTCGATTAAACCACTTTGGTTGAACAGAAGACCGACGGGGACATTTCAGAGGGATGAAACGTGATTGAAGACTCATGAATGTGGTTTTGAAACTGTTCCACGAGTCTTCAACAACATTGCACTCTTCTAGCCTCGCGTCAGTCAGTCCAGCACGAAGACCTGCAAAGTCTGCTCTTCTCAAATCGAGTTTCCTCGATTTACTAGTTGCAGGCCCTGCCTTCGGGACTTTGACTACAAATCTAATTAGTCGGTAGTCACTGCCACCGACCTCTTCGCCAACACAGAGGTCCTCAACGATGTCATCCTCAAAGGTGAAAACCAAGTCGAGGATATTGTCTCCTCTCGTTGGCTCTCTTACCCATTGAGTGAGGAACTCGTTGTTCGCGAACTCCAGGAGTAGTGCGTTCTCGCCACAGGGTTCTCTGGTTTCCTAGTCAACTTGTGTGTTGAAATCACCCATGACGATACACACTCTGTCTTCGACAAATTCTCCTAGTAGCTGGTACAGATCTCTGTCCTTTTCAAAGAGTTGGGCAGGAGGTCTATAAAGCACCAAGGTCCTGTATTTGGCAGGACCTATCTCTAGGTCAACACCTAGTACTTCATGGTCAGATACGATGTTGCAATCCGTCGAGTTGAGAGTATCCTTGACATACATCACACCGCCACCCTCTTTGTCTGGCCATTCTCTTAGGAAGAGCTGGTAACCGGGAATAGTGAATTCACCTTCAAAATCTCGGCTTGAGGTTTTTATCCACGACTCCGTTATGGCTACCATCTCAGGTTCCTCTGTTACTACGAGGCCACGGAGCTCAAGAAACTTATTCCTGATTGACCTCGCATTAAACAGAAGAACTTTGAGGGAGTCCCCTAGTGTAGGACTCCCTACGCTCTTCTGTTTCCCGGCTTCTCTGTTTTTGTGGTCACACCCTTTTTGACGACCTCCGAGAAGGTCGTTCCAGGAGTGACACGGGCGTGCTGGCGCACGTTCGCTTTCGCTCTGTTTCGAACGCTCCTTTGGGTGCGTTCCACGACATCTTGAATTAGGTTGGCGAGAAAGGCCTTCCCTTTAAAGGAGAGATGTACCCCGTCCCTTTGGTAGAGGTCGTCTCTACCGATAAAGGTACGATAGGGGTCCACGAAGAAGACTCCTTCTGCCGTGCAGAGATCCGCCAACCTTTAGTTCACTGCGACGTTTCTTTCGTGAGCGGTTCGGGATGGACCTCTTCTCGGAAGCATCCCAAACACCACATGTTTGCGGGTTTTAAGCCCTATGTCATCCACGGCTCCCATCACCGTTTGGATGGTCTTACCACTGAGGCTAACCTTACCCCCTCTGAGGTAGAGGTCGTTGCCGCTCACCATCAGAGCAACAACTGAATTCTCAAAAATCTTAGCTTTCTCTGCCTCTACTCTGATGTTGTGGTTACCCCGTCCTGACAGGCAGCTTACCTTCACGCTAGTGCGAAGGCGGGCCGCTAGCAGCGACTGCAGATCCCGTGTTTGCGAGTCACCAATACGGGTGACCTTCGGACACTTGGTCTCTGAAGACGGGGTCTTCCCTTGTGGAAGTGGCCTCCCCTTTTCCTCTTTACTCTCCACATTCTTATCTTTCTTTTTCTTCTTGTTTATCTGTTTTTCTTCTATTTTTGGTTCTACTTTTGTTTCAACTTCATTTTTTTTCTATTTTTTCTTCGTTTCTCCATTCTTCTTTTTCTCTTTTTCTCTCGCCTCAGCTAGCTTAGCCTCAGATGATGACGGAATGTCCGCTTGGGCAACTGACGGAACACAGTTTTCCATTATCACAAGGCGATTGACCCCAGGGTACTCGATAGAGCCACTGAGAAGGTAGTTCCACATTTGACCCTCATCTTTTTCAAAGATGCAGTTCATTGGCAGAAAGAGGTCAGATTGGTCTATTTGTGATTGGTAGTGGGCGCAACTCTCCTGATTCTAATCTTCTTTACATATCGAAGCATTCACACACACGAAACCTGTACGACCTTGTTCACGGAAATGTACGACCTCCCTATGTCACTACGTATGGTCTACATCAAAGATGTCCAATGCACGGCCCGCGGGCCGCAATGTGACCCACTGCTTACTCAGATTTTATTTTTACGGGGTATATTTTAGGTATATTTTAGGTATATTTTCATTTACTTTGAAAAGCAGATTTTGAGAATATCCTAAAAGGAAGGCAATCCCCAAAATCACATTGATTTTATTTTGTATAAGTCCTATATATTTTTGTACTGTAAATATACAGTATTTTGTTTGTAATTATATATATATATATATATATATATATATATATATATATATATATATATATATATATATATATATATATCTATCTATATATATATATATATATATATATATATATATATATATATATATATATATATATATATATATATATATATATATATGTCTCTTTGAACTTTTTAAAATTTATATTTAAGTACCTCTGTGGCCTGTTGAATATACTTAAAATTTCTAATTTGGCCCGTTGGGAAAAAAGGTTGGACAACCCTGGTCAACATGGTTTGCATAGCTTTATCATACTTCTCCTTGGTCTTTATTCCTGCCCTTTCATTTTACTCACATTTTTCTTCATCTGTCTGCCTTTCACCTTTTAACAGATGCTCTCGCTGGTTACAAGTGTTTCCCTTCTGTCCTCAATTAAAATTAGACCATGCATTAAGAGCGAAATTCCTGCCTGATTTAGTCAATTCTCATGAAAAACTATGCCCCTTTCCCCTCACCCCGACCACACCCCACCAAATATAAAACCTTTGTGATACAAAAGTGTAGCATGGTAACTATTCCCCTATTTAAATGAATTTCACAAATGCAAAATGTTATAGACATCAAAACAAATTAAGAGGAAGAAAATGTGTGTATTTTTAAGTGAATTTCTGCCGGGTATTCTTGCAACGAAACTTTGCGGGCCGACCCCTGCATTTTGCATAATGTCGCAATCTTAGCCATTTTAAATGGAGATCCAACCAAAGGTGAAGTCATCTTCGATCAAATTGAGCTGCTACGTCCTTTTTTATTCTTTATTGTCTTCAACCATGTTGAAAATTAAAAAAGATCGGTCACTATAAAGTAGCTGGTAACATAAAAGAATAATGCAAAAAGATTTATGAGTTAATAAATTTAATATAATGGCTGAGCTTCCTTTTCTGACCCCGATCCTGGCATCACATAGTAATAATTTAAAAGAAAAACACTGAACGCGCCCTTGAATGGAAATAAGATGAAAGCTAATTAGCCATAACTAACAACCCTTTCAGAATCTGTGTGTTTAGTATGATATTACAGAAATTTTGCAATGGCAATGATTCCCTCGTGACTCCATTAAGGGGGTTATGCCCCTCCAAGAGATTATGACTCTAATAACTTTTCTCCTTTAGACCAATTAGTGCCATCCAAAGAGAGACCTCCTGAAGCCCACTTTTGCCGACCCTTACCCAAGGATTTATATCATGTGATAGATGCCATTGGCTGTTGGTCGCTAGATGGCATTTCAATTCATGTTATTGAGTCGGGGGGTGGGGTAGCATAGACCCATTTTTAGGCGACTTATTCCCATGTAGATAGGCGCCAAGAGAGACCCTCTTAAAGGTGGGTGGGGGCTATTGAGTCATTAAACCTCAACACATGAATGACTTTCAAGCTTTTACACTGTGAGTGCGCATCCCAGAGCTTCTATGAATTGGAGGCTTCTCAGACCTAACCCACAGAATGGGAAAATAGGGATAGTTTTAGGAGACCCATCCCCCCCCCCTCCTACATACACTGGTGCTCCATGGAAACGATAAAGTTAGGAGAAGTTAAAATATATGAGTAGAGGGCACGCAACTCTCTTAAATCCGTCCCCATTGCGCCACGAAGGCAGTTCCACGAGTAGTGTCTTCTTTAAGCTACTCGAGTTATTTACCTTGCCCCCCTCCCTCTAAAGTGGATGTCAGGTGTAGCATGGGGTAGCCCTGAAGCCCGCAAGAGGATCTGCAGGTCTCTATCATCCACAGATTTTCACTTCCACCATCTCTATCACTTCCTTTACATATCTCTCATTAGAAGCTTCCTACATAAGATCCCGTCGTCACATTTTTACTTTTTCTAATTTCACTTTCTTTACTGTCTTTAAAAAAACTGCGAAATGCACTCGTTAGTGTTCCTCTTCTTCCGCATGTCTTTATGAAGGTCATGACCGGGATGGTGGGTGCCAGATCAGTGTTAACCAAAGTATTGTACTGAGTAGATTGAGCTTAAGTCACTTAACTGAGACGAGGTTGTGAGAGATGCTTAGATCAGTCATGTCTATCTTGGATTGATGTAAACCTGTATTGGATAGGGAGTAGTAGCTTGGTAGTGCTGGTAGGCTTTTCCTACTTTGTTTCTTAAGGGGGAGTAGACCCCTCCTAGATTTAAAATTTTCTTAAGGTTTATGGCTAATAAGACAAATAAGAGTAATTGGTAGAAAATGCTAAAAAATGGAAGGTGAAAATACAGAGGGATAGTAAAATTAACGCTACTGGCCAGACTTGCATAAATATACAACCATAGAGTGGAAGAAATGCAGCCACATCGTCGATACACAACTAGTAAAAGACTGGAAGGACCTTACACAATGTGGATAAAAAGACAAGTGTTCTTAAATGTACGCAAACAAGCACGAAAATGAATCCGTGTACAATAAACCCATGTACAACCCCTAGCATGCTCATGCATATAGGGTGATAAGGAGGCCGAAATATGTACAGCTACCCATAGACAGATAATGACAGGTGCATAAACTCACAGAGGACCTTAGGTGGACTGCCTGTCATGGCTACGAGCTCCACCTAACCGTACCCTCCCCATCGTGATGCCTAGTCACGGAGATAAACTCCCTAGTAAACAGTGTCAGCTTAAAAAGAATCCGAACGGAGATTCGAACTGCCGACCCAACGATTGCCGGGCAAGCGCGCTAACCACTATACTACCCGGGAGGGATGGTCCTATAAACAAAAGCACATACTTAAGAAGGTAGTCACAGATAGATTAAATACTGATGGCAACCCCAAAACAGAACTAGCCACCGTGCTTACCACGGTGGCAAAAGGCATTTCTGAGGATGACCCCACTAATACGACAGCGTCGTAAACCTGCTCTATGCAACACATAGACTTAGGGCAGAGCGTCAACCACTCCTCGCCACACCACGGTGCACAAATCCACTCCTACCTACTCTATCCTTTTTCAATCTTTCCTCCTCCACCATTCATCCTGTCTCTTATCCCGCTAAACCCATCTCATTGGCCCCGCCCTCAGGCTTCGGTCCCACCCACCCCATCTGCCCTTTCTTCTACTGTCCACACCCCACTTCCCGCTGGCTCCACCCCCTCTCCACTGTCCACACTCCCGCTTTCACTATCCTCACCCCGCCATCCATAGTTCCCACCCCTCTTTCCGCTGTACCCACTTCCTCTTCCACTGTCCCCACCTCTCCTCCCACACTAAAACACTCGGTACCGTACTCCAAAAGCTCACAAAGCCATTATATCTACACCTTCCTCGTCTCTACCTCCAGCACGCGTGAAGGACACCGCATCGCCTCCAACGCTCTTGGTGCAATGCCATGAGATTAAAGAGCGCAAAGCTGGTCTGTCCAACACTACCACACTCGCACTCCGTTGCCTGCCATAGGTCGGCTTGGTATGACACAGTTAAACCTATGCAGTTGGCATGGTGTTCGCCACACCGTCTCCAACTGGGTATTCAACACTCAAAGAGCTGATATCATATTCTTAAACTCCACCAGTCTACACCCTCCCAACAACAGACTTAGCATGGCAGGCTACCACATCTACCTTATTCCACAGGTGCTGCAACTGGTATCGGTGATTCTAGTTAAGTACTCTATATACCACACTCTCATAAACACGCAAGACGATTTCTTTCTAGCCATCAAGGTACATACAGATAGTGGCCCTATTCTAGTGGCTACCCACTACTGCCCACCACGACAACAGCTACACATAGACGTCCCACTGAGGGCTCTATCAAATCATAATCCTCCACTGTTCTTTGTGGTGGACCTAAATGAAACCCCTATACACTAATGATGTGGGTAGGTATCTGACCAGTGCCTTAAGGCGATTCCGCTGCAAACACATTGAGCAGGCCTTCCCCACATTTTTCGGCTAACGCGAAACGACTTTTTCCCCGGATATAGTCCTTGGTAATAACCAAACCACACGTTTCCACACCCACATAGCCCAACGTCCCCACGTTCTATCTGACCACATCCCTGTATGCCTCCTAATATCATCTTCACCTATCCTACTTCCCACACCACCACTCTACGGTTACAATAACACAAACTGGGAGGAGTTCAAGAGACACATAACCACTGACATTTTACATAACCTCAATCCGCAGGACACCGACCCTTTACACCTAGACATCACACGTAACAATGTAACATGTACACACCACACAAGGCTTACACATGAATTAAGCACTTTACATTCTCCATTCACACACAAAGATTTATTACACTGTACAATTATCACTACAAAAGAGACCCACGACAACACAAAGTCACACTCCTACCTGCCAGCATCCTACAATGCCTGCTGCTGGATCGGAACAGCAAGTGGCGTAAGGTGAGCCTCATCGCGGATGACGCTCGCTGCACTGACCCTTATTTTGGCGGTGCGTAAATAAAATGTTAGGCACGGAACCTTCAAAACCAGTTACCCTTTTACACAATAACTGCACAATCACTGATTCTAATGACATCCTCAACGCATTCAAGTCCCATTGGGACATGGTGCATACTTACAACGAGTCCAAACCACACGCGCAAGAACACTTACAGGAAGTCAGGAAATGGTATCGGCTCCATACTGGAGAGCTTGGGACTGCCCCCTGATACAAAGGAAGGCGCTTGATAACTCTACTACATTGACCACCCCTCTCACCATCGTGAAAATAATAGACTACATCAAAAGTACATCATACGCGCTCCCTGCCCTTCTGGTCTCACAGCCACATTAATACATCACTTCCCAGAAAAAATTCCACTACAATTGCATACCTATTCAATGCCTTACTCTTCCCTGGTCATCTTTTACGACTTTTCAAAACAACATACTACAACATAAAAAACACAAAACCCCCAAACTCGCAAACAACTATAGTCCTATTGTACTATGAGAGCACCTAGGCAAAATACTAATTGAGTGTGTGGTCAACAGCCGCCTCCGGAATTTTCTGGAGGAGAGGAACTAGTTTTCTACCTGCCAATATGGTTTCAGGAGAGCTTATTCCACCCAAGCGGTTGTGACCATCGTTAACGACATAATACAGAAAGAACGACTGAAAACACACTCCATCATCAAGGACGCGGCGAAGGCTTTCGATAAGGTTAGGCATGAGGGACTTCGTTCGTTAGAAACTAGCCAACAACACAGAGCTCCCTCTTTGCACAAGAAGGCTTCTCTCACACTACCATACCGACCAGAAGTGTCACATGAAATAAAATAACACACCACCACACCCATTACACCACACGCAGGCGTACCCCAGAGCAATGTACTGGCACCTACACTATTTATAATATACACCAACGACACCCCCACATTTACCCCAAAACTGCACACACACTCACACACTGCCCTACGCTGACGACGAGACTATTCTCCTCTCTGGCCAAGGCCCTGACAGGATCGCGCGCCGTGCACAAATGATACTGAAGGAGAAGAATATGAGGACAATTGGCTCTTTACCACAAATCCTCTGAAGACACAGACGACACTACGGCGCGCGTGATCACTACATGCACGACATTCCAATACACACACACACCAGACCTTAACTATCCATCCCCGCAATACTTACATACAGACCTCACACGAAAATTCCCCTGGTTACATTTGAAAAATACCTACGCTTCCATGAACACCAAAACATCATACAAATCCGAGCTAAAAACGCAGACAAATTACTACGCAGGTTCAACCCTCCCAGCCAAAAACTAAAATTACAGTTATACAACACTAGCTCGTCCACTCCTCACATATGCTCAAATTACCCTAATAGCCGCGAGTCACGCATGGAAGAGGAAAGGACAGCACATTCATAATCTGCTCTAAAACGCGCATGTCGCTCTCCTCTTTACACACTCATGTCTACACTACACGAAAACAACAAACTTACCCCACTCAACACATGCTGGGTTTTGCAAAAGTTCTGTTATACTCGAGGATAAGGGGCGCAGCGATTTGCCTTCCTGGCCACCGTGCTGACGGGACTCAGCGTCCCGTCCGGCCCCAGCTTAGCCTCTTTTCCTTCTTTCCCACAGCCTGTGTTTTTACCTTATTTCATTACTTTCCAAACAACCACTCCACAACTTTCTCTGGTCGGCCTCTAATTTGACAGGGTAGACGCCGACCAGCTTCCTTTCACACAACTATCCCGGATCGGGGTAGAGGGGAGGAGGGGACAACCTTCCCTCGCTCATAAACTCCGGTGTGGTATGGAGGGTTTTTAACAACCTGCTTCATCCCCACCCACACCTTTCTCACACCCCCTTTCTTTCTCCTTTCAGTTCCTATAGATTTTACGCCGTACCTGAGGTGGAGCCGCCATGCCGATGAGCTGCGAGGTAATTAGGCGGGAGGAGAGGGCTAAAATAGCGGCAGCTGGTTCTTCCAGCCCCGTACTCAGCCCTCGCAGAACGGACTACTGCGTGGGGGTGATTAGCGTATGCATCCCGTGCATAAATAGGGTCACCATGTCCATTAATGAGTAAAAAAAAATACTCTCCCTCTACCTTCCCCTGTAACATCGTCGGAGTCGCCTTTGAGCAGCTCCACCGATAAATTGAGGTCTCCCCTCCTGTGTCCATATATATATATATATATATATATATATATATATATATATATATATATATATATATGCGATTAAGAAGGCAATTTTGGCTAACTAGCTATTCATCAAAGCCCTCGGAAGGAGCTTTTCTACGACAGCAAAGCAACTGTCTTTCGACCGGCCTTTTTAATTGTCATCCCTGCTTGTCGAATAGAATGGAAAATTTGTTTTTCTCCACTCAAGCCTCGTCTTGTAAAATCGAGAATTATTTGCAATAGCGCAATCATAATTATGCGGTTAAGAAGGCAATTTTTGAGGAGTTCTTCTCACTTACACCTATGAATATTATAAGATCGGTGCCTTATATAAAAATCTTGTGAAGATAAACACAAGTAAATATTTTTTTATATTAAGGGATTGTTAAAGAAAATTTTGCCAGAAAATAGCAGTTCCCAAGGTTTAAAGTACATTTTTTCTTACAAACTTTCAATTTTTTTGTAATGATCCACCCGAATTTTATATTGGATCCAGGAATCAATTAAATATTAAATTCATAAGTTAAACAATAGTATTCCGTAACCCCCAAATATGGATCATATAAATATAAGCCATTTCAAAAAGAAAGGAGGCTTCCTTTTTATTAGGTCAACTTAGAAATGGCTAATCTTTACTCGTGTTTAAGTGAGCTAGTTTGGTCGCGCTTATCGTCACTGTGTTTCAGCGTCCTTATAATATTACCAATACCTGAACTTTAAAAAATTAGGTTAGGTTAATAAAGATAAGCCATTTCTAAGATGATCTAGGAAAGAGAAGCAATCTATAAACTATCCGAGTAAGGATTTATGTGTAAATTAGAAACAATAAAACCTAACCTAATTGTTATTCCTCCTAATTTATACCTAAATCTTTGCTGGGTCATCTTAGAGATGTATTAGCTTTAATAGTCATCACTGATATTGCTTATCTTTACTTTGTTAAAAAATATATAAAATATCTTTATTACCAACCCTTCGGGATACCTGATACTCGAGATTCGCTGATTGTCTGTACACTTCCGTATGGATTTAAAGAGCTCGGTCAATACCTTAAAATCTTAGTTTTTCCAATATCCCTCTATTCTTCCTTTACCCGCCACACTATCACCTCTCGCTCACTCACTTCCCTCCCTCGTCTTTGGTGAATGAGCGCTTTTTTTTCCTTTCATGCACCTAGATCCTGCAATAACCTCCATGCTTATATTCAATCCGCTGCTTCCCCCTGCCTCTGCTTGCTTTGCACTATAATCTACAGCCATATTTTTTCCTTACAGCGGATATCTGTCTCCAGAGCCCCACATTCCCCCACCCCACTCCATCCGTCTCTTCAACTGGTGCTCTGCGAGAGTTCGCTGCACTGAAGGATAACCAAAATGCTTGAGGTCTATTGATCCTATATTTTAAGGAATAAACCGGGGATGGAAATCCCCGCCCCCCCTTTATTATATTTGAGGTATACAATTAATTCGTCCTTATTATGCCGTAATGGTAAAACAAAAGAATTTGTTTGTCCTGAATACATTAAATGCCCTCTTTGGTCCAAAATCACGCCGTTCGAAATATAGAGGCCAATTCTAAACGTTTATTCTTATCATACAACATAAATAACTATAGTTTACTGCACTATTATTAATATAATCCAATCAAACCAAACCTCTATTTGAATTCAAATTGGGCATAACTTTAGCATGATCGAAAGTATATTTTGTTCAATGAATTAGGCCTTCGTTAATAGAGACAAAAGAGCTTTCAATCGTTTTTTTTCTAGTTCCTGTGGCTAAGCTACATATACCTACTACAATGTTTAAGTAGTAGGATTGTAGCTAGTTAACATCCTAACCCATACTGGTCTACGCCAAATAGCCTAACCCTTGTTTTTTTCTCCTCTTAAACCCACTGATGCCTCTTCCTATTAATTAGTCATTAACCTTTGAACAGCATATAGACTGTTGTCGGTGAAGGCACAGAACGCACAAATCAACAGTTCTTTTCTTCGAATTGAAAATTACTGTTCAGAGTAAAAATTAGTCTTTCCAAGAATTTAAGCTATTTAGTTCCCATTCACGCAATAAAACTTTTCGGATTTTGCATCCAATGGTTGTTCGAAGATGGGTAAATTGCAATTAAAAAAAATTAAAACGGAATTTACTCATAATTTTGCCAAAATAGCTTGGATGAAAACAAAATTATTCATGTCTCTGCTGGTATACCTCTATAGAAGGAAATTATATTTGATCTTAAGTAGTTCGAACATTGTCAGATTTCTCTCCCATAACTCTCGTCACGCCCGGCCTGGGGGAGATGTCGTGAGTAGGAGAATTCACTTACATCGAGTTAATTGTAATTTTCTGCCATCACCACCCCTGAACCTCTTCGTTAAACTAGTATGTATGTGAGAGTATGCAGGTGAGGGGATAGAAAGGGTGTGTGGATAGACAGCGGAAAGTAGACCAGTGGTGAAAAGAGAAAGAAGTGTGGTAGGGTGCAAAGTGATGCTAGAGCCTGGTGATCAGGCTTATCGCTTTCAAATTTTTATGTTTTGTAGTTCCGTTGTTGTTTATCTATTTGCTTATACATATATATATATATATATATATATATATATATATATATATATATATATACGTAGGTGAGTCAAAAAGTTCTCAGACAAATGCCAGATTATTGAAATGTTCGATTTTGTACAAGTAAATACAGGGTCAAACACGACTTTCATGTTTTCTGAACAATTCCTACAAAATTCGTCATTCAATTTGTCGAGACTCTTTGTATTAGATGTGCTTCAAAAAGGTTACTTTTTTGAACCCATAAAATGGCAAATTTTGAGATAAGAGCGAACATTAAATTCCTGACTAAACTTGATTGGAAGCCTGTTAAGATTATTGACGCTCTACAACAGGTTTATGGTGACTCTTCGCCATGTAGAGCGGTAGTTTACGACTGGATTAAGCGCTTCAAGGGGGGCAGAGAAGAAGTTGAAGATGATCCACGTGAAGGGAGACCCTCCACCTCCATTAACCCAGAAAATGTCGAGCTTGTGAGGAATCTAGTGGATAAAGATCGCCGTATTACTATTGATGAAGTTGCCAATGCATGTGAAATCTCTCATGGCTCAGCATTTGGAATTCTAACTGAAAATCTTGGCCTGAGCAAGCTTTCAGCACGTTGGGTCCCAAAAGCGTTGCGAGAAGACCAGCTGAATCATAGGGCCAACCTTTCTTTGGCTATTTTGACCAAGATTGAAGCAAACGAGGATAGTTTTTTTGAGCGCCTCGTAACGGGAGATAAAACTTGGGTGTATCAGTTTGATCCTGAAAGTAAAAATCAATCAAAAGAGTGGCACCCAAGGGGGGCAGCAGGGCCTATCAAGTTCAAGACAGAGAGGTCCGTTAAGAAGATAATGGCTACAGTTTTTTTGGATTCGGAGGGAATTATTTTAATAGACTTCTTAGAAGGACAAAAAACTGTTACATCCAGCTATTACGAAGGAGTTTTAAGGAAGCTGAAAACTTCAATAGCCAAAAAACGACGAGGAAAGCTCCACAAGCAAATCTTGTTCCACCATGACAATGCCCCTGCACATTCGTCCAAAGCTGTGAGATCTCAGCTACGGGAATTTCGATGGGAAACTCTTGCTCATCCCCCTTATAGCCCTGATTTAGCACCCTCTGACTTTTTTCTGTTTCCAAATTTAAAGGGACACCTAAAAGGAACCCGGTTTCAATCATTAGATGAAGCAAAAAAGCAGGTCATTACTTGGTGCCAGAGACAACCCCGTGAATTCTACAAAGATGGTCTTTACCGTTGGATTCATAGATTAAGAAAGTGTATAGATGTTAATGGAGCTTATGTAGAAAAATGATTACAGTATTATTACAAATAAAAATTTTATGCCATTTATCTGAGAACTTTTTGACTCCCCCTCGTATATATATATATATATATATATATATATATATATATATATATATATATATACATGTATATATAATATATATAATTTGGCGTTCAAGCCATTTCTCTTCATATTGCTAATGTATTTGGTTATGCTGTGCGCGTTTCCTGTTGTTTTGGTAAGTCGTTAATTATAACTTACTATGTTTATTTTAGTGTCTTTGTTTCTTCGTAAATTTGTAGTCTTCTTGTTCGGTGAGTTTCATTTCTTGTGTAGGTTTCCTTCTTCGGTAGTTTTTGTCTTAGTTGATGGGTTTTGTCGATATCAGGGAATTTTTGTCAAAATCGGTTGGTTTCATGGTTGGTATTTTAGTCTTGATTTGGGGCAAAATCAACTCATCTGCGTAGAACGGCACTTCTGCTCCGCCAGCTAAAATCCCAGTGGAGCTTGGAAATCTGGCGCGACATACTGCTCTTCTATTCTGGTCAATCATTTGTACGATTTCCTCGTCCAACTCTCGATTGACCTTTTCCAGCATATTCCTTGTCTGCTCTTCGATGACAACGTTAATGGGGGTTAACCCCACCTCCCGGTGCAGTTCTCCCTGTGTTCTTCTTTCCATTCTGCGTGTACCTGTAATTAGGTACGCGCATTTGTTCTGCACCACTTGTAGTCCCCGCTTCTGTGTCTTTGAGACACAAGAGAGGGCGGAGGCGGGGTATAGCAACGTCGATCTTACTAGTGCAGTATAGATCTTCTTTTTGTTGCTTTTGACGAAGATTTCTGAACCTATACAGAGTCTTGACTGCATCAGTGGCCTTGGTGATACGTTCTTGGACGTGCTTTGTGTACCCGGTTGAGGTGATCTTCATGCCGAGTACATTGCATTCATTGGTGTAGGGATATCGTCTATCCCCCACCCTGACGTCATCAAGTAGTCTCCTGCCTATGGATACTACTTTGAACTTATCCTGGTTGGTTCGGATTTTCCACCGGGCCTCGTAGGTGTTTAGGTTTTCAATTTCTGCTGCTGTCATTCGAGCTTGCAAGGGCGCATTCCTCCATGAAAAAGTGATTATCTGGGTTAAATCATCGGCGAATTGTAAGTTGAGGCAAGTGGGGCTTACAGGGACTGGGACATCCGCGGTGTAAATCAAGTAGAGAGTGGGAGACAGGCACCCCCCCTGCGGGAGGCCCGCATTGAGCGGAAACTTTGGCCCGTCCGTGCACCCTAAACTGATGTACGCCGCTCTCTCCATGACATAGTCACAGAGAGTTCTCTCTAAGTTTTCACTTAGTCCCAGTCGTAAGATCTTGTACTGCATTCCCCGTTGCCACACCTTATCGAACGCCTTTGATACATCCCGACGAACAATGTCCACGTAACTCTTTTCCCGTTTTGCATGGGCTAGCTTTTCCGTGATGACGTTAATCGCCATTTCCGTACTTCGCTTACTCCTAAACTCGAATTGGTGTGGGTTGTAGAGCGAGTTATCATTTCAGGTGAGACACCAGTCTTTTGTTGAGGATCTTCTCGAAGAGCTTCCCACCAAATTCCAGAAGTGAAATTGGCCGGTAGCTCTCCTTCAACTTAGGGTTCTTTCCGTGCTTAGGCAAGAAAATCATTTTCGCCGTTTTATAAGCGTCTGGAAAGTACCCCGTATTGAGACAGGCGTTAAATATTCTTCTCATTCCTTCAATGACACAGGTTGGTGCCTTTTCAAAGTTAAGCTTTGTAAGCCCCGATTGTCCTGGGGCTTTTTGTTGGAATGAGTGAAGCGCGCCGAGTAGTTCTTCTTCTGTAATCTCGGCGTCTCCGTCGCGCTGTCTATCCACCTCGTAATGAGGGTGCGTCTTGTCTATTTCTTCGTTTAGCTCGTCGATGATGTTACTTTCGAACTCTAGGTCATAGTCTTCGTTTTCTTCTTCAGTTATACTGAAGATCTTTTCCAAATAACTTCGGAATATCTCTTCAACTTTTTCTTCTTCTTCTTCGATGTCTCTGTTTTCTTTCCGTAGCTCGATCTTATGCTTCTTTCCAGTTGATCTTTTAAGAATTCGGATCTTCTTCCAAAATTCTTTGGGAGTTGCTTCGTGATCGAGGCTCTCGATCGCGTCCTCCCATCTTCTGTTCTGTTGTTCGAGGATCAACTGGTTTAATTCTTCTTTGATTTATTTACTTCTTTGCATCGAGTGAACTGATGCATTCCCGATGTTGTATTCATACATTATCTTCAGTTCACGGTATAGTTCCTTCATATATCGACGCCCTATCTGCGTCGATGATTTGGTTATTGAGGTCATCGAGTGCCTCGTAATCTCCTAGAGAATTGTCTCGTCCAGGTTGGGTGGATCGTAGGCCTAGAGAAGGTGTGCGTACCGTGCCCAGTCTGCTCGCCTGTAGTTCTTCCTGACTACTGCTGGGACTTGTATAGGGTTCCTATTGATAGTGAGTAGGATCCCTATATGGTCACTACATGGCACCTGGACTGGTTCCATGTAGTAATTGAACGGTAGCTGACGATTCACCAGACAGATGTCTGGCTTTGTGGCACATCGTTCTCTGACATAGGTGGGAAAGTCGGGGCCTATCCGCTGGGCAATATTTCTGTCCAGCAACAGGTCCAGGCTTCTCCCTATACCGTTGAAGGTCCTGTAACCGGATTCTCGGTATCTGGCGTTTAGATCCCCCATTAGTATGGTGAGGGCTCTTCTGCCAAATAGGCCAGTGAGAGTGTGAATAGGCAACACATCTCTCATTGGCGGTTGATATCCGGTTGCAATGACCAACTTTCCTAAGTCTAGCTCGACCTCAATCGCGAGGTATGATTTTTCTAAGTCCCTTTCTTTATTGCAATAGCGGCGCCATCGTACCGCTCTTGCAAAAAGTTGGTGATCAACACATCGTAGTTCCAGATTTTCATTTCTGTATTACGCGTGTCGATCCCGTGTTCTGAGTTCTGAAATCAGTATGATGTCTGCATCAATTTCTCTGAATACATTTCCGTAAAGAATTCCTTTCGTCGTCCAGCCGTTAGTGTTGATTTCCATTATTTTCAGTGCGTTACGTAACATGGTGAGTTGCTTTACCTATGTTTTTTCTTCCCCTTTTTTAGTCTGGGGGCTGGTTGGGCGATTTTACTCGGCCCAGGGTTTTCCTTTTTCGGAGGGGGGCTCGGGGTCTTTGACCTGCTCTTGGTGGCTCGTGTGCGAGTGCAGGGGCCATCTTCGCTGTCAGATGAGGAGGATCCATCCTCACTTCCAGCCTTTTCCTCTTCTTTTTCTTCTGTTTCTTCCGATTATGGGGCTTCAATCATCTCCTGCAAACCGGATTTGATGTTGTTTTTGATGACAGAGTCTTTGAAAGTCTTGGAGCACTCGGGGTCTTCAGGCATGACTACTTTCGGGAGGTTGTTCGCCTTCAGGAGCGCGTTGAGCACTTGGTTATAACAACCAGGCTTCACCGCATTCGCCACATTTGCATGGGTTATGCAGATCAGAATTTTTGCACTCAGATCTCCGGTTACGTTGAACTGTGCAGGTGCCGGTGCAGTTTTCACCTCTGCACTCTTCCTAGCGGCAACGCGTAAGTTGTCTCCTTTGCTTTTCTTTCCTCTTCCTCCTTCCTCCTAATGATTTCACGGCGCTTGGGGCAATTAAGGGCCATCGTCCGATGCTCCCCTTTGCAATTCAGGCATTTCTTCGAGGTGCTTTCGCACTTGTCGAATCTGTGCCCTTCTGTGGCGCACTCACTGCACCACAGCTTGTTTTTTTTCTGGGCAGGTGGTAGATGTATGTTCTTCAAGTTTGTAGCATACAAAGAACATTTGTATTCTACTGAATTTTTCTTGTTGGATATTTTCCCCTGGTATTCTCATATTGAAGACGAGAATACCATTTTTGTTGGCCTTCCTTGCCATGTCCATGGTCGAGAACGTTATCTTAAACACGTCGGTGTGTTCGCGGAATTTAATTATCTCACGAGCTTGTGCCCACGGGTTGCTTCTGGTGATTTCCTCTTTGAGCTCTTCAGTTTTGTGCTCTCCTACCCAGCTCTCCACTTTTCGGCAGATGACGCTTCTATTCGCTGCCCCTTGTGGAGGGGGTTTGGCTTCTAGTCCGGTGTTCTTCAGGACTCTCGCTCCCTCTTCTGATAGGAGCTGGTCTACATCCTTCGTCTCGGCACACATGGCGATGAATCCGGATGAAACTTCGATGAGTTTCACCAGTGCCACCTTTAGCTCGATGTACAGGGTTTCACATAAGTTCTTCTTGGTTGGGGTCTTCATTCCGGCGATGGTCCTTAAGGGAACCCTCTTACTAAGGGCCTCCATGGTGTTCGTGTTCCTCTTCTGATTTCTTCTTTTCCTGTAACTAAAGTGTAATTAATATGTTTTTTATGTATGAAAATAAAGTTAGGGTGTGGTAAAGGAGGTAAAGGATGGTGTGAGTAGGGCTGGTAATGGGTTCAAATAAATTTGAGAAAAACCCCCCCGTCCATTTCTCCTGTTGCTCTCCCGCTCGTATGCTGCCAGTATGATGGATGATAGAGTGATGGGGTGGGTCTCAGGTGGGGACCTCAGAGGATTGAGCTTGGTGGACTTAATGCATAGCGGCCGAATCAACGACCGCTAAGTTTTTGCCACCCCCTCACGGGTACATACGCCATAACTGCATCCAACTACATAGAGACGGGTGTACTTCCCTCTATGATTCTGGCCGGGTCCCCCGGGCGATGAGGATTTCTCCTCCGTCCGGGACTCGCAGTTATGCCCCAGTATCGAGACAATTTCTGACTTACGCTTCTGCTGTGGGCTAGGCCTCAAACCAGTGTTCACATAAGCCCTTAATTATGCCAAACCAAGTGGCTGGCATAGTTAAGACGAAATCAATGAATGGCAGACATCCGAGCGGGTTCACACGCATAGCGATGGACGGGAGCAGTGAGGTGCTTAAGCACTCATTGATTTACGAGTCTTCGACGTAAAAATGGCTCTATCTTTGAAGGATGAAACTGGGTTCACCTTAAGACTTCCAGAATAGGCTCGTTTTTGTAGGCAGCGCTCAAAAGTCGATCAGTCACTAAAACAAGTAAAAGTGCTGTATCCGTAGGTGCTTCAGCAGAACGCATTAAAACGGATTTTCGGCCGTCACGTCTTCGTTTAGTATTAGCATACGTTCTTTGTCTATAAAAATCAAAGGACTCTTTACTTACTATTTTTATCCGAATCTATGACCATAAACATGTAATTAAGACCAGCGACATCTTTCAGTACTGAGTTTGCTTATTCTATCTCAACTAGAACTAACTTTTCCTGATATTTCTTCTTCACACGCGCAGGAAAAATTATTCCGTTTTCTCTTTCAATGTGGTTTAATGGATTCATATATATATATATATATATATATATATATATATATATATATATATATATATATATATATATATATATATATATATATATATATATATATATTTTTTTTAGGATAAATAAGCAGGCTAAATTTAGGAAGTTCATTACTATATTATAACTTCTTGGTACCGACGTTTCGGGTAGGAACCCATTCTCAAGGATGTGAGATTATAAATATATACAAACATAAGAATTTTTTAGATAAGTTATCAGATATTTATAAATTAACTATATGGGAAATGAGAAGCAGCAGAGGTGGTAATATTCAAATTATAAAAATGCAGGGCTTTTAACTATTAGGGAATAGGAAATATGTTTTTGTTTTTAAATAAAACTGAGATTATTTAGAAAATTTGGGAGCAGAGGCGTGACGACAAATAGTCAAAGGTGGTACGCTATTATGTGGCATCCTAGGCAGAACCAGAGCCGCCACTGGCTCGAGAGATACATCAAGTTCTTGAAGAAGTATGCTAACCGTAAAACCAAAGAGTTTTAGTGGGGGAGTGGATTTGGCGTGTGTAATTCGTGGGTGATTATAGTTTAAAGTGAGGTTTTTAAATCTAATATAAAGATATTCCAGTGTACGTAGTTGGTTTTCGTTGTTTGCTGTGTCTTTAATTGAAAAATTATTTAGGTTTGGTTTATGGTGTGGATGTCTGTTTTCGTAGTGTATTCGGATAGGGAAGAATTCGGGAGTAGTGAGTGGGGCTCCGTTCTATTGCTGATTCCTAAATGTGCGCAAATAGGGGTATGTAGTGTGCGCTGTGTCGATCCTCAATACACCTCGGAATTACATCTCGAGCAGTTGAATTCATATACGAGGGACGGTCAATAAGTTTTGCAATTCGGATATAAGGAAACGAGATATGAGGAAAAGTGTTTTAGTATTTTTCAATATAACTACCCTCGACTTCAATGCACTTGCGCCACTTGTCCCTGAGGCTTTGAATTCCCGACAACCAGAAAACTGCCGACTGCTGTTCAATCCACTCCTGGACGGCGAGCTGGACATCTTCATCGTCCTCAAACCCGCGTCCGCGCAGTGCAGCCTTGAGCTGGCGGAATAAAAAGTAGTCGCTGGGGGCCAGATCTGGACTGTAGGGAATCTGGTTGAGCTCCTCGAATCCACACTCGCGCAGGGCAGCTTGTGCAATTCTGGCCTTGTGGAGAGGGGCATTGTTGTGGAGGAGCAGGAAACCGCGTGTCACCTTGCCGCGCCGCTTCTGACGGATGCACTTCTTTAACCCAGCCAGTTCCTCGGCGTACTATTGGCCTGTGATGGTCCTTCCACGAAGCGCATAGTCCACCATCAACACTCCCTCAGAATCCCAGAAGATGGTGGCTATGTTCTTCCCGGCTGGGGGTTGGGTCCAGAATTTGATGTGGGCAGGAGAGCCCTTGTGCTTCCAGTCCATGCTTTCGAGCTTGCTCTCGGGATCCCAGTGATGGACCCACGTTTCATCACCTTTCACTATGCGTGACTCGAATCCCGCCGGGTCTTGGTTGTACAGAAGCAGCAGCTCCTCCGAACTTTTTCAACGTTGAAGTCGATCATGACGCGTGAGGTTTCGTGAGGTTTCTAGGGAACCAACGGGCAGAGACCTTGGTCATGGCTAAATTGTCGTGGATGATGTTGATAATACTTCTATGTGATATTCCAAGTTCTCGCTCGATTTCTTCGACCTTTACCCGTCGATTTTTGAGGATCATCCTCTACACACGGGCTACATTGTTCTCGTTGGTCACGTCTGACGGGAGTCCTGGACGGGGGTCATCTTCAAGGGACTCACGACCATGGAGGAACTCCCTATTCCAGCGAGCAATGGTTGCATAGGAAGGGGTGGTGTCGGTGTACACTGCAGCCATGCGTTCATGGATCTCTTTTGCATTCTTGCTTCCTTGGTCAAAAATTTGATTACTGCGCGGTGCTCAACCTTCTCCAATGTTGAAAGATTTGTGACTGACGATCTGCGATCAGCTACTGCTTCTTAAATAGACGAGGCAGGAGCGTGCGGCTGCAGGTCCTGAATTTTCATAACTTGTCCTAACACCCACACAAACAGCCATCCCCCTTCCTCTATTTTGCCCTACCGATTTGCAAAACTTATTGACCGCCCCTCGTATGATGGAGGATCGAAGCAGCATTGGTATTTTGTCTTTAATGTTGTAAAGATGTACTTTGCGTGTGTTTTGAAAAATTGGTATAAAATGTGTTGCAGGAAATGAATTCTTAAGAAATTTCCACAACGAGATCACTTTCCTCACTAACTATTTCCAACAAAACGGATATCCTTCAAACTTATATGACCGAACTCTTCGAACTTATATTAATAAAATATTTACCCCGAAAGATCCCTCATACAACGTCCCTAAAGAAAAGGTTTTTGTACCTCTCCCATATTTAGGACCCCTCAATTCATTTCTCTGGGCCAAACTTTTACCATTTCTTAAGAATTCATTTCCTGCAACATATTTTCTACCAATTTTTCAAAACACACGCAAAGTACAACATCTTTTCAACATTAAAGACAAAATAGCAACGCTGCTTCGATCCTCCATCATATATGAATTCAACTGTTCGAGATGTAATTCCGAGGTGTATTGAGGATCGACACAGCGCACACTACATACCCCTATTTGCGCACATTTAGGCATCAGCAACAGAAGTGGAGCCCCGTTCACTACTCCCGAATTCTCCCCTATCCGAATACACTACGAAAACAGACATCCACACCATAAACCAAACCTAAATAATTTTTCAATTAAAGACACAGCAAACAACGAAAACCAACTACGTACACTGGAATCTCTTTATATTAGATTTAAAAACCCCACTTTAAACTCTGACACAAGCACATTTCCACTTTTACTACAACTATAATCACCCACGAATTACACACGCCAAATCCACTCCCCCACTAAAACTCTTTGGTTTTACGGTTAGCATACTTCTTCGATAACTTGATGTATCTCTCGAGCCAGTGACGGCTCTGGTTCTGCCTAGGATGCCACATAATAGCGTACCACCTTTGACTATTTGTCGTCACGCCTCTGCTCCCAAATCTTCTACTGCGCCGGCAGTACTGCTTTGGATTTTTGGAGCACATTTCCTATCACGCTCTATGCGTGTTAGTGCATACGGATGGCTCCAAGTACAAAGAGGGAATCGGTTCCAACGCCGTATCATCTCTGTTTGAAGTCAGCGAGGCTCTACCAGGCATTATCTGTATCTTTAATGCCGAGCTGGTTGCAATCCACCACTCGGTACGTGAGATAACAAGGCTTATCCGGTTCAGAGACCATGTTTGTGATCTAGAGAAACTGATAAACCGCTCTGAGTACTCTCGAAACATTGAAGTCTCCACATTTCTTGGTTTGTTGTGTCCGTGACGCTGCGGGTGCCGCGACCTGGGTGGATGTCGAGATTATCTTCTTTCTCCTAGGTTTTCAGACGTGTAGGCATTGTGGGGAATGATAGCGCTGACGAGGGCATTAAAAGTCCGAAAGCAGTTAGTGATCCAACCAGCGTTTTTCTCTTTCTCACAGTGACTACATGCCATAGATCAGGTCTGCCCTGCGGGCTGCCTGACAAAGAAGATGAGAGACAGCCGATGGGAACTTAAAGTTGCGTGCAACCACAATGCGTCTGATCCCGTAAACATATTCCCCAATGTATCGGCCGTTTTTCATGTCTCTCTCTGTTGTCTCCGATTTGGGCAAACTCACGGTATGCACCGCCATTTTATAGTGTTTTACTGCACCTTAAACGACGATTGCGTTGTTTCCCGGACTGTTCGGCACATTCTTGTTGAATGTCCCAGTCTGGATGATCTTCGCGCACGTTACCTGTTCCAGTACCGGGATAAACTGGGTCGCTATCCCTTGTCTCTAGTACTTGGAGCAAGTTTATTCACTGTTGACTCTGGACTTACTGACATTTTGGAGGAGGCTGACCATGCTTCATTTTGTTATACCTTTTTGATATTAGGTGCGTGCTCGAGCAATGGGGGGGGAGGCGAGCCTCCCTCTGAGGCGTGAGAATGCCTTCTCTTTCTTGTTCTTTGATTTCGGTTTCTTTTGTATTTTGTATGTTTGTTGTTGTTTGTTTTTAACACAGCCTCATATTAGTCTAAACTGAATGCAGCGTTTTATGCCCTTGGTACAACTCACCAGATGCCCCTTTAAAAATTCATACGGACTTCTCCTTGTAACTTACCGCCATTATACCACTCTAAAAATTCATTGTCATCATACGAAGACCCCCACAGTGAACCTAGTGCTGGATCTCCCCCTACAGGTTTCTTCACCCCTTTATTTCAGTCATACAATACAATATTCATTATTAGAATGAGTCATGCCACATAAATTAATGCAGTAATAAATTAGAAATCATCGTTATGTGAGATTTATGCCTGTTATGTTTAGGTTAGGCACGTAACTATCCATAATTTGGGTATACTTCGTCCAGTTCATCTGATCACCAAAAACAATAAATGTTCTTTTAAAAGTCGGTGCTGTTTAATACAATATGCAAAGAATCTTCAGAAGGAACAAGATACATTTGAATGTACCCAGGCTATAATGTACTGCAAACTCAGTATAGATCAACGGAGTGGTGGGTTGATCCACACAATTTCGCCTAACATACTCGTAAGCTGGTCCAAGGTAGATTTAAGCCACCCGTTCGCCGCCTGTTGTGTGTCTGTGATCATGGGAAGAATGGCCGCCCCAAACTCTCTCATATGAAGAACATTGCCGCGGAATAATTGTGGGCGGGGGGCATATTCATATGATCCATTTACTGTCGGTAGTAGTTTGGATTCAGCGGTCTGGTTTAGGTTATATGTTTAACCCTTTTTTATTTGATTAATTGAATAAATATTTTTCCGATTCAAATTAATTTAATTTAACCTTGGGAAGAAATAAGTAATCGTACACCTTCAAAATTCCATTTTAATAGACTTCCGTAAAATCCGAACCAGTTCCATCCAGAGGTGGACGACTTGGTTCGGCGCTCAATTGAGTTGGCGATGAGTCGTACCGATTCGTTATTTGATTCAAAGTTTATTACTTATCATTCTCTTTTGTAAGGTAAAGGTTTTACCTCTATTTACCCTCTCTCATGAGCCCTGTGAGTTGTAGCGCCGATCTTCACTTTTTGATCCTTTCGTACAGGTTTCGCCGCCAATCTGGAGTCATAGAAGATGCCTCGCATTAGGGGCTACAGGTTAACGTGGCAACTGCCGAACCATGGGTCGCCACGGGGTATGGCAACCGCAGTAAATTCGACAGAATCACGCCTCCATCGGGCGACTAACCACAACCAATGTCGCTTAACTTTGCTGTAATTGGAAGTGGTATGTCCACTCGGCTATGCTGTAGCCTCTCCAGTTCCCCACATTTATATTAATAGAGTATTGTAGGAATGATTTTTTTTCACTTCATTTTTTCCGGGGGTGGGTATCTATTGCTTTATTTATCTCTTGTCTGTTCATACCACATTTCTTACTCCTCCTCTTCCACCTGATCCGCAAGTGGAGAAAATTTAGGATAATTGAGCACCCTCTACCTCTTTTCCCAAGTCGGGATATGTATCTTACTTGTATTTCACCTCTCCTAACCTCACCACTTTTTTACGAACACATCTTCAAAAACAATCTAATAGAGGTTCCTCTGTTAGTTTTCTCCTTTTAATAAAATCCCCCACATTTTTCCTTTCTACTACCGTAGCGATGACCCAAACATTGTATGAAAGAGGATATTAAATCCATTTAAATGCTTCCAGCAAAAGGTCAAACGAACATCTCGAGTTTAAATGCCACTAAATAAGGCGGAGATTAAAAACGACTCGCTCCGGCTCGAAAATGCTTTTGGCGAGGACTTCCTTCCCAGGCTGACCTTCGCCACAGTTTTTCGATTGGAAGAAGGCCGATGATACCACGTGGCGATATGGTATCATAGGAACCCTCCGTTCTATGGGGGCAGGGACGCCTCCCCATTTTCTAAGTTTTTACGAGATCTTCTATTCCGCGCACGGGTGGGAGGAGCCCTCACTGAGTGCAAGCGAAGGGTGTCCCGCGAGGGTATCCTCAGAGTCACTGTGACTGTCAACGGCATCACCTCGGGGCTGCCGCTGGATGATCTCGCCACGCTCTACGTAGACAACTTCTCCGTCTCTTTTGGAACGGCTCAGATGTCTACCTTGAAGCGATGGTTACAACAAGTTCTAAGCTGCGTATTTCGTTAGCCAAGATCAATGTGGGTCACTCTCGCTGCCTTCAAGGGCATCACTCCGACCTCGACCTGGTCTTAAATGGGGCTCGCCTAGACTTGGTGGATTCGCATCGATTCCTTGGTACTTTATTCGACCGACGCCTCCCGTTGGGAAATGTATATTCGTAACTTTAGAGTTTCTTGTACCCGCCGATAGACTTTAACTCTATGTTGCATTCAACACATGGGGCACTGATAGGGCTACTCTCCTCATGTTGTACCCACTTTTTTTTGTTCGCTCAAAGAGTAACTATCGATCCGAGGTTTTTAGTCGCGTGAGACTCTATATCTCACTATGTCGGTTGGTTGGTCCGTCGGTCCCCGTTTTGCTTTTCTTTTGTTTTGGCAATAATATTGTAACTATTAGGCCGATTTTAACAGAATTTGAAACCCTTATGTTGTTTTACATTTTCCTTTGAATGATATAATTGCCAAAGTCCTCCCAAGATTAGCCGGGGAGTTATTTGGCAATAACATCATAACTATTCAATCGATTTTAACAGAATCTGAAACCCATATGTTGTTTTACATTCTCTTTCGAATGATATAATTGTCAAGGTCCTACCAAGGTTATTCCGAGAATTATGGAAGTTTTTTAGGTCGTAATGTCATAAATCAGAAGACTTTGGTCAGTAGACCTTGTTTCACTTCATCTGAGCATCTATTGTGTAATGCCCACCACGTCGGTCGGTGACTGGCGTTTTAAACACATCCTTTACAGAGGGCCTCCTTGTTGACGCAGGGATGTCACTCATTTTTTGCTCGTTCAGGGTCTCCCCCAGTCACTAACGGCTACCATTTCTACCGCGGCCGTTCTCGACGGTGCCTATGCTTACGAGAGATTCCAATCAAACCCTAAACCTTTCAAGTTCAAGGCAAATAAACTTCTTCCAGAGCTCGAAGCCGGTTACGTCGATCGTTTTTCACAAGACACCAGCCGGGAAAAGTCCACATATGAACCTTATTTATCACGCCTCCATAGCCCCGAGAGTATTGGGTTCGTATATATTGGAACATGAGTATTGTCACACCGGAGCTGTGTCGGTGTACACAGATGGAGGTTTTTACAGCGGCAAATTTCTTCCAAAAACACCCGCATTTGTAAAATAGTACCAAAAGGTCACTAAAGAGCAACTCTTACGGAGGATTCATAAGGATTTTGGTGGCGATACATGTTTTTTTTTATCCTGATAGAGAGCCAGGTGTCATCGGGCACAGGTAAGGAAGTGGCACAACCACCATAAATTGGTCCATGGTCTGGAATCTTCCCTGATCTTAATCCATTGGAGGACCGGTTGGTGATCTTGAAGAAGGCGGGTACAGAAGTGGAAGCCCGCACATCATGTCATCCCATGCCTTAAGCCAATAAGGGAGATCTGTCGATCCAGATTTGCTCCTGAAGTTGAGATCGAGCAAGAACGAATCCCAGAACTCATTCACTCTTATCTTATAGCCGGAAGAGGCATTAAAGTCCATGAAACTTATCCATAACTCTATATTTTAAAAACGAGAGTTTTAGGGGGTGTTGAATAATAATAGTTTTTTTTTCTCTTAGTTTGGTTATGACCTAAGTATATTTTAACTTTTTATCCAAATTCATTCTAAGAGTTCCTTTAAAGTTTGAAAAACTTTAAACGATATAGTGTGCAAAGGGCGTAACCCGCGCATGGCTTAAAATCCGCCCCCTCCAAAAGAGTATAGACGCAAATCCTAAGTAGGTCAGCGCAGCTTATTTCAGAATATATTTTATTCTGAATACTCGTGTTAACTTCAATCACTTTAACAGAAATGTTCAAACATGCGTTTATTAACTTGACATTTATCGTGAGGTATGCGAAGTCATACTCGTAGTTTCAACTAAGGTGGCAAATAGAAGAAGATCCGATTCAGATCGACGAAGCACGATTTGCAGGCTGACGCAAATACAATTTAGGAAGGCTATTAACAAACGACCTTGTCCCTCCATCCGAAGATACCGATGCTAACATTTTGAATAACATGAATCAGGAGCATGAATTGGTGGTCCTTGGGTTTTCGGACTGATAAAAGGATCGGATGGCAGATACTTCTTTGTTAATAGACATAACAAAGACACTAATACCAATTATCCCTTCGGATGAGTGGCCTGCTTATGCTTGCCTGAATACCACAGTATATTTTTCATCACACGGTTAATCGCCAGAGACATTATATAGATCCTGCACCTGGGGCAGCACATAAGCAAGCACTAGAAAAGGCGAAGAGAGGAAGAGGGGATCCGTTCGTAGACTTCTTAACTGATATCCGCTCTCTATTAACAGACTAATGCATAAAAGTTTAAAAAGTTGTCTAAATTAACTTTTTTAATAAAATTTTGTAGTTAAATATATTTCTTGAACTATAAATTTCTTATATTTTAATTCCTTTCCTTAAATAGTTATAAAACTGTAATTTAGGAATGGACCAATGGCGACGGTGCTTTGATTTTAGTGAACCAAAGCAAAAGCAGTCCCGGGGCAGATGGGGTAGCAAGGGTATAATGCCCCTAGTACAAGTGAAACAAGGAGTAGCGACACACCCACCTTACCCCAGTGCCCCAAGAGAAACGGGTGGTCTGTCTCTGGTCTTTTGCACCTCTTTAAAATCTCCCACTGTCTTTCCCACGTCTGCTTAGAGCCAACAAAGTGTGAAAGAGGGCGTCAAACTTTCTTAAATAATAAATCAATAGACAAAAGTGACTTAAGTATGTTAGACTGCCACAAGCTAGGTTAACCGCACACTTAGCAGGAGTCAGATGCTAGACCGCACACAACCAGCACCAGCTATTTTTTTCCGCTAATTAATTTTACAACCTAACGTTTGAGGAAAACTGTTAGATGGCAACACATCCCAGCAAACCCTAGCTGAAGTCAGGCAAGGCTATTCGAGAATTTATAAAACATACATATAAATAATTATATCGTATTTAACTTAGTTTTATCCAAAATATGTTGTAAAATGTGACATGACTGCGAGGGGTAACTGCACATATAAACTAATGTATCGAAACATGATTTTGCCATTTTTCTGTTTTGATCACAGAGGTGTACTAGTATGACCCTGCGGTGACCAATGGAAGTGGGTAATTCTAGACATCATTCTAAAGAGGGTTGATTCCGTAGAATATAGGGACGCTTTCCTCTAGACACTGAATTGTCAAATGGAAGCGACGCCACCCTACCGTGATGTCATGATTATTTTGGAGTCCTTCGTTTCGAAAGGATATCGCAAGGTTGGAACGCGTACAAGCCAGGGCAACCAAGCTGATTCCCTCTATCCGACATAAAAGTTATGAGGATAGACTAAGGGAATTAAATCTGTTCTCGCTGGAAACCCGTAGACTGCGTGGTCAGCTCATCGAAGTTTTCAAAATACTTCGAGGGTTCGAAAATGTTGACTACCGGGATATTTTCACACTGAGTGAGAACAGAACGCGAAATCACGGCTTCAAACTTGAACTGAAGCGTTACAACCGAAATCTGTGTGGAAATTTTTTCACTTACAGTATCTGTGGTAAGTGGAACGTACTTCCAGTGGAAGTTGTCAACAGTGAATCTGTTGACCAGTTCAAGTAAAGACTAGACAAAGTCTTGAAAAGTGGCCGTTTAGGGACGCAAAACAATTGAGCAGCCACGTGCCTGCCCGATTGCTAGTCCAAAGGTACCCTCTTTGAATGGACCGTAAGGTCTCCTAGGGTACTTACTTTCCTTGTTACTCCTTGTTACCTCTATCACTTGTGATCCGATATCTCCCGGGTCATTATGGACACCAGCTCGGCTGCTCATGGTATTGAGACGGGAATTATCGGAGTTCGAGCGAAGCTTCGTAGTGGATACCATCACATAACGTTTCACGGATGACAAAAGCCACAAGGGCCTATCAAAGGTTATCCGATAACATAACAACCATAAAGATGGCAAATTTCATTTCTGAATTTGTGCCGACATTCACCATCTCTCGATCTACGGGGGTCACGTATACACTGAGAATCCATCATGGGAAGTATTACCGCCCACCGTGGACACCCCAGTGGCCGACCACGAATGTATAATGATCGTCACCACGATGTCTGGTTAGAATTGTCCATGGTAACATACAAACAACTGGTTCAAATTGCCTACACATTCGATACAGGAAGTATCAGACGCATATCCATCGGGTCAATGCAGCGTTCTTTACCTTCCATGAGTTATGGGAGCAGAAGACCACCACCCCAACCTCACGCAGTCACCCTGTTAACACCACGATACTGATACAGCGTTACACCTGGGCTCGTGATGTCGCTAATTGGACCCTGGAAGATGACAACATGTGGCGTGGTCTGATTAGTTACGCGGTTTCTGTTTCGGTCAGATGGCAGGGTTCGTGTGTGTGACGCCGGCACCATGAAGCCATGTTGTTAACAAAGCACCATGCAGGCTGATGTTGTTCCCTACCAGTATAGAGGGTGGTCACATGTCATAATTGGGTCCGTCTAAACGTCAGCGACAAGTGAATATCTGTGTCACTGCTCAGTCACCATTCGCATCCTTCATTCATGGACTTCATGAACCCGAACAAAGAAGGGATATTCCCGCAGGATTGATACATCGTGTCACCGCGAGAATTTCGACAAATGGCCTCGCCATCACTTTCACCCCACATGAACTCAATCGAGCAATTTAGGACCCATTGACCAGAGGTCTTCCCTCCACTTTAAATCAATGTTACGTCGAGTTGTCGCACTTCTAGGGGCTAGAGGGGTTCCTAAACAATACTGTTTTCCTACCCCATATTGGGACTTCACTCTAATTACCAGCGTCAACCAATGGTTCTCTAGTTCATAATTTTAAAACCAAATCAGATAATTAAGTTCATTGTCAGAATTCGCTTACTGCCCTTAATTAATTGCGCGATCCGCCATTTTCAATCTTTGGCGATGTTTTCCTACAGAATCACTCCCCCCCCCACTTAATCTGATACCCCGTGTAGACTATCACGCCCCCTACCGGGAGCAACGTCACGCCTTCCGACCCCAGTGCCCTCTGGAGTCTCAAATGAAATTGAGACTACATAGCTCGTCTTTATACCTTCTAGAACCCCTTGCCACCATCTCTCTTAGCCGGCGGCGAATGATGCAGGCTATTCGACGACCAGCTTTCGTCCATGCATCCCTGATCGCGGCATGGAGAGGGGAAAGGGGGCTGGTTTACCACCGCCTCTTGGCTCCGGTTAGGGTGGTGGGGTTTAACATGCCTGAATTCTTCCCACCATTTTCTCCTTTTACTCCGCCCCCCCCCCCCCATCTTTCTTTTTCTTTACGCCCGAGCAAGGGGGCGTCGTTTGTATTATGGGCAACCTTGCTGCAGCTGACATCTGGAAGATTATGTGCCCTCTCGGCCCCATTGCCTGTAGGAAGATCTGCGGTGGTCTTCCACACATTTTCACTTGTACTAACTCCAGCACTTTCTTACAGATCTCTCCTTTTTATGTGTGCGATGCCTTTAAATTCTAGGGAAAATACAGGAGTCGGAGAGTTGCGTACCTTCTTAGCCTCCTATTGACTCCAATAATAATCTCTTTTTCTGACTCGGACTATATTACTTACACTTATCAAACGCCACCTGCCGATACATACACTATTTCACCTCCATTCTTCTCTCCAATATCAATGTTTCATCATTTTCACATATATCTAATCCTTTCTATCTTTTACCTATTTCTTTATCTCTCCCCTCTCTATTTCCTTTATCTTGCACGCTTCCTTTCGCCATTACCTTTTCCCTTCATCTTTTTCCATCTCTTCGCATACACTCCTGAGCAAAATAAGAGAATGATTTTCCTTTAGCAAAATATCTTCAAAAATATGATGAGTAGGTAAATGAAATATCCATGGTATATAAAGGAATACATTTAATATATTTTATAAAGATTTCATATGATACAATCGTATATTCAAGAAATTATACTAAATAAATTAAACAAAATAAAATATTGAAAAATGTAAAATAAGAGAAGGATTACTCACAGAATTACTTAGCAATCAAATACACTAGAAACAAAGAAAGATTTGACGATGAAACTTAAAATGAGACGTTGAAGCCTTTGTTTGCTATTACTTCGGTGCAACGACGACCGCAGGACCTGACCAGTTTCTTGCAAAGTTATTTTGTTTCATTCTTGCTCAATTTTCATCCATAAATCCGTCCCAGTTGAAGGCTGATAGTCTCAAACTGTATCTCCAATGATCTCCCAGAGGATCTCAATTGGATTCAACTTCGGGCTCTAAGCAGGCCACTTCATTACTTCGATATCTTCTTGTTCGAAATAGTATTTAACTCGCTTTGCAGTGTGACATAGCGCGTTGTCTTGCATAAATACTGCTGGCTGGTTTGGAGATGTTCAGAATGAAGGCATAGCATGTTGTACGATTTTTAGTTACACATTCGCATTTTACCGTCCGAATTATTCGCACTAGCGGACAAATCCTTAAGACGAAAACAACCCCAACGCCATGACGCTGCCTCCGTCAAGCTTGGCAGCATTCTTAACACATTTTGGGCTAAGTCTGCCACCTGCAGCACGTCTAACAAAACACCTGCCATCATATCCATCTAAATTAAATTTACTTTCGTCGCTGAAATTAATTCTTTCCCAATCTTCATCCCTCCAAACAAGATGAGATTCAGCATATTCGAGTCTCGCCTTCTGATTCTTCTTACTGATGACTGGTTTTGTTGCTGGAGAACGAGCTTTTAAACTAGATACATTGAGGCGACGAGGCACTGTGAAATGGTTCACTTCTTGCCACTATTGGTCTTAATTTTTGAGAAATTTCTGCTGCAGTCTCCAAGGGATCCTTCATAGAGAAGCGCCTAAGCTCAAGAGTCACTTTCACGCGTCGTGGCATCTCTGCAAAATGAGTACGACATCAATGGTGGTTATGCAGTTCTTACATACTGACCAAAATGTTGCCCAATGATATAAAAAAACTTCTAGAATGTTCTTGAAAAGATCGTTCTCTTATTTTGCACGTGTCCATATTTTATTTTGTTAGTTTATTTAGTATAATTTCCAGAATTTACGATTGTATGGTATGAAATCTTCATAAAATATATCAAATGCATGCCTTTATGTATCATGGAAATTTAATTTACCTACTCTTCATATTTCTGAAAATATTTTGCTAAAGATAAATCATTCTCTTATTTTGCTCGATAGTGTAATAATTGTGCCCTCGACCCTTCGTGTCCCCTTAAACTACCGCACTTCGCCTCTTTCCATCTCGTTTCAACATTTCAAATTTCGAAATTCGGGGGAAAATTCTTTTCTCGTCGATTTTCTGTTTCGTTGCGAATGGTTGAACCAAAGCTTTGATCTCACTGTTTTAGGCACGAATATTTAATCATATTTAAACTTATTTTAATATATAAAGTTTTTCCCTTAAATAAACATATATTCATAGAATTATGGTGTCTCCATGGCAAGAGATATTCAGTTAACGCTATCCGTCGGCACTGCAAATATGGACTTGCTACGACTGAAATTCAATGGACAAAGCTTTGCATATATTTTGTATTTCAAATATATTGACGAAACGTATTTACTTTTATATACAGTATGTCCCTAAACTCCATAGTTAGGGAAATTTAAGACTTTAGAGGGAATCATTATAGTTTCACGCCCCCATTCCCGTTTAATTGTTCCCCAAGTAGTGTCGTCCTTTTGTTATTCGAGGTGAGGTATGTATTTTTCAAACCTATTCTCACTTTCCCGATCATTTTCACCACGAAGCCCTTTCCAAAACAATTCAGCTGCGAATGTCTTCGATATGGCTTCTCCTTTTATAAATTAAGTAGTATCTTTTACTGTAATTTTTTATCATTCCTACGACTCTTTAACCTAGCTAGATATAATATTAAATTCAAATATATGAGAATGATTAGTAAGGCAAAGAGTCGTCGCTAGCTCAAAATTAGCCAGCCTGAGATAGGCAGAAACAGACAGACATGAAGAAATATCATAGAAAACAATTTTGCCACAGAACGAAATTTCGTCTCGGTGCAAATCAATCGACTTGGAGTCTCTCTTAACGTATCCGAGGTCATGTAAACATGTTATCCGGTTTCCCCTTTGATAAAATTGGGACATTTTATGGGATCGTTGAAATGTGTACTGGGACTCACCTGCTCGCTTCGGGAATTTATGGACACCTGATGGTCTGTTGATATCCCGAGAAAAACAGGAGGATGCCGCTAAAACGAGGAGGATCACTGCAGAGGGGATACCACGTACTTCAAAGACAGACTTGACCATCATCATGAGTGAATTTCGAGCGGAGTTCACTCGTTTTCAAAACCCCGATGATAATGAAAGAGAGGACAGCTTCGAGAGAACCGGGAGAATGATCTGTATACGTCCTCCCTCCTGAATCTCACAAAGAAAACTGGCGGGGAGAATCAGAAATTGGTTCCTTCGGTTGCCAGCCAGGAGGCCTAAAGTGATGTTTGGCTGAGGGAATTTTCAGAGTCCGCGAAACGCAGGTAAAAGTGAACAGGAAAATGCCACTGAACAGCTTTAATTCACTTGTTGTTCATTTAGAGGGGTGCGCGGTTGCTTCCAAACCTTCCGACAAGGAATGAATATTTATGGGAGAGTTGGTGCGTCTATAAAAGGCTAAGAATGTAGAACATTACGACGGAATATCCTGGAATTACGAAGTACTTTAGTGAATGACACATGTTCTATCTATTCTCCCCTCGAAGGGGCGCGTTATTCATTTTGAAACACGACTGCAAGACGGCATTATTAGACTATCGGAGCTTTTGTTTCAAACTATTGAGCCTCTTTTCTTTTCCCTCTCTTTATTCTACATTCGGAGTCGATTTCTAATTCATCTTATCACCTCCGACAGTACAAAATATTGATTTGGAATGCATTCTCTCTCTCATTTACCTTCAAAGACTTGAGGGCGAAGAAATTTCATTTCGCTGCCCTTGTAAACACTAATAATTATCTCTCACCAATCCAGTCCCTTAGTTGAGGTGAAACACGATTGACGATGGCCTTTGAACGAGTTTAACTCTTCCCGCCTGTTAATGAGGAAAAATTTGCTACAACACTCATATTGCACTTCTTCGTTCAGCTTTTGCACTTCCTCATTCACCCAGCATTTGCCCTCCCTTTGGTCATCTTTTACAATTTTTCCTTCATCTTTTGCACTTCCTCATTCATCTTTTGCACTATTTCATTCATCTTTATACTTTTTATTTATCATTTGCATTAGTTATTCTTCTGATGGAGTTATTCATAAATCTTTTGCACTTAGTCATTCATTCGATAAAGTTATTGATTCATCTTTCGCACTCAGTCATTAGTCTGATGAAGTGATTCATTCATCTTTTGTATTTAGTCATTCTCATCTTTCGAAATGTTCCCCCTCCTCTTGCATGGCAATGAACGCTCGCACGTGACACATTCGACCCAAGAAAAAAGAATTGCTTTACGCTAAGAAATTCTCCCTTATCCTCCATACTCATTCTACCTTGCACCGTGTGATTACCATTTATCTAAGTGATCACCTAAATGGAAAAGTTAACTCTGTTATGAATGAGGTGGAAACGGACATCCAATCATACATTTCATCAAAACCTAATCAAATTCTTCAAGAGATGAAGCCGCTGCTTAGGGAGGCGATTGGGGAGCAGCGTCAATAAGGATCACCAAAAGATTATTTTACTTTAGTTTTTAAAAAATACAGTAATTTCTTGGCAACTGAATTAATAGCGGGATTAAAGGTGATGGATGATCGATAGATTTGCAATAGTGAGCGCACTTTAGAACAGTGATCTCTCCCAACCTTTTAGTAAGAAAAGGCCTTATTAGAAAATCGAAATATATATGTGAGCTGCATTTTATAATATTAGAATTATATTTATAATCGTATAATATTATAATATTCAATACCTATACAGGTCGTCGAAAGATGTAACACCGCTAGAGAATGACATACGCAAATCTCCATTTTCTTCAAAATACTCGTTTAATTTACCTAAAAATTGCAAAAGATATATTTTTTTATTACATAGAACACCGGATAAAAATAAATTGGGAAAGTAATGTAAATTTGAAGAAGAAAGGCTGCGTTCAAAACTAGAGAACAATAAGTAAAAATGCAGCGATAACCACTACAAATAATTATCTCAATGACAATTGACCAAAATATTAATAAGAAGTATGTGGGCCTGGGCACATCTTGGGCCGCAGGAATTTACTAATATTGTTCGGGCGTGATTTTACTCCATTCTTCTTCTTATCTTTGCCAGATATTTTCTCTAGATTTTCTAGCGAGCTTAAATTAGGGCTGTGCTCATACAAGTTCATCACGTCAATATTCTCAGCGTCCAAAAACTGCTTCACCCCATTTTGTTGTGTAGTTTGTTGAATTGTCCTGCATGAAAATAGACTCACCGGCCCTCGATGTGCGGAGAGGGGAATAACATGTTCCCGAATCAGATTCTCGTGTCTTTTACTGCGTGTGGGATCGAATTTTTCACGGTACGACGCCTTACACTCTGCTTTCCATCCGATACAAACAAATTAAATTTGCTTTCGTCGTTGTAAAACACTTTTCCACTTTTCAGCATATACTCAGTAACGAAGGTCAACCTCGTTACATTATTCCGTTTTACTTATGAGCGTTTTCTTAGTAGAGGGTTGTGTTATTAGTCGCATCTCTCTCAAGAAACGTGAAGCAGTCTGGCGATACACATTCAGGTTCATTTTCTCGGCAACATGACGTGAAATACCGGCGGCTGTCTCGAATTGATCCTTCATTCACATCCGTTGCATCGTGGGTTTTCCAGTGTGACCCGTTTCCCTTGTCGAATTAGAGCACTCGGTATCCTCACGAAGCTTTATTATACGTCAAATCACACTTTTTGACCGAGTACAATACCTCGAAATGTCAGACAGTGTCATTCCTTCACTCTTCCATTGAACAACCTGTTTTCTGAAGGATTTGCCTACCTTAATTCATCTCATCATCCTTATAAATGTCTAATACCATCAGTAAAAGCCTACAATACAGGTGATATAGTGTTTCCATAGATACGTTACTAATTTTTAAGTGTTAAATGAAAGTCATAAGTTATCGTTCTCTGGTTTTGGACTCATCATTTCTTCAAATACACATTACTTCCCTCATAACTTTTGGGAAGAGTTTTTCTATGAAACGAAATTAGATTCGATCAGAAGCAAGTTTTAAAGAAAATTCTGTGCAATTAATTCATGGAAATTTAACGAAAATTTGGATTCTTTGCATCCTTTTCAAAAAGCTCATTTCTGTTGCTTCTAATTTCTTTTCCATATTCTTCTTAATCGTCCATGATTCACATCCGTGTGTTAAAACGAACCCAACATAACACCTTAACAACCTAAATCTTAATGTCATTCCCAAGCTCTAATTAGTTAATGTTTCTCATTTTCCCCAAAGCATTTTTTGTCTCCGTCCACGATATACTCTCACTTTTAACGTCTCTCCTCATTTTGTTACAACCAAGATCTTCGTTTTCTTAATATTTATCGTCAGAACCCTCTCTTCACCAGCGTCTTTCAGTTCATCCACAAGTCTTTGCAACTTCTCTTCTGAGTCTGCTAAAAGAACCTTATCATCAGCGTAACGTGTGTTGTTCACATTTCGTCCTCCAATATTCAGTCGTTTCGGGTCTTCCAGATTCTCCATGCATTTTTGTCCATACAACGAGAAGAGGTCTGGCGAAAGTACACACCCCTGCCTCACTCCTCTCCTTAAGTCTATCCATTTTGAGTTCCTTTATTCTATTTTCATGGCTGCTCTCTCGTTCCAATACAAATTTGCAATTAACCTGATATCTTTACCATCCATTCCAATGTCTTTAATTCTCCCTTTTTTACCTTGTCAAAAGCCTTTTAAAAATCGACAAAACACAAATATACATCTTGGGCATTTCTATCATCGCTCTCTCAAGAATGACTCTTAGGCAGAAAATGGCATTACTTGTACCCTTTCTTGCCCTAAATCCAAAATGTACTTGTGCTACATTTTCTTCTACCTTTCTCTTTCGTCTGTTTCTTAGTACTCCCAAAATTACCTTTTCAATCTGGCTCATCATGCTTATTGTTCTGAGTTTTCCACATTCTGCAGTTCCTGTTTCTTTAGGGATGGCTATACATATAGATTCTCTCATGGCCTCCGGTATATATCCACTTTCATGTATGATGTGATTTTGTCCAGGGCCAATTTTCCCTCTGCTTTCACCATTTCTATTACCCCCTCCATCTTCACCTGCAGCTCTATTACTTTTCACCTTGGCAATAGTTGCTACTATCACGCTCTTTAATATCGCTGGTCCTTCTGGATCCTCTTCCTCATTTACCTCCGGGATAGCTTCTCTTTCATTATAATATATGTAGATCTCTTGTGTATTCTTCCCACCTTTCTAATATTTTGTCTAATTCGATCAGCAGATTTCCCTGTTTGTCCATAATTTCTGATCCTCGTGTTGGTCTCTTTTTACCTGTCATCTCTTTCACGTTTTCATACATTATTCCCTGATTTACGCTTGCAAGTTGTTCTATCTCTTGACATTTCTCTTTGAGCTATTCTTCCTTTCTCAGTGTACATCTTCCTTTTATTTCTCTATCCTACTCTAAAAATCTTTCCTGGTTGTTGTTACATAATCTTCTTTCCTCATAAGATTCAAAATATCTTCAGTCATTCATTTAGGTCTTGCTCTTCTCTTATTTTTCGGCACAGTCTTTTGTTTCTACTACCAAGGAATCCTGTAAAGTATTTTTACTTTTTCTCTATCCCATCCGCTTCTATTAGGCTCAATATTTCGAATCTGTTCCTTACCTCTATTTCAAACTCTGAACTTTGCTCAGATGATTGTTTTATCGAAATAACTTTTCCATTCCAGGTCGAAAATAAAAAAAGAGACAAGCGGAACATCAATGACCTCAGTTCCACTCATTGAGTGGCTATTGGAGGGCTTCTGCTTCAAGCGCTGTTTGTTCGTTCATTCCACTGACGGGGGGACATATGCTCCGTCAGCGTCAGGGCTTAGTAGCGTTTCTGGGTAGAAAGCTAAGGGTGTCCCGTTTCTCGGACACGACCCTTCTGGTTAATGTGGTTAACCCAGTGCAGAATGCAAAACTCTCTGGACACAATAGCACACCTGTTCGGGTGCCCTACACTCTACCTTACTAAGAGTAAAGAGGGTAAAGAGCCCGAGTGCCCGTAAAGAAGGCAAGGCTCATTGAGTAGACTTCATTCCTTTGACGGACCTGTGGAAGCTAGTGAGTCATTCCCAGTTCCCTCAATGGATCCTTTTTTCCTAAGATTATTCCCATATTTATTCGATATAGGTTTTAAGGACCTAACGAGCTACCTCATGATGTGTCAGAAAAGATGCTTTGAAACCTCTATAATTATGAACGGTATTTGACTAACGCAGGATGCAAGAAACAAGGCTAGGCTTGAGGGGTCCTGGAAGTTGAGGTGCGAATAATGGGAAGTGTGGTTTTGTGCCAATAACCACCCGCCTACTCCTAATGGGCTAACCACCTCCATGTAGCCGTTCTCGGGTTCATACAGGCTATACCGCTTTGTTGGCTGCCAGACCAACTAAAAGTCTCGGGGGCGGGGGCATCTCTGAGGCTGCAACACAACAGATATTCAGATCCTGGCCGTCTTGTAGACGACTACTACGACTTATTAAGGGAGCCCCTCTGTCGCACCTCCATCTCTGGCTGTTCAGATTTGAGCTGAAGCCCTTGGGGCTTGGGATTCGAACGTCCGATGGGAAACTTGCGGTCGTTGTGCGTTGACGCACAGAAAATCGAGACGTGATAGGGTTGCCTGGACACGAATTGTAGCCCACCAATCCCCCCCTTCATGTCTCATTCTTCTATATAAAATAGAGTTATAAAATATAGAGTGAAAAAATAAACCTCGACCCACCTTGGTGTTAGGGTAGCCGAGGCCATTGGCAACACGCCTTAGTCTGGTGGATGGGTTCTCCTCTCATCACCTCCAATTGGTAAAGGGTTATCCATTTTACCAACTCTTGTCACTCTCCTCCCGTTAGATTTCTTTGCAGAAAACGAAGCGGTCGCTTGCGTCCACAGAGTCCCCACTAGACTCAAGGAAAGCGAAACCCAGGAAGGTGGCGGTCGCGTCACCCCTGGATTCTTCGAAGCCTATCCCCCGAGAGGATAATAGCAACAAGGGCTCTTTCGCTCCAATATATCTGTCCTAAATTGGTAGGGGTACTTTTAAAGGTGGAAATCATAAAATGACTAGTAAACACCAGCCCCAAAGCTATTAAGCCAAGCCCGACCTCATTTATTAAGTCTTCGATGACAGCAGCCCCCAAAGTGGAGTCGTTGGCCAATAGCCTTCGGAACTCTGGCTCCAAACTGTCTACGGTCATGCCGGTCAGGGGATTCTATTAGAAAAGAACCCCGACAGCTTTTTCTAAATAGAACTGGGGTGCATTTTCTTTCCATAGAAATAGCGTGAACCTTTGGAATAACGTAGGCTCGTCTCCTTTTGTACCCTTTTTGCTGTCTGCCTTCAGAAGACCATGTTAGGTGCACCCCTAATGTAAGCCGCACCACCGGGATCGCAATTTATATCTAATATGATATATATGTTCTTCTTTGGCCTCTAATGGGCCACTGCATGTGATTGCATTCAGCTGCATATGAAGATGAGGCATTTTCTTCTTTCAATGGACCTTCACAGTTAACCGACTTCGGACGCTGGGGAGTTCCGTTGCGTCGTACACGGTTGCCTAGACCTTTTTCCTGCTGGAAGGCATCAACGGTATCTACACGGTTAGTTCCAGGGGCTGAATCCTAGCAGAACTTGTTGATAAGCTCTAGATTGACGCCTTCTTCATTTTCCTTTCATTGTACACAAGCGGGGAGGTGACCAATGACCTCCAGGGAAGCGATAATTTTCCCATTTAGATACCCCTTGATAGGCCCCCGCTGACTCCCGTGGTCCAGGATGGTGGAACTATCATATTTCGCGCCGTGTTGGGTTTGGGTTACACTGCATCGACTGCTACACTAGTAACTGTAGGGGCAGTATATATGCCAAAGTTAGGCACCCCTTGGTAAGGTCTCGGTCCCAGTGCCCGCAGTTGTCCACCCTCTATGCCCCCACTGTTTGCAGGACATGTGGCTTTATTTCTGCCACTATTTTAATTCCATCTACATTCACCACTTCCATTTTAATACTTTCTTACTAACTCTAGCTGGAGGAGCGGCACGTTCCCCCAACCCGTGCCCATAAGGAAAGCCTGGATCACTGAGTTGACTTCAACTCTTTGGTCAAGCCTGGAGAAGCTGGTGCGTTTCCCCACCCTCTCTTAGCATTTTTTTCTGAGCCTATTTCCTATTTGCCGTCCCTTATTTCTTCATCTATTATAGTTTAAGTACCTGACCAGCTACCTCACCGTCTCAGAATGGAGGATTTTGAACCACTTTTAACAACGCCACTTAACCCCCGCAGGTTGTAAAAGACAAAGCTTGAGGGACCCTGGGATTTGGATTGCAAATAATGAGATGTACGATTGTGCACCAATAACCTCTTCCCTGCGTGGAATGCAGTTGTCCTCGGGTGGATAAGGCTTTATTGCATATGGGGTCGGGCTTTACTGGCGTGTTGCTTTCCAAGCCAACTAAAAGTCTTAAGTCCACTCTCTGGGGCTGTCACATGACATCTTGAGATCATGACCCTCTTATCAACGACTAGTACGACTTAGCAAGGGATTCCACTCTGTTGCACCTGCCTCTCTGGTTACTCACTTTGAAGCTGCGACCTTCGGTGAGTAATCGTGGACTGAGTAACTTCCGATCGCCATGCTTTTTTTTCAGGCGAGAAAGCCACCATTTAACAGGTCCAGAGTTGAAACTCCTGAAAGGTCCGAAAATCGAGAGAGGATAGGTAAGAGCGGCTACCCGCGAGATATGGGTCACTATCCTTCTCTTTGACTTTTTAGTGAAAACATGTTTTAGAATCTTTGTTGCATTGACACAATCTAAGGATCTTGGATGCAAAATAAAAGAGTGAAACCTCGCCCCACCTTGGTGTTGGGGTGGGCGATAACCACAACACAATTTCGACTGGCGGAGGGTCTTACCCTACCATCCTTCTCAATTGGTGAAGGGTTTCCCATTTATCACTTTCTGCGCCACCCTCGGGCAGCTACCTCTCTAAAGATGCCCCCCCCCTATGCTTTCCAGAGGCTCATCCTGACTTCACCTAGCTGAGAAGGGGTTTTCCCTCTCTTATATTTACGGGTAAGGGTGTTTCACCAGTTTTCTACTTTGCAGTTTCAGACGGGTAATTCTAATGGAACCAGTAGTGCCCCTCTTCTCTTTTGCAGGGGGCCTCTAAAGAGAAAAAGAACACATAGAACCAGCACCGAACTGTCTTATGCTCCAGAAGGTAGCATTTAGCTACAGCGAAACTATTTAGAGGGTCAACAAGTGGAGATGTCCTTTGCGCCTTTCTCCTCCACCTCCTCGACCTGCATATTGGGACCGTTTGGGGGTCGGTGTGCCTATCCGAAAAGGCTTCCCTGAAAGGGCGTCTCGCCGACCTTCTTAACCTATATAATAACAGTGGGTCATATGCCTAGCGATTCTCCAGTGAGCGAGGAGCCTAAGGTGTCCCAACCCAGACAGCAGGGTTTTCCCCGAGAATGGACACTGACTTGGTGGGGACCTCTCCCAACTCTAAGTTCATCTTTGGACGAGATCTTCCTAAATTGACACGGGGACCCAGAGAACTCAAATGGAAAAGGGGTTCTCTTCCTTTCGGTGGAGCTCCGAAGACGGCCGGGTCCTTCCCCATTCGGCAAGTGTCAAGGCCTAGGCTAGACCGTCCGGCTTCGGTGCCCATATGCTGAAAGAAAGAAGAGGGTGCACACCCAGCTCTCTTCCCTAAATATAAAGAAAAAAAGAAAGAAAATTAATAAAAGCAGTGGTTCTTTTTCTTCCGGGGAGGCTTCGTAGTAGGACGGGTCGGCGGATAACCAAGCGAGAGATTGCACGTCCGACCTCGGAACGCCTTCAGTCGGATAGTGTAAGACCCAAATTTCCAGTTAGACGCATGGTAACGTAAATGGAGCTTCGGTGGCGTCGGGGGCCATCGTTAAGAGCTTCCATCCCCCTCGCCAGTTTTAGACAGCTCTTAGTGATTCGCTCTACTAATTAGAACATGTTGTCCAAAGGACACATGTTCCATCAGCGGCAGCATTAGTTGGGGCTCTTCGAAGAGAAAGTTACCTGTTTCTCTCATGGTCGTCTTTTGGTGAATGCGGTTTACCATGACCAGGAAACCATTGAGAGCTCTCTTCGAACGATCGATTGCTCGCCTGTACCTGTGACCCCGTCCTATACCATAAACTTCGTAAAAGGAGTAGTTTAAGAGAGGAAGTTCGGAGACTACTCCCTGGAAGACCGCCGAAGTGCTGGCCGACCAGGGGCCGGTCAAAATCGAGCGTGTGATGATGAAACAGGAAGTACCCTCAAGACTGACCCCCTGCACTCTTCATCACGTTCGACCGGAACAGGCTCCCTGAGTCGGTGCGAACTGGCTGGTATCGCTACCAAAGGCTATCTGATGGAGCGCTTTCCTGAACGTGCGACGAATGATTGGTTCCCCAGACTGCCCGACACATTTCTTTCGAATGTCCCATTCTAGGGATCTATGTACGTACATGATAATGTCCCTATCAGGACAAGATGTGTCACTACCGCTTCTCCTTTGTACTCGGGACGAGTTCCTGTACAACGGATTGAGGACTCTTGGATTTCTTAGTGGCGGCAGCCTTCCTCCATTGTATAGAGCTATTTAGATATCGGTGGCATCCTCGTGACAGAGGGATGTAGGCATCGCACTGGCGAATGAGCATGCCTTTTCCTTTATTTTAGTCTTAGTTGTTTTGTGTTATTTGTTTATATGTTACTTTTTGTTTCTATTTATGTTTTATTTTAAATTTTAATATGACCTAAGAAATAGGGTGCAATTAATTTCAGTGGTTTATTTCTTTGAAGGCAGTCGCCGGTGGGACACCCTTAAATTAAACAAAAATAGCATCGCTACCGTCTTAAGGCATTTTTGCAATTACAAAGGAGATGTTTCCACTCTCGTTGCTCTGCTAAAGGCTCGTGCGCCGAACCAAGCCTCCTCCAGTAAGGCGTGGAAGGCAGCAGCGCCTTCTATACTTTCCGCGGCCAGCAGCTCTCGGATCTCAGTATCCAAGCGTACTAAGACTATTCCCGTCTGGGGGCATTATCCTTCAATGGAATTGCCGTGGACTCGGGAATAATTGGGAGGGGCTGCAGAGATTTGTCTCCTCCGGTTCCCCTCTAGCTGTTTGTTTTCAGGATCCCATGTTAGACGCGGGTGCCATGCCCAGCCCCGCGGGGTATAAGGGTCATGCACCTCCAAGATCACGGAATGAGGGCCGTGCTGATGGATGGGAAATTTACACCCGACGCGGTCTACGTTCTCTCTTTTGCTCTAAACACCGCCTCTCAAGCACTTGTAAAAGTGTTTGAAGTTTCATCAGGTTTTATTTCCATCTGTGCAGAGACAAAAGATGTGGACCGGCTCCTGTCTGAAGAAGGAGCTACCACACTCAAACGCATCGGACTCGAAGCAAAGACCCCCCCCCCTAAGTGGCAGCGAACCGCAGTGTTATTTGCCGCAAAGTGGAGAGATGGGTCGGTGAAAACTCGACCCAAGATGTGAAAGAGGATATTACGAGGAGCAACCCGTGGGCGGAAGGTAATCAAATTTCTACCACCGACATGGCCAGTAAAGCAACGACGGGCAGGATCTTGGTCTTTAATATGAGAATCCCAGGAGAGAACACCCAGCAAGAGAGATTTAATAGCATACAAATGTGCTTTGTATACTATAAACTAGAGGATCACACAACCACAACATGCCCGGAAAAGAACAAACTGTGGTGCAGTGAATGCGCCACAGAAGGACACCGATTCGATAAGCTCGAGAGTACTAAGAAGAAATGTCTCAACTGTAAAGGGGAACACAGGACCATGGCCCTGAACTGCCCAAAGCACACAGATATTATCAAAAGGAAGGAAGAAGAGAGGAAAGCTAGGGAGGTGACCTACGCGAGCGCCACCAAGAATGGGGAAGTAAAGATTACACCTGCACAGATGAACATCACAGGAGACCTGAGTGCAAAGATTCTGATCTGCATTACTAACGCAAATGTGGCTAATGCAGCGGAGCCTGGCTGTTACAACCAGGTCCTCAATGCACTCTTAAAGACAAATAATCTCACTTCAGTGATAATGCTTGCAGACCCTGAATGCCCCAAGGTATTCAAGGAATCAGTCATAAAGAACAACACTGTTAAATCTGGCCTGAAGGAGAACATCGAAGCTCCCTCATCGGAGGAATCCGAAGAATACGATGAAGAAGAAGAAGAAAAGGCTGAAAATGAGGAGGGATTCTCCTCTTCAGATAACGACGACTGCAGCCGTACACGAGCTACGAAGAGTAGGTCCAAAACCTCGAGCTCCCACCTCCCGATGAAGGAAAACCCTGAGCACAGTAAAACCGCCCAGCCATCCCCCAAGAAGAAAAGAAAGAATAAGAAGCATAGGTAAAAACAATTTACCATGTTACAGAACGCACTGAAGATATTGGAAATTAATGAGAACGGCTGGACAACGAAAAGGACTCTTTACGGAAATGTATTCAGAAAAATTGATGCAGACATCAGCTTAATTTCGGAACACGGGATCGACACGCGTAGTGCAGAAATGAAAATCTGGAACTACGATGTGTTGATCACGAATTATTCGCAGAAGCGGTTCGACGGTGCCGCTATTGCAATAAAGAAAATGATAAAATATAAGCAAATAAGAAATCTAGAAGAATCCTACCACGCGAATGAGATCGAACTCAACATAGGAAAGTTAGTCATTGCTACCGGATATCAACCGCCAAGGAGAGACGCGTTGCCAATTTACACTCTCTCTGACCTATTTGACAGAAGAGCCCCCACTATATTAATAGGGGATCTGAACGCCAGATGCCGATAATCCGGTTACAGGACCTTCAACGGTATAGGAAGAAGCCTGGACCTATTGCTGGACATAAATATTGCCCAGCGAATAGGCCCCGACTTCCCCACATTTGTCCTAGCAGGAAGTGCCACAAAACCAGACATCTGTTTGGCGAATCGTCAGCGCCGTTCAATTACTACATGGAACCATTCCAGCTACCTCGTAGTGACTATATAGGGATCCTACTCACTATCAACAGGAACCCTATACAAGTTCCAGCTGTATTCAGAAATAACTACAGAAGAGCAGACTGGACATGGTACGCGCGCCTTCTCGAAGCCTAAGATCCTCCCAACTTGGACGAGGCAACTCTCGAGGAGATTGACGAGGCACTCAACGACCTCAATAACTATTTCATCAACGCAGATAGGGCTTGTATCCCTAAATCTGAGTATAGGACCATCTCTACTTACAGATGGACCGAATACATAAAGGATTTATACCGTGAGCTTAAATTATTTTATGAGATCAACATCAGGAATGCCTCAGTTCACTCAATGCAACAAAGTAAAGAAATCAAAGAAGAACTCAACCAGTTGATCCTCGAACAACAATGGAGACGATGGGATTATGCGATCGATAGCCTCGATCACGAAGCAATTCCCAAAGATTTTTGGAAAAAGATCAGAAATCTCAAACCTCACCGATTTCTACCAGAATTCACCGATGAAGACCCAAATTTACCGAAGAAGACATCAAAGAAAAAACCAAAGACACAATTTACACTCATTACAAGATATACAAAAAAACACAAAGACACTAAGCACAATACTAAATTGATTAAAGTAATTTATTACTACAACAGCAAATGCGCATAACACATCCAAGAACATTAATTTATCTTTGAAGACAAATGGCTTGAACTCCATATTAATATAAACTATTTCAAAAACAACAAAGGAACCACATAACAATAAAATATTTAAAAGCGATAGGCCTGATCACCAGGCACTTAGCAACTCTTTGCACCCTACCACACTTCTTTTTCTTTTCACTACTTGTCTATATTCAGCTATCTGTCCTCACACACTTTTTTATCCCCTCCCTACACCTACCCACTTACATCGTTCATAGTTCCTAAAGATTTTTTAGTTTTGAATTCTTGGATGAAATCAATTTGCTATTAGCATGTCACTACCGAGTAAAGGAGGTAACGCTTATGGTCAGTCAAAAAATTCCTTCGCTCAGTAAAGAACAGTAAGGACTGATTTACTGTGAACCAATTATAGAACCCCATAAGATTTCAAAATGCTCGTCTTTGAGGAAGTGATTTTGAGTCAAATGCGATTCCATAATGTGGTTCCAGCAGCACATACACCTCCTCTGGGTGGAGTAGACGACCAATCCCAGTCATTCTTTTTGTGAGTCGAAAAGCTGAAAATCGCTGCCCTAAATAAGGCTGAACTCACCTATCACTCTCGAGGAATCACTTCATTTTCTTGCCTCGATCTATTCCTGTGGTCTCAAACACACAATCTGAATGTGAACTGGAGGTCGTCGATAAACTTCACGTTAACGGTCACTTTCACATTGAAATATCTCTTGCCGGGCAGCTACTAAACCACTTGGGTGATGCTTGAGAAGGCGCAGTGGTCTGCATTCGAGGAAATCCCTAACTCTCATATCTTAGTCGATGAGATCGTGAGGTTAATGAGGGCGTTAATTTCTTCCCGGCGTCATCATCACCGTGTCCTGACTACCATTTCTAGAACGTCTGATCGATTAACAGGATGTCCGCTTACTTGGTGGTTGGCTGAGAATAAGACGAACTTCATAGAGTAGCGATATGTCTATAAGCGCTACAAGTGCCGCCCAAACGATTTCACCTTGTGTGAATTTTGTCGAGCGAGGGTAAGGTACGGCAAGTTTCGAAGCACGCTCACCGCTCTTTTTGGGGGGTATATGTCTCTTCACTCATTGGGAAGACCCCTGCATAGATGTCGAAGCGTTTCGAAAACTTTCAGTTTAAGTTCTCTCGCGACACTACTTCTTACGTGTGGAATTTGATAGAAAAATTGGTTAACGTTAGGTTAGCTTCTTTTCTGCACAGCTGATGTCACCTGTCTAATGCACAGTATTGCTTTTGCAAGGTCCACTCCAGGTCGAAAGTTTTGTTAACGCTGAAAAATGCTATCTGCGAGGCCTTTCTCGTAGACAGCATTTCGCCATGGTGTTTTTCGATCTAAAAAATACCTATGATACCGAATGGCGATATCATATAATGGAGGTCCGCCATACTATTGTTCGAGGGAACGACTCCCCATTTTAATATCATAGTTTATATGAGATCGTCGATTGCGCAGAATGCTGGGTGGGGGGTGGGGGCTCTTTCCGGTCCAATAGGATATGAGGAGGGTCTTCAGTGTCTTCGGTGTCACTCTCTTTGTATTGAGCATCAACATCACCTCGATATTTCCCGAAAAAGTTATCGCTAGACTCTTCATAGACGAACTTTCGATCTCTTTTGATGCGGCCCGAGTGACAACCATGGAGAATCACCTCCATAGAAAAACATCTTTCGCTACGCTGAAGCGCACTAGTTTCGGTTTCGTAATCGAAGGTGGGGCAATTCTGTCCTCATTCACGGCTTCACCTCGACCCGGACTTGTTTCAAAATTGGATTCGCCTGGATGTGGTAGATTCACACCTTTTCCTTGGTTTTGTTTATGGTTTAAGGTTTAAGGGAAGGAACCAGTTGGGCAGCTGCCCAATCCAAGTGCATTTTAAGTGGTAGCGCAAATAAAAAGAAGCAAATTAGTTATAAGAGAGGGACAAGACCACTACGTGATAAAGATTTTAAAAACCAGGATTTAAAAGATTCCTCTGCCAGAATGAAACGGATGCGGGACAGGCTAGGGATAGTTAAAAGGGTCGGGAAACAGGACGATCGGAGAGTGGCGTAATAAGGGCATTTTGTAGAAGATGGGCAACCGATTCGTCCCCACCAGAAAAACGGCAGCAAGGTCTGATTCGAGCATCAGCCGAAACAAGATGACCGTGGGTAAGTCTTGTGTGGCCGATGCGAACGCGGCAAAGGATCGTTTTCTCTGAAGTCTCGAGGGCCAGGAGCGAGCAGACTTTTTGATTTTATATAATTTAAATGATGAACATCTATCCCATTCGTCCTGCCACAACTGAAAGGTATAATCTCTTATAGAGGGAAAGAAATCTCGAAAAGGCAATGCAGACTTATCTGGGGCCACAGAGTAGGCTGAACGGGTCAGCTGATCAGCCCTTTCGTTGACCAGGACCCCTACATGCCCGGGTACCCAACAAAATATAACTCGATATCAGAACGCATTCTGGACTAGCCAGTTGCAGATTTCTGTGACTAAGGTATGGGCAGCATTGAAAGAGCGAATTGCTTGTAAAACACTTCTAAGAGTCGGAGAAAATCTTTCAAAGGTAAAATTTCGATCAGTCTAAAAGCTAAAAGAATGGCTGAAATTTCAGCGGTAAAAATAGAAGCTGCCAACGGCAAAGGAAAATTTCAAAACTCCCCTGAATAGGTGGCTGCGGTACCCACGCCACTGTCTGACTTGGAACAATCCGTGTATATTGGGCAGTGTTGTATATATGAGGTCGCATGCTCTAGGAACAGGCTCTTAAAGGAGCAAGGGTCCGCGGACGATTTGTCCAGGCTCCAAATGCTGGTACAAACTGTGGGAGGTGGAGCACGCCAACTAGGGGTCAGCGACGATGGAAGGGCAAGGACCCTTAGAGCATCCAGGTTTGAGAGATCATCTCCTATCGGGAGATTCAGGGAGCGGGGTAAGGACGGCAACCTACTGAATGCCACCATTGACTCAACAGCATATAGGCATCTGTAAACCTTTGATACAGGGGTCTGCTGTACACGCAGATGTATCGCATGCAGATCTGGAGTCCATGCTAGGACAAGGTGAGCACCCTACTCTCACAGTAAAGGCTGTTAACGGAGGAAGTGTGGAAGGCTACACTGGAGAGACAAACTCCGAGGTTGAGCATCGGGTTCAGCATTTTAATGGCTAAGGGGAAAGCCGAGGAGTAAATTTGGCATCCATAGTTCAATTTGGATTGGACGAGGGCAGTGTATAGCGACCACAGTGTTTAACGATCACTGCCCCACGATGTGTGGGAGAGTTCTTTCAAAATGTCTAGAGCCCGCAGACAGCCCGTTCGAAGACGGCGTAGGTGTGGTAACCAGCATAGCTTGGGAATGAGTTACACCCAGAAACCAAAACTCAAAGACGAACTCTATCTCTACACCTTGTAAGAAGATAGGGGCGTTGTGGTGGATCGAGTCCACTTACTACAATACAAACTTCGAACAGGAAAGGATCGGTAGAATACCAGAGGTGCTGAACATTATGGAAAAAGAATCTCCATCGCGCGGGTACAAGAGTTGGTTAGACTGCCAATATGAGCCTCCCAGGTGAGGATTCGGTCGAAAACAAGTCCAAGAAACGGTGCGAATCCACCAATTCCAGCCAACCCTCGTTTAGGAACAAGTCTAGTTCGAGGTGGAGCCGTGGATGGCGTCAAAATTGCCCCACCTAGGTCTTAGCCAAGGAAAACCGAAAGCTGTGCGCTTCAGGATATCGATAGATGCGGTTCAATTCTTGTTGGAATCGACGCTCCAGAGTTGGAATCTGACCGCACCAAAAGCGATCGAAAGGTCGTCCACGTAGAGCGCAGTGTGAACATCGTCTACCAGCACTGAGGGGATAACATTGTTGATCAGGGCAAAGAGTGTGATACTGTGGGCACTTCGTGGCGGACACCATCTTCCAGCTTGTTTGGGCAGGAGAAGGCTCCCCCCCCCCTCCCGTAGACGGAATCGATGATCTCTCAAAAACACAGAAGAAAATATTTGGAGGCATCCCACCCCCATTGCATGGAGAGTCTCCATGATACCGTATCACCATGGTTTCATAGGCCTTCTCCCGATTGAAACACGGCGTGGCGTAGTGCTGTCTATGAAGGAGGGCCTCTCAAATGGCATTTTTCAGTCCAAGCAGAGCATCCGACGTGCAGAAGACAGGTGGCCGCCGCTGTCCAGGAAAAAGGCTAGTCTAACATTCGCTTCTACACCTCTACTAGAGGGGTCTTCCCGTCCATTGAAGACACGTATACTAGCGGAGCAGCATCCCAGCTAGAGAATGCGGAGAAAGCGGTCGCGAAGGACTCTTCTACGGACAAGGATCCGAAATTGCGATCCCATTTCCCTGGAGAAGGGGAAGAGGGTCCTGCGAGAACTTGCTCCGAATCTTTTTATTCACTTCCACACCTTTACTAGAGGGGTCTTACCGTTCATTGAAGACACGTATGCCCGCCAGAAAGAGCTGCGGCCGTGCTTTGAAACATACCGGAACCTATCCCTAGCTTGACGAAATTAACCGACAGTGAAATTGTTCGGCATTATGGCGCATTTAGGCATTACGCTTCCGTTTGAGGCCCGTCTCACACTCGGCTGAACACCACGGAAGCGGCCGGAGTGCCTAAATGCACTCTATGTCCCACTCTTCAAGTGGGACAGAGAAATCATCATTTCTTGAAATGCGCACCACTGCGCCCGCACGAAGCACCAACAGGGAGTCTCCCAGGCGGCAGCAGTCAAAAATATATTTGATAGGAAAGGTGATCACTACTATGGAAGCCATCAACCCCCCTCCCCCCAAATCAGGCTGTGCATCGCGGTTCTCAGGCTTCATGCGTAAAATCATCCCCATTTAGAACACCTATTTCCAGCTCGTCGATCAAGTCGGTAAGGACCTGACCCCTGGGATTGATCAAGTAGTTTCCCCAGCGAGTGGTGTTTACGGCTCAAATCCCCGAGTAGAAATGGCTTTGGCAACCGTATCACGATGCGGCGGAAGTCCCTCACTTCGAAGTCAGCTGACGGTGAAATCTACGCAGAAATTAAAATAACAGTATACCTCCTATTTCGTTGCAGCTGCACTGCTACTGCCTCAAATGAGGTATTTAAAGCAAAGAGAAGAAGGGAGATAACATGCAGGGTGTAAATCGCACATCCTCCTGGCCAGCGTCCATCCAGTGATGGTGGGGTTGCAAAACCCTTGTACCCCAGGAGGGTTGGAAGGGGGTACCCGTCCATCATGGGCTCCTGCAAAATGATAGCTAACGGGGAACGGGAGAAGACGAGCCACCGCAGCTCCGCCCAGTTGGCTCGGAGTCCGTGGCAATTTAATTGAGGAATGGCCGTACGCTTCCCGAAGGCCTAACTCTGGGCGCTGTTGGCCGAACAAGGCCAAGTCACGGTGGCAACCTCCCAGCTTAAAAAGGAATCCGGGCGGAGATTCGAACTGCCGACCCAACGAATGTCGGGCAAGAACGCTAACGACTATACTAACCGGGAGGCATTTAGTTTTTCCTTCTCACCTTTTTTTATGTTGGTGTGAAGTTCGTCATTTTCCAACCATTAGGCACAATACCTGTTGTAACTGATTGGTTAAATATATTTTTAACGATGGAACTAGATCCAAACATGTATTTAATACACTTTTTCCTTTCTAATGAGCGACTTTTACTTTTCAATATACTTTGGAAGGTTTGTTTGAAACAACTCTGATGTAACCTTTGAGCTGCCTGCGATCGTTCTATACGATGCTTAGGTCTTGTTTAGATTTTGTTTTGTCCTTTTTTTATTTTTGGGTACACATTTTATGGATTTGAATGTATATACATAGTTTGGGTATCTTGTTAAGTATAGGCCAAAAGATTCATATAGTGTTATGGCTGCAAACCCCTTGTTAGGTTCCGTCTTGCCGTGACGTTCATATTTAAAAAAATATATCCTGTGTATAATCACTTCGATCAGACGGTCATAAAGATTCCCGGACTCTCAAAGAAGTCCAAAGACTATTATTGGTTACCCTAAAATATGTTTATTCTCGATCAGTCATATGTACCCCCTCTCCAGTCGCTGCTCCAAGTACAATTTAGGGATGTGAACTCCGCTTACAGAAGACTCGATGCTGTCCCATGTGTGAACGGAGGTTCCTCCTCCCATCCCCTGGCTTGTCGGAGGACGACACACTTCGTCCTCCACCTGTTTTCGGGACTCAAATTCCAGAGCCTTCAATATTCGGCCTTATCCAGTGCCTGAGGTGCGCGGGGCAAGTGAAGGATCGCCATTGCCTCTCGGGCGATTGGCAGGCCACCATCTTCTTTGTTTCCGGTCCCCACCAGATCCACCTCCGCATGTAGCCCCAAAGTGTACTGGGCTACTACGGCTTCTTTCAGTCCCCGTCGGAAGTTCCTTTTTTTTTACCCCCTTATCACGAGACATTCTGTCGGCCTTTCAAGTAACAATGGAACCATTGGCTATTGTCATCCTCACCCCAGCTACTTTTGGACAGCAATACGGTGGTGTTTAGGTTATCGCTGAGGGTAACGGAATCGGTGGGATCTCCTGAGGGTGCAAAGTAAGCAATAGGAGTAAGGCGAGAGTCGGAAAGTAAACCCGATTAACAACACCAGTTCAACGAGTTAAGAATTTGCTGTAGGGAGGCGGTCAGAAGAGATCGGCATTAGATTGAAGTGTTATAGACGACAGCGACAACCATCAAAGAGTAACATGTAGAAACGCCCAATTACTAACAATGGGTTAAGCTGGATCAGTCATTTAATGATGTGTAACCTGATCTGGATACACTACATAGTATTTATTGTTTCATAAACTCTCTCCTCAGTTCGAGACTGACCCCAACTTCTGCCCCTCACTCATCCCTTTATTATATCACGTTCCTTTTTTCTCTTTCGAAATCCGATGGCCATTAGCATTTAATAAACTACAACCAGATCCCAGCCTATCAATCAAATCTTTATTGTTGCTGCAACTAAAGCCGCAACACATGCATGTGCAAATTTAAATCCTCCCATGTGTGGTAAAGACAAAAGAAAACAACTTTGAATTACTTTATGAAAAAAATTAAATTTTTCGAAATGCGAAAGCTAATCCAATTTGCAACATTAAACTATCACAAAACGATTAACAAATATATATCTATATATATACACACACAAAATATTTCTTGGTAAACAAACTTGGAGCGAATAAGATTGACAAAAACATTTCGATTAGGCTAATTGTGAGTTAGCTTCCATATGGCAGAGGAAGAACTTTTTATGAAGTACAATCCTGGATAGCTTCCTAGACTGTCTCTTTAATTAAGGCTAAAATGGCACTACCCTAGAATAATTAAAACAAGCCGCAGCCACTCCCCTTAACTAGATACCAAGAGTTTGCATTGCATCTCTTCACTAAAGTTGGCCGTGCGAGGCTAATCTGAGATGTCAATTTTGGTTTGAATCCACTTTTTACCCCATGCAACAAATTTAAGAAAAAATTATTTCCTCAATGGAAATGCCTGAAAAAGGCGATGGTAAAAAATACATCACAGCACACACTGCAATTAAATGACCTAAAAGATTTTTTCACAGATTGTAAACATACTTAGAAATCAAATTTCAAAATCAACATCAACCGTTTTCCCACAAAGTCAGGATGGCTCGCATAAGTGCCACTTCAGGCAAGGATGAGCGGTGTTCGCGACGAACCCATTGCGTATTCCGCTCCCAAGAACAAAACTTTCGGGGGCGCGACTTCTCAGGCCAGCTACCCCTAACCTGGCTTAGTCGCCGTTTATGACAACTCCTGAAGACGGTATAGGTATTTTCCGTCCCACAAAAGGGCCTAAATACTACTCCCACGAAATTTCAAAAGCAGATATTATTCCTTAATTGACGAAAAGAACTTTGTAGCACAAAGCAAACTAAAATATCGCACTTGAAGCAATATAAAACCTACACAGTAATAAATGACTATGAAAATGGATCTGCTATAAGGAATTGCTTAATCTATCATAGTTGAAAGCCTCTATTTATGACTATTTCATTCATACGCGCATTACACTACTGCAACACGGATTTATGGTGACTCGGCTACCGATCTGGTTGAACGTAATACAAATTATAACTCAAGAAAGCTTAATAAATAAAGAATAAGATTACCATTAATTCAGGCATCTCGGCCAAAACGTTTGGAAAGAGTTTCGCTAAAGGGATGTATTTATGGGGTTTAACACCCTCTTTCCCTTGTAGTTGGGTCTATTTAGATGGAAGGAATGAGGGAAACAATACGGATAAAAATAAAATGAGGGACGAAAAGGAGTGATAAAACGAATTATGTGACCCTAGATGGTGGGGACGGGAGAGTCGCAAAAAGAATGGTGAAGATGCGTGTAAAGTACATATCGCAAATTCGCTTCGGAGCCTTGCAGGGCGACCCCCGCGAGCCCCGTTCCGTAAAGGAAGTTTCCTTGAGGGGGCTCAAGTAAACAATAGAGGGAGAGGGAAAGACGCAAGGGTTGAGGAAGAGGGTACGTAAAGGTTAAAGAACGCGACCTTTGTGAAGATGACGACGACGCTACCCCTGTCCAAGGGTCCCTGCCCTACCTTGGTCAGCCGTCTTGACGAACTGACGACCGGACGGGGTTCTCCCATATATCCAGCACGTTGTGTATATGTACGTTTTGTGTGCAAGTGATTGCCATATGTTGGCATATGCTTTCATCTTTTTGAGATGGGATTTGCCAAAGATGGCACCATCTGGCAATAGATCTGATGGCAGGGAGTACAGATGACTTGTGTTGATCAAAGTAAGCAGTGTTTGTTTGTGTATAATTTTAGTTGGTGTTCGCTACGGAGCCTTGCTGGGGCGATCCATGCAAGGGGTTTCTCCTAGGTTGATATCCAATAGAGTGAGGTTTAAGGTTGTTTGGCCCCAGAAGTTGGATGGTTGGCAATCATTTCTATTGGCTTCGTACTTTTGGCATCTGTTTAAGTGAGAGTGGGCCTCTTTCGTGTCCTATGGCTTCTATAATGACATGTATTATAGATGTATTTTTCAGCCTCGAATTTCGCTTTATGTGCTGAATCAGGGGTTGTTGTTTGGATATTTGGTGGAGGTAATTCATCGTAAGCTCGGATATTCTGTTACTAATATATTCCTAGTGTTGTATAAGGGCGCTTGCCTGGAGTTGGGCTTGTTTGCATTCGAGGTGATAACTTGGTGTTTCTTTTCCACCGTTGAGGTGGAGTTTCCAGATTGTTTAGCGGAATTTCTTCTTGTCTGTTTTCTGATTTAGTATGAGTAGGAAGGCTTGCCAGTGTCCCCTTCTGTCGTTACTTGACCAGTGCTTCGATGTTGCATGTTAAGTTTCTGGCCAGTGTTGTCATGGGTATTGTTAATTGCATGTATTTTCTAGTTGTGTGATGTCTGAGAAGCAGTTTGGGTTGCAATGTTTCATGTTTACTTAAGTTGGCGCCGCTAAGGTACATTCCTCTGCGAACTCCGCCACCTGGACGTGATTCTCCCAGAGATCCCGCACTACACATATATGTAAGTTTTATGTCAGCTGTGCTTGTGTTAGGCATGTTGTAAATGTTGAACTGCGTCTGGTTCTTGGTGGCAGATGTCCTGCCGGTCATGGTAGTGGGGTTATTTTTATATGTTTAGTTTTAGATGGTTACTACCCCGGACTCTTGCCAAGAAAACCGATATGCGACCTGGAAGGGATGTTTATTGTGGATTGATATTTGGTGCGTGGTTGTGCTGTCATGTATGTGTATGTGGAATGTTTAGTGATTAAATGTCACCTGTTTCCGGGGATGTGAGATTCTTTGGAGGGTGGTGCGGGCCATGCATGTAATGGCATGGATTACGCGTACTATGAAGAAAGTGTGTTCCGCAGAGGTCAAGATATGTGTTTTATGGACATGATCTTTGTTTCAGAGTGTAAATGGCTTATAAGGGATATTGCGAGAGGTGCATCGCCTGTGCTGAGGCGAGTAGATGAGGGATTAAGTGGCTAGAGTGTAGGGGCATAGGTGAGTGAGAAACTGATATATTGCTTGTGTGGACGATGGATTCTTTGGATTGCTCGAGTGTGGTTCCCCTGAGTGTTCGGAGTGTTTTCATTTTTGTTAGTAAACTGTCTATGATGATTAGGAGATGATTGGAGGGTAGTGCATTGTGGAGTTTTACAGATTTCTTTGGTGAATGGAAGGTGATGTCCTAGGTGGTGTTGAAGGGTTGTTTACGACGAATAAGGGGTTTAAGTGTTCTGAGATACTGTCTTGAGATTCTAGCCAGGCAGGGTTGTAGGCGTGGAAGTCGCCCATGACAAAGGTGTTATTTTGTTGTGTTGGGAGGTGCCCCCGTCCGCTGGAACAACTGTGAGAAGAGTGTTCGCCACCATGTTTCTTCTCGGGATGTATAAGAGTCGTGTTGTGTTACTTGACCATGATACCAAACTGCGAGTAAGCTGTGATTATTGGACGACTGGAAAGCTTTAGAGCTTTTGTTGGGTGTAGTTGACGAAGAGGTTCCCGTCATCTCTGGTGTAGTTGTGAGTAGAGTGGAGGGGGGCTATGAGACTCTTGAAGGCAAAAGCACGATTGGGAAATAGTCGGAGGATAGTGCGGCGAAAGGTTTCGAGGGTATTCTGGTGGTTAGATGAAAAAGGAGGTAACTACAGACCCCTCCCAGAACAAGAATGAACAAAAATTTATATTTCTGTGAAGATGTTGGACGAGTCAGATAAAATAATTCTCCCCATAATCAAAAATTTTCTAAAAATAAAAAATGTAAGACCCGTTTATTATTTAATGTAAGAAAAGCTTCGACTTTTAGTGAATGTCGTTTCCAACTGAAGCTTTTCAACCCATCTTCAAGCCCTGTGTGGCAAACGCAAACTCTTCTACACAATCAAATGACTAGGCTTTATAGCAAATAATTAATAGGAATAAGCTTGTAGCCTACAGCTACTAAATGATAAATATAGACTGACAATACAGGTATGAAATATTAAGCACGACTCAGCATAAAGCGATTGTTCACAGTAAGAACCTTACTGCAAAATACGATTCCTGCATGGCAATTACTGATAAGGGCGAACTTTGCACCCAAACCATCCATTTTTGTGCTATTTTTTCGCTTTTGGGTGACAAAGGAGCCATTACGGAAAGGTCGCCATCAAAGGCAGTCCTCAAGAGGCAATAAAAGCAAATCATTTATTAAATCATTAAAAAAATCAAATTAAAACAATATTGAGAACACAATAGGGGACAAGTTCGAACTTTCGAATGGCTAGGCTCTTTGGGTGAACTCGTTCCAGTATAGCGATGAATATTGCAACCGCAATCGGCAGGTCTGATAATTCCATTACTACATATTACCAATTCTAATCATTCAATTTCTTGCAAGGGGCCTGTTTACACCCACTGTATTAGGCCAATGTGCCCTTATGGCTGTAAATGAGTTACCCGCCGTGCCTCTGAATTAACAGCGGATGCGCTGTGCCTACCCGCGCGGTAGTTGGCTGTTCCTACGCTCGTCATCGCGCAAAGAGCCAATCAGAACAGCATTGTCTTCCTTTCCACTCTTCATAATACAAAATATCCACTCTCTATTCTTCGTCCCGGAACCTAACGATACGGAACATATCCACACACCCCTGACGCGGAACGGGTGCTTCCCGCTCCTGGTCACAATGGGTTCTCCGATCGCTGGTTGATATCAAAACAATGAGACACGGCATTCTGGTGCCTTCGACCTCGCATAGGCTTACACCTGGCACATATAGGACGGCACGCCCTTCCATATCCAGCGCCCGCAGTTGCGCACCCTCCCAGCCTCAATATACCTATAGGATGACCCGCGGATATATAACTTCCACACATTTTCACTTCCTCTCTCTTCAACACTTTCTTTACACATCTCTCCTTACTAACTTTTCGCGTGATGCGGCCTCGTTGCTATTGCGCTTCAAATTCGAGGGGGGGGAAACTAGATTGAGACTACCAGGACGTTATTCTTCTCTAGACATTTCCATTTTATCTTTTCTCCCCTTTCTTTAATAGCCCCTTCTCGCCTCTCTCTCTCTCTCTCTCTCTTGCCCGGTGGATAATTTTACAGGCTAGTCGCCGACCGGCTTTCGACCACTCATCTCTGGTGGGACCCTGATGGGGACTGGTCTCTCCCTCCCTGCTGGCTCCAGTGGCAGGGGTATTTAACATGCTTGCTCTGCCCCTCCCATTTTCCCCCGCCTACAACCACCATCTTTCTTTGATATGTAGTATCGCTTGCAAGGTGTGGAGTGTAACGGCCTAGAATTCGTGCTGCAGCTGACATCTAGAGGATTGTACACCATCCAGGGACTAACGCCCCCAAATGATTCTCTCCCGACCTCAATGCCTGTAAGAGTATCTAGGGCTATACATCTTCTACACATTTTCACTTTCGTTGGTTTTGAGTTTAAAAAATGGCGCCTTTGGGCTTGCCAGCGATTGTTATTCTTATCTTTATGCAAATTTCATCAGTGATCTGATGGATGGCCTAAATTACTCTAAGACGAGCATGAAATCCCCTTCCCCCATTACGAGGAGGGATAAAATCCTTTTCTCTCGCGCGACACGAACACCAAATGCTCGGGAGGTTTTTTTTTTGTAATTAAAGCAAAAACCGACGAGAGTATCTCCCACAGAAAGTTTGTAAGGAGAGAAGTGTAAAGAAAGTGGTGTAGATATAGGCCGCTGGGGAAGGGACTGCACGTAATCCTCCAGATATCAACCCTCATCCTACCCCCCCCCCCCTTTGCGTGCCAAATACTCTGTATAACCCTGTAGTTGAAGGTAGTTCAGAGTCGTGTATTACTACTTACTACCTATGAGTTTCCGCGTGATGTGCAGTTCAAAGGACCCCCCCCCCTCCCCCCATCGCATTGCAGCTTTCCCTGAAACCAAAACCATCCTATTTCCCTTTTTTCTTTGCCTTTTCTCGTTCTTTCGCAATGAGCAAAAACCCAATTTTATTTTGCTTAAAATTATCTATTTTTGTCTACAACTTTTTTTATTAGGAATCTGCAACGTATTTCAGTTTTAACTTTGTTTAAATATAAAGCTTTTCCCCCTTTTCTAAAAGGGGTCATTGTTCAGAACCTGCTGAAAACGATTAATATGTGACTCGAAAACTAAGAAACCACGCTAGTTTCACGTAACTAAAACTAACCATTTCTTCCACCAAAATAATTCCATCTTAGTAAAACACCTAAAGTATATGCTAGAACCCATCTCTTTGGATAATTGATGCTTTTAACCCGCATATGGGTATTACTATTCTACGCACATGACCTGCACGTTCAATATTATATATGTAGTTAAATATACCTACTAACGTAGACACGAAGATCTGGATGCAAAATTACGTTTCTTAGGAGTATGACTAAAGGATGAAGGTAAAATTAACAGCTGTTTACCCCCGAGTATCTGGCTGTAAACACTGTAAAATTGCTGTTAACTTGTCCTTAATGGAGGACACATCTGCAGAGTTCTTCTCTAGCTTGTGACTCAGCTCATTAACTTTGGACCCAAAGTTTTCCTCAATTTCTTGGGAGATTTTTTCGGCGAGGTAATCACTGATGGCGGAGTCTGGGGAACGGATGCTGCGGTTCCAGCTGAAGGCAGGACTCGAAACCTCACTAGTTTTGCCATCGTTCCATTCACTGGTTTCCGCTTGAGAACCTGAGGGCAAAGACGTAGTTTTTTTGTTGTTTTTTATACTACATTCACACATAACGTCCGATGCAAATCCTTCAAACTCTATCCTCTATGAGCTACCAGCGTGTCCTGAGATTAGTGAAAGTATTAGAAGGAGAAATCACTTGAAAACCTCTCCTCTGGTTAGTATCGTATCTTAGGACAGGAACCGTACCTTTAGTCTTTGTGACCAATAACTAACCCACCTAGAGATAACTTACTTACCTGCAGCATCCGATGCCCTGTAATCCATCGTTCCTTCGTCGAATGAGGAGTGAGAAAATGTGGTCTGGGTCTTCCCTCCCCCTCTCTGTATGAGAGGGGCATTGGCACTGTTGATGGCTCCTGCCTTGAGCGACGGAGAAGCGTAGAAAGGTGGACTGAAAGGCGGCGGCGAGGCAAGAGGGTAGTAGGGAGCCGAATAAACTGAGGGAGACGCGGACATTGCTCCCGCCGATGCGGAAGGGAACCGGGAGTCCAACTGCTCGGGCATCGATCGATATAGGGTCTGGCGGGGCAGACCCCACATGCGTGAGGGGTATATAGAGGACAAGGTTGACTGAGTGGGAGAAATGGTCCCACTTGAAGACAAGAGCTCCAGATCGGAGCAAAGTTGACTCTGGTGTTGGGAGAGTAACAGCATCTGAAGGAAAAGGGCAAATGTTTGTTAGTACTTCAGCGTACCACAAAATGTTCAGCCTTTCCATTTAAGGTTAGGTTAGGTTAGGAGTTAGGTGAAAATAAAAAAATCCTCTGGTATCGGCTCTGCATAGTGTTGACTTTCCCCGGGACAAGAAAGTGAACAGAAAATATGGCAAAAAGATACGAGTAAAAAAATTGCCATCTTAACGAGAAAAAAAATTCCGTTTTTATTATCATAGATTTTGGTAATTCTAAAATCTCAACATAGCGGCAAACAACAAAGCCATAGCGACCGTAACCCCCATATATTAATCCCTTACTCTACACATAGGAAAGTACAGAAACATCCTCCATCATTTAGGTACAAAAAAATAAGAACAAAAAAACAAACCAAAATGCATACTCTGACAAAGTCACCCACCTGAAGGGGACCCCACCTCCTCCAAGAACTGACTGTAACTCGAGTCACAGGAACCTGCACCAAACGCTAAGGCAAATCGGTAGTTTTGTTTTTTGTAACTTGCCCAAGAATATATATATATATATATATATATATATATATATATATATATATATATATATATATATATATATATATATATATATATATATATATATATATATATATATATCAGACACACCGCAAGGAAGAGAAAACGGAATCATTTTTCGTCGGAAATAGTTATTTCTTACTTCGAAAAATCCGAGCTGGGGTGGGATTCGAATCGTGCACACTGAGGCAGCGAGCAACTGCTTTGATCTCAATTAAACCGCTCCTTAGACGACTCGGCTACTCGGAAGACAAAAATCCTTCCTACTTCGCAAAAATTCTGGAATTTTTGCTAAGTAGGAAATAACATTTCCGAAGAAAATTTAGCCTGTTTTTCTGTTTCCTGTGGTTTTCTGGATTTATTTCATCATTCTTTCGCGTTCATGAAAGATTTATACACACACATTATATATATATATATATATATATATATATATATATATATATATATATATATATATATATATATATATATATATACATATATATATATATATATATAAACAATTTTTTTTAATTTAGACAATGTATTTTCTTGGGCAAGTTACAAAAAAACTGTTGTTTTTTGTTAGGCTATTGCAATGGCATCATATTGTATTATATATATTTTTTAAGGTAATTTCGAAATGTGGGGCTCCATACCACCACTTAATTATGGGGGGTTGCACCCCCATACCCCGCAATTAAAAAAAACTCGTAATATTCTTAATTCGAAAGCCTAACATTAAATTCGAATTAAAAAGGCGATTGCTGAATGTCGTTAAGCTTCTAGTTTTTCTACCGCGTTCCTTGACTACAGACATATAAACCTCACCCCCGAATGCTATTTAAATCAATCATCTTTTCTTTAAAAATGATTAATATGAAATGTCCATCTCATATTTAAATTCAGAAAAAAATCACTTTAAAATGATTCAAAATTTACAATGTGTCTCCCAAGATGGTAGCCAACCTTTTTTCGCAAAAACATCATAATTAGAAATATTTATAACAAAGCGCCTACAAAATTCGAGGGCGAGCAAAATTCCACAATTAACCGACATATGTAAAGAAAGTGGAAATGTGTGCAAGATATATATATATATATATATATATATATATATATATATATATATATATATATATATATATATATATATATATATATATAGGCATTGGGGCATGGTGGGATAGGGCATGCACACCTATAGATGTCAGCTAGAACAAGGCTGCCCATGCTATATCTGGTCCCCCTCCCCCTGACGGGCGAGGGATGGTCGGTGTCGGTGCGTGGAGAGGGATAGAAGGATGAAGAAGGTGTGTATTGTGAGGGGTTTTTTTGTTTTGCCTTTTAATTTTAGGAGCCCATCTGGTGACTGCCCACTTGGGCATAGGTCGCAGTACTCATGACAGCCTAGTAGTAGGCTACATTAAGGTAACTATGTAAAACAATAACAATAAAGTAAAAGGAAAACGGCAACAAGCAGGAAGCACGACCCAGCGTCGATGGGAAGCCCCCCTCACCCCGGCCAGAAACGTGAGACCTACAAAGAAACAACAACAGCAGAAAAAACTAAACAGTTTACCCCCAAAAGACATATAAAGTCCACAAGTCAGTGTGCACGAACCCGTCCCGAGTACAAGGGAAAAGCGGTAGTGACCCCCCTCATCCCGGTACCGGGACAGGTAGCGTGCGCGAAGATCAAACAGACTGGGACATTCAACAAGAATGCAGTGAGGCGCAGGCGAGCCCCCCATCAAATGGCGGTGCGTCCTGCGATTTTTTTTTTTTTATAGAGCTCATCTGGCAACTGCCCACTTAGGCATAAGTCGCCGGAAACACGACAGCCTAGAACTAGGCTACTTTAAAATAAAAATATGAAAACATAACAATGATAAAAATGTAAGAAACTTAACAATTAGGAAGCAATCTCCGGCATCAGGGGGAGGTCACCTCACCCCGGTGCAGGAGCGTGCAACCTACAAAGAAAATGACAAACAAAAAAAATAGAACCTTCTTAAATAAAGGGGAGAAGCCTGGCCTCCCCCCAAAAGTCAACAAGTCCACAAGTCAATGTGCACGAACTCGTCCAGAGCACAAGGGACAGGCGGTAGCGACCCCGCCCATCCCGGTACCGGAACAGGTATCGTGCGCGAAGATCACCCAGACTGGGACATTCGAAAAAAATGTGCCGAACAGTCTGGGGGATGACGCAGTCGTCGCAATAGGACGCTGGCGAGCGCTCCACCAGATAGCGATGCGTCACAGGAGTGTGCCCGATTCAGAGACGACAGAAAGCAACCTGTAGGTCCATGAGAACAGTCGCGGCGCAATGGCACGCAACTTTTAGTTGCCTTCGACCGTCTCCCATCTTCTTTGCCAAGCAGTCCGAAGAGCTGCCCGTATTCCTGCCATGTAGTCGGTGTGAGGAAGAGCGAAACGCTGGTCCGGTCGCAGAGTCCTCGCGAACTCTTTGGCGCCCTCATCGACGTGCTCATTCCCCGCAATTCCTACATGTCCAGGAACCCAGCAGAAGATAATCTCGACATCCGCCCGGCTCGCCAAAACCGTGGCGTATCGGATATCGCGAACCAGGGGATGCGGAGATTCCAATGCCCCGAGAGCACTCAGTGCGCTTTGTGAGTCGCTATAGAGCACAATCCGGTCTCCGAACCGGGCACGTGGCGTAATCTCCCGTACCGAGTGGTGTATTGCCACCAGTTCGGCCGTGAAGACAGACGTAGCGCCTGGCAGAGCCCCGCTGACTTCAAACAGAGGGAAAACGGCGTGGAAGCCAACCCCCTCTTCGGACTTGGAGCCATCCGTATACATTGGCACGGTTCCAACGTGACACGACGTGTGCTCCAAAAAGGTCAAAAGCAATACTCCCGGCGCCGTACAAGCTTTGGGAGCAGAGGCATGGCGACAAATAGCCAGATGTGGTACCCTCCAGGGTGGCTTCCTGGGCAGAACCAGGGGCGCCACAGGCCCGAGAGCTATATCTCGCTCTCGAAGGAGTTTCCTGGCCCTAAACCTAAAGGGCTTAGGGTATGACTGGCGTCTCTCGGCGGCATAGGCATCGTCGAGATCAGCTGCAGATGCACTGAGAGCTGTTGGCGACTGAGGGAGGCGCCGGGCTCGTGCGTACAGGCGAGTGATGCACTGCACGCGGCGCAGAGCGAGTGGCATCTCCCAAGCATCGACCAACAGGCCTTCAATGGGGCAAGTGCGGAAGGCACCGGTCGCAAGGCGAAGGCCGGTGTGGTGGATCGAATCCACCTTCCGCAATAAACACTCGGCTGCGGATGCATAAAACTCACATCACTAGTCGAGCTTCGAACGAACAAAGGATCGGAAAAAAGTAAGGCAGTAGCCCTATCAGCAACCCAATCGCTGAACGTCACGGAACGGAGAATATCCATGGCGCGGGTACAAGAGACCCTAAGGCTGCGAATATGACCCTCCCAGGTGAGGCGTCGGTCAAATACAAGACCAAGGAAACGGCGCGATTCAACCACTTCCAGGCATACCCCATTAAGAAACAAGTCTTGTTCGGGGTGGAGCCGTGGATGGCGGCACAAGTGCACCACCTTAGTCTTGGCCAAGGAAAACCGAAACCTGTGCGCTTCGGCATAGCGAGAGACGCGGTTCAATGCCTGTTGGAGTCGACGCTCCAGAGTTGGCATCTGGGCCGCGCCAAAAGAGATCGAAAGGTCGTCCACGTAGAGCGTCGCAAGAACATCTTCCTGCATTACCGAGGTGATGCCATTGATGCTCAGGGCAAAGAGTGTGAAACTGAGGACACTTCCCTGCGGGACACCCTCCTCCTGCTCCTTTGGGCCGGAGAGGGCTCCCCCCACCCGTACGCGGAATCGACGATCTCGCAAAAATTCAGATATAAACATTGGGAGGCGTCCCCTCGCCCCCATCGTGCGGAGAGTCTCCATGATACCGTATCGCCATGCGGTATTATAGGCCTTCTCCAGATCGAAAAACACCATGGCGTGGTGCTGTCTAGGAAGGAAGGTCTCGCAGACGGCATTTTCCAGTCGGAGCAGAGCATCCGACGTGAAGTGGAACTTGCGGAAGCCGCACTGTGCAAAAGACAGATGGCCTCCGCTGTCCAGGAAAAAGGCTAATCTAACATTTACCAATTTCTCCATCAACTTGCACACACAAGAGGTTAGAGAGATTGGGCGGAAACCGGTCGGAGTAGAGTGATCTCTTCCCGGCTTGCGAAAGGCGAGCACAGTAGCGATTCGCATGGAATCCGGGAGAAGACCCTCTACCCAGATCCTGTTGAACAAATCTAACAGAAAGGCCATGCCTCGCTCACCCATGTGTCGAAGCATTCCGTACGGGATATCGTCCGGACCATAAGCGGTGTCCGCGCACGAAGCAAGAGCGGAGCGCAACTCACTCACAGTAAACCTGTCGTTGAAGGGTTCTCCGCCTCTGGAGGTAAAGTCCAGCCAGCGGCCTTTCGCGACATAACGACGTACATTGAATGCTGGCGGAGCAGCATCCCGGCTAGAGAATGTGGAAAAAGCGGTCGCGAAGGATTCCGCCACGGACGCGGGGTCCGAGATTGCGGTCCCATTCTCCTGGAGAACGGGAGGGGGGTCCTGCGAGAACTTGCCCCGAATCCCTTTGACTCGCTTCCACACCTCTGCTAATGGGGTCTTCCCATTAAGTGAAGACACGTATGCCCGCCAAGAAGAGCGGCGGGCGTGCTTCGAAATATACCGGAACCTAGCCCTAGCCCGACGAAATTCAGCGACAGTGAAATCGTTCGGGCGGCGCTTATAGCGCCGACCACCATGGGATTGGTCGGCGTGCAAAACGGCCAGACGTTCTAGGAATAGTAGTCAGGCCCGCGGCGATGAGGTTGCCGGAGAAGAACTCAACGGACTCATCTACCGACCTAAACTCCTCAAATGAGATAGAGAATTCAGTCATTTCCTGAAATGCAGGCCACCGCGCCCGCGCCAAGCACCACCGAGGTGGGCTCTCAGGCGGCAGTTACCCTGAAAATGATATTTGAATGAGAATGTGATCACTACCATGGAGGTCATCGACCACCCCCCAATCAAAATCAGGCTGTGCATCCGAAGAGCACAAAGATAGGTCAAGGCAAGAAAATGAAGCGGTTCTCGGACAGTGATGCGTAAACTCATCCACGTTTAGGACACCCATCTCAAGCTCTTCGATCAGATCGGCAAGGACTTGTCCCCTGGGATTCATTGAGTAATCTCCCCAGAGAGGATGCCTGCCGTTCAGATCTCCAAGCAAGAGAAAGGGCCTCGGCAACCGTGCCACGACGCGGCGGAAGTCCCCCGCGTCGAAGTCAGCTGACGGTGGAATGTACGCAGAAATGATAGTATACCTCCTGTCCAGGTGCAGCTGCACAGCCACTGCCTGAAAGGATGTATCTAAAGAGAAAGAAAGAAAGGAGACATCATGCCGGGTGTAAACCGCGCATCCCCCAGCCCGGCCATCCCATGGTGGTGGGGTTGCAAGACCCTTATACCCCGGGAGAGCGGGCAGGGGGCAAGCGCCTAGCATGGTCTCCTGCAAAAAGATAGCTAACGGGGAACGGAACGAGACAAGCCTCCGCAGCTCCTCCCAGTTGGTCCGGAGTCCACGGCAATTCCATTGAAGGAATATGCCCTCCAGGCCTAGTTCGGAGGAGACGCGGGGGCCCTCCTCGAACAGAAGACTCTCACGGGAATGGCCGTAAACTTCCCGGGGGCAGAACCCCGGGCGCTGTTGGCCGGACAATGCGCTGAAGGCGCTGTCGCCTTCGAAGACTTATAAGGGGAGGTTGGGCTCGCCATACGAGTCTTTTCCTCCCTCCGCCTCGAAACCTTAGGCGGGCGTTGCGGCTTTGGAGGCGGGGGGCCCTTTTTTCGAGGAACCACCGTCTCCGAGCCACTCGCTCCACCACTAGGCGTGTGCGAAGGAGCTGAATCTCTTTTGTTGCTGTCCTCCTTTCGGGGGACAGCTTTAGGAACCCCGGAAGATGGCCTGGCGACCAACTTCAGGGGTGTTGCCCCCTGTGAGTCTAACGACTCGGTGGAGGCGCGTGGCCGTTTCGCCTTACGGGAAACGGTCACGCTGGGGGAAGTGGGGGGAGCCCTGGTTTTAGCTGGGACTGGGTATGAACCCTTTTTGCCGCCAGCTTTACCAGGGGAGCGCCCGGGTTGAGTAGAACCCGCAGAAGGGCTACGAATGGGCGCGGAAATAACCGTGCTCGTTGGCCTGGATGGGCCAGGAGCAGAGGGTGCCTTTCTAACTATTGAGGTATATGACGTCCCAGGCAGAGCCGGGCGCGCCAGGACCAAGTCCTTAGCCTCGCGGTATGAGATTCGATCCTGGGCCTGAACAGCCAGGATTTCTTTCCCGAGGAGATATGCACCACATTGCTTCGAAGAAGCGGGGTGCGGCTCTCCGCAATTGACACACTTGGTCACACACGATTTGGACTTATCGTGTGCTGCCTTGGAGCAATTTACACAATCTTTGGGTGACCCCAACTTTGCACGTCTACAAGAACGATTCGTACCCCCGAAGCGGTGACAGTAATAGTACCACCGCGGCAGTGGCACGAATGCCTTCACGCGGTAGCGGTACCAACCGGCACGCACCGACTCAGGAAGCTTGTCACAGTCAAACGTGACGAACAGTGTAGGGGTGGGTCTCGAGGCCCCTCCCTGTTTTCTCATCACACATTCGACCTTGACGGCCCCATGGTCGGCTAGCTCTAAGGTGATGTCCTCAATGGAGTAGTCAACGAGTTCACTCGCATAAACTACTCCTTTCACAAAGTTCATGGTAGAGTGCGGCGTCACACTGACCGGGGTGCCATCAAGTGTCCCCGCGGATGGAGAGGAGCCCCGAGTCTTCTTTGTCTTTTTGGTCTTTTTCGTCCTTTTCTTTTTTGGAGAGGAGGGCGGTGAATGAACCCGCTTCTCACCTCCGCCGGCAGAAGCCCCCAGGCCAGATGGACCGGCCTCAGCCAGGTCCTTTTCCGAAATGGAGAAGTTCCTGGTAGTCGTAGGGGCACCGGTCGGAGGAGATCCCTCACCTCCTTATACTACCTCAGAAACCCTAGCCGTTTGCGCAGGACCTTGAATGGGGGCGGATTCGGGTTCGGTGCTTGGCGCCGAGCCCGGATTCCCCCCCCCCCCATTGAAGGCCCTACCGTCTGAGGCTGGGTTGCCTCAAGGATCATGTCTACCTCAGGGGGGGCCTCCAGTTGGCCATCCCCCCCCCCCAAGATATCGCACGTCCCGTTGGCAGTATCGTCACTAGTCTTGTGTGGGAAGGCACAGGCCTTGACCCCGGCAAGGTTCAATATTCTTGCCAGCAGGTCTTTTGAGGAAAGCAACCGAAGGGGCCTGACTTCCCTCTTCCCTCTAAGGAGGTTTTCCCTATCGAGCCGCTTTGATGTGGAGCGGCTGGCTAAGGGCTGTCTGCTGGCTTTCATGGCAGTCTCCTTGGAAAGAACAGAGGAAACTGCCGCTGGAAAAAGGGAGGTGCTCAAAAGCACCTACAGAGAAAGGGGTGAGGGGAAATCCCCTACACCCATAGGCGAACGAGAGGAGTAAGCCTCCTCTTCGGTTAGAGAGATATGGAGGGTCCCCTGCGCAAGCACAGAGGACGGGGGGACCTCTATTTTTTTCGGTAGAGCTGCCCGAGGGCGGCTCCGTTGATGATACAGGGGAAGTTGAGGGTTGGGTTTTTTTAATTTTCATCATTGGGCATCGTGACCCTATTTGTATCACGGGATGCAATCGCGCATCACCTCTCGCAGTAGCCCGCACTGCAAGAGGTGCTTACAGGCCCAGCAGAGCCAGGCGCCGCCATTTGGGACCACCCCTCCCGTCTGGTGGCGGTATGGGTGGGGATGAAGCAGGTTGTTAAAAACTAACCACCCCAGACCGGAGCTCAGGGGTTAGGGAACATTGTCCCCTCCCCCCTCAGCCCCGATCCGGGACGGTTGGCTGAGAAGAAGGTCAGCATTTACCCTGTGAAATTAGAGGATGGCCAGAGAAAGCTGTGGGAGAGGTTGTTTGAAAAGCGACGAAGTAGGGCAGAAATACAGGCTATCTGAAGGAAGGAAGAGAGGCTAAGCTGGCCCCCCCGCGGAGCGCTGGATCCCGTCAGCACGGCGGCTAGGATGGCAAATCGCCGCGCCCCTTACGGGGGTGCGTCCTGCGAGTGTATCCAATTCGGAGAGAACAGAAAACAACCTGAAGCAGTCGCGACATTAGGGGGGGGGAGGGTAGGTCCATGAGAACAGTCGCGGAGCAATGGGACGCCCAGTACTCGCGGACTCTTTGGAGCTCTCATTCCCCACAATTCCTACATGTCCAGGAACCCAGCAGAAGATAATCTCGACATCCGCCCGGCTCGCCAAAACCGTCGCGTCACGGATATCGCGAACCAGGGGGTGCGGAAATTCCAATGCCCCGAGAGCACTCAGGGCGCATGGTGAGTCGCTATAAATCACAATCCGGTATCCGAACTGGGCACGTGGCGTAATCTCCCGTACCAAGTGGTGTATTGCAACCAGCTCGGCCGTGAAGAAAGACGCAGCGCCTGGCAGAGCCCCGCTGACTTCAAACAGAGGATAACGGCGTGTAAACCAGGCTCTAGCATCTCTTTGCACCCTTCCACACTTCTTTCTCTTTTCACCACTGGTCTACTTTCCGCTATCTGTCCACACACCCTTACTCTATCCCTTACCTACATCTACTCTTACATACATACGAATACGAATACCATGATGACTGCTAGTTTTGTATGACTAAAGTAGCTGGATTAAACAAGAAGACTAAAGATCGCATAATATACCCAAATATTCCTTCAGCAATAAGGCCTGTTCCACACTCAGATGTTAAATCTGTGTCTGTGCCACCTGAGATATGGGAAATTTTATCCGAGTCCGATACTAGTGATACTAATCAAATGGAAGTAGACTATCAACCACCAACAAATGACGATCCCAAACTCTTCAACCAAGCTGAGCTCAACGACCTGGTGCGAGACCTAACCTTCCAAAAGAAGGTGCACAGTTACTTGGCTCTAGACTGAAGGAACACAGGCTTCTAGCTTCTGGAACAACATTCGCTTGGTACCGTCATCGTGAAGCGGACTTCATTCAGTTCTTTAAGAAAGAGGATTCTTTAGTTTTCTGTTCAAATATTTCTGGCCTTATCGAACACATGGGGATGCCGTAATAAGCAGATGAATGGAGCTTTTCACTGATTCTTCTAACAGAAGTTTAAAGGCTGTTCTTCTCTACAGCTGCATCTGTGCCAATTAGCCATAGTAGCCAAATGTCCGAAAACTACGAACATTTGAAAACACTAATAACTGCAATCAAGTACCATCAGCACAATTTTCTCATTTGTGGTGATTTAAAAGTATTGCTCTCCTACTCGGTCTTCAAGGGGGATACACCAAGTATCCCTGTTTTTTGTGTCTCTGGGATGGTAGGGCTGACAGTCAGCACTATAAAAAAAAGGACTGGCCAACAAGAAAGAGCTTTTTACCCGGAAATCACAACGTGAGAGCTATGCCACTAGTTGACCCCCAAAAAATTCTGCTACCACCACTCCACATCAAATTAGGGCTTATGAAAAATTTTGTGAAGGCTTTGAACAAGAATGGAGCTGCTTTCAAGTACCTGGAGTCAAAGTTTCCTCGTGTAAGTGAAGGCAAGCTAAAGGCAGGAATCTTTATTGGCCCTCAGATTCGGGAATTGGTGATGAAGGACAAGCATTTTGAGGGAGCATTAGCAGGTGTCGATGTGAATGCCTGGTTTTCCTTCAAGCAGATTGTCAATAACTTCTTGGGAAACACCCGCTCCTCTGAATATGAAAAAATGATCCAAGATCTGATTTCAAGTTTCCAGCAACTTGGGTCTAGAATGAGTGTGAAGATTCACTTTTTTCACTCATCTTGACTATTTCCCTATGAATTATGGGAACTACAGTGAGGAACAAGGAGAGCGTTTCAATCAGGATATTTGCACCATGGAAATTCTATACCAGGGCAAATGGAATGTCAGCATGATGGCGGATTACTGCTGGTCATTGAAACGTGATGGTCCCGATGCACAGCACAAGCGGAAATCACAGCGGCACGCCTTCCTTTGAATCGGTATGTAGGCTAACCATGAGAGCATTTTTTTTTTTCATTCATTTGATTTGATGTTGATGATTTTGATTCATTTCATGATAACCGCGATTTATTTCATGTTGATTTGGTATACATATGTTCTTAAAACTAAAATAATGTGCTTTTCCATGATTACTTATTCATTTTAAATAAGTAACAATATATTAAAAATGCACATTTATTGTTATCATTAATTTGTATTTTATTCAAAATCCTTACGTGATAGAAAAAAATGGTTTAGATATTTAAAATCAGCAACCCAAGAATATGTAAGATCACATCCATGAATAAAAATAAAAATAAAAAAAATCCAAAATGTAGACCAGTTTTATAGACAAGTACACAGTCAAACGCTTATCATTATTTGCAAGCGCTCTGGTAACCGCGACTATCTTTCTAACTTCCCGTATTTTTAAGTCTTCATTCAGTTTTATTTGTTCTCTCATAATTCATCCCGCTTCCAAAATACTTAAAATTCCTTCATCTCACATTCTAGTTCCATAGCCAGAGCCGTAGCAACTGACCCCGAACCCCCGGGCCGGGGGGAGAGGCTCTTGAAGGGGCCCCACTGTGGCCAAAAGATTTTATTTTATTAATGAAAATATAAAATTTTCGAATAGACATTTCCTGTAATTATCTGATTTATCTCATCCCTTTCAACCGTGTCATTAATGATAGACCAGAATATTTGTATTACAGCAACATTGTTATGGGGGGCCCACTAGACATTGCTACGCTCTGTTCATAGCACACACATTTTTGCCAACAACTAGTTAACTGCTGCACTTTCCTCCGCATTTACTTTCCTATCTTTCCATCGTTGAGCAGCATATTCACACTTTTAGACACCACCACTAAAAGATAATCGACATCATGACTTACAATACCCGAGAGTTAGGCGAGTTCAATAGTCACACCTACCACACCAATTTTTGTCGATATTCTTTGCTTACGCCATCTATGAAAACACTAAAAAGCCGGTATAAAATTCCATCTTCCCATCATTCTAGCAAACGCCAAACTATCTACAAAGAAAGTACTAATTCCTTTCAATCAAAGACCACCACCATCATACATCAACTAGGAGCCCATAAAATTCACAACACACATTGAAATCTGAAGTGGAAATGCAATTTGACAACATACCTGACTGACAATATTGGTAACATCAGGTGAGGTAGGAATTATACTAGAGGACGTTTCTTTTAAGTAATCTTCTAAATGACTGATGACAGAGGTCATCGCCCCCCGCATATGCGAAGCGACGGAGAAGGAGCGTCTCATACAGGCTGCGGGATCTGTGACATTTGAGAAGGGTTGTTGGGGGTCATCAAATGAATGTGAAAATCTGTGCGGGGTTGTTGGCACAGAGAAAACATCAGAATGCCTCTCACACTCCACATCTTTGGCGTCGGAGTGAAATGAAATGTTACTCATTGATCTGCGAGCGGCGGAGTCTGCCATAAGATGATTCTGCACAAGAACTTGAGCCTTGCAAGCGTGCAATAAGGCAATCATTGCTGTATTTAGGCTCATTTGCTGCAAGGAGAGAAAAAGACAATGAGCAACTCTATGAGCGCCAGTGACATCAGCCAACAAGATATTCCCAAGTTCGTAAATCGCGGTTTCTAAACATTTTTTATATATGTAACTATCCATTGAAGTTTGAAAAGGATTTTAAGAGCAACCATTTTGATTCCTGATCCTTCATAGTGACTTCTTTCCTTTCTTTTGATCACTTTGCTTTTTGTCTTAAGCTTTTAGCTGACTATAAACTAAATAGCCTGGATCTTGGCTCGCTCCTTTCTTCACTGGACAATACCCCTCCTTCAATTGACCTTAATAACTGACTACCTTCGCTCTCTTTCCCGGGTCTTCTATTTAAAAAAAAAAATTAATAGCGCATCTGTGGGATCCTCTCATGTCTAAATATCCATGCGCCACTTCTTCCGCCCACCCCTCATCGCTGGCGTGCTCCTTGGTTCTCCGGTGCTATTCGGAGAGCTAAACAGCACAGGCGAACTTGCGAGAGGCGTCTTAGGGCTTCTCATGCTCGTGATACCGAGATGGGTGTTGCCTCTCAAACCTTCACATATGCCCCTCAGTCCAACTTAACCCTGCTGAAATGTGCTCGTGTATCTCACACCCAACGTATCCTCTCTGATAAGAAAAACTAATCCATACACAGAGCTTAAGCTTATTACACGACATTCATACCATGTGACGCCCAAGTCAATTTCCCCCCCCAACACCCCAGCCAATAACAGATCTCATTTGGCGACCGCGCGAGGGTACGGCTACCGAAAAATGACAAATGAAAAAGTATACTAATTTAACAAACTATAAATGAACAAACATAATTGGAACTCTGGCCTGCCTAGTGGATGCGGCATTGGTCTTCTAACGTCGAGGTAGAGGATTAAATCCCAAGCGAGCACGGACACAAACATTAGCGAACGTAGAAGTCTTTCAACCAATTGGTTGACGTGGGGAGGTAAGAGGGGCGGTCAATAAGTTTTGCAATTCGGATTAAGGAAACGAGATATGAGGAAAAGTGTTTTATTATTTTTCAATATAACTACCCTCGACTTCAATGCACTTGCGCCACTTGTCCCTGAGGCTTCGAATTCCCGACAACCAGAAATCTCCCGACTGCTGTTCAATCCACTCCTGGACGGCGAGCTGGACATCTTCATCGTCCCCAAACCGGCGTCCACGCAGTGCAGCCTTGAGCTGGCAGAATAAAAAGTAGTCGCTAGGGGCCAGATCTGGACTGTAGGGGAAATGGTTGAGCTCCTCGAATCCGCACTCGCACAGGGCAGCTTGTGCAACTCTGGTCTTGTGGACTTTGACGACGTTGAAATCGATCATGGGGCGTGAGGTTTCTAGGGACCCAACGGACAGAGACCTTGTTCATGGCCAAATTGTCGCGGATGATGTTGATAACACTTCCATGTGATATTCCAAGTTCTCGCTCCATTTCTTCGACCTTCACCCGTCGATTTTCGAGGATCCTCCTCTCCACACGGACCACATTGTCCTCGTTGGTCACGTCTGACGGGCGTCATGGAGAGAGAGAGATCATCTTCAAGGGACACACGACCATGGCGGAACTCGCTATTCCAGCGAACAATGGTTGCATAGGAAGGGGCGGTGCCGGTGTACACTGCAACCATGCGTTCATGGATCTCTTTTGCATTCTTGCCTTCCTTGGTCAAAGATTTGATCACTGCGCGGTGCTCAACCTTATCCATTGTTGAAAAATTTGTGACTGACAATCTGCGATCAGCTACTGCTTCTTAAATAGAGGAGGCAGGAGCGTGCGGCTGCAGGTCCTGACTTGTCATAACTTGTCCTAAGACCCCCACAAACAGCCATCCCCCTTCCTCTGTTTTGCCCTACCGATTCGCAAAACTTATTGACCGCCCCTCGTAGATCTTACACAGCCAATCAAATCACCGATCTTTCCTCTCCCATCTTCACAGCATAACACATTCTTCTTCTCTGCTCCAAAGAATCCTGCCCATGGATGTCATATCAACATACCCTTGACGCAGAACGGGATTCCTTCCACCCCAAAAAGGATCGGATACTAGTGCCCTCGAGCTCACCAGCGATTGGCCTGATGCGCTTAATGTTGGCAATGTATATGTGCCCCAGAACCCAGTAGGGCACTGGGGAGAAGAGGTACCGGGACAATTAAAGTGGCGAAGAGTCGGTGGGACCAAGCATTCCACATGAAACATAAAGGGGAACCCTACATCCAATGGCACTACATTCAGCGAGTGTGTGCGTTTTCAAAAATTTAAGAGCTCATCTGGCGACTGCCTCGTACTAGGCGAATTTAAAATAACATGCAAAAAAACAACAAAAAAGAACAATAAAATAAAAAAAGGAAAAAGGCAAGAGGCAGGGGGGGGGGGGACCCGCGGCGCAGGAACGTGAGAGCTACAAAAATAAAAAAAAACACAAAAAACAACAAGAACTAGTTAAATAAAGGAGAGAATGCCGGCCTCCCCTCAAAAGTCCGTAAGTCCACCAATCAATGTGCACGAACTCGTCCCGAGTACAAGGGACAGGCGATAGCGACCCCGCCCATCCCGGTAACGGGACAGGTAACGTGCGCGAAGATCGCCCAGACTGGGACATTCAACAACAATGTGCCAAACAGTCTGGGGGACAACACAGTCTTCACAGTAGGGCGCAGGTGAGCGCTGCATCAAATGACGGTGCGTCCCGCGAGTGTGTCCAATTTAGAGACGACAGAAAGCAACCTGAAGCCCTCGCGGCATTGGGGGGTAGATCCATGGGAACAGTTGCGGCGCACTGGCACGCAACTTTAAGTTCCTTTCGACCGTCTCCCATCTTCTTTGCCAAGCAGCCCGGAGAGCTGTTCGTATTCCTGCCATGTAGTCGGTGTGAGGAAGAGCAAAACGCTAGTCCGGTCGCCCAGGTCTGGCCCCCTCATTCCCCGCAATTCCTACATGTCCAGGAACCCAGCAGAAGATAATCTCGAAATCTACCCGGCTTGCCAAAACCGTCGCGTCACGGATATCGCGAACCAGGCGATGCGGAGATTCCAATGCCCCAAGAGCACTCAGGGCGCTTTGTGAGTCGCTATAAATCACAATCTGGTCTCCGAACTAGGCACGTCACGTAATCTCCCGTACCGAGTGGACGCAGCGCCTGGCAGAGCCCCGCTGACTTCAAACAGAGGGGATACGGCGTGGAAACCCACCCCCTCTTGGGACTTGGAACAATCCGTATACACTAGCACGGTTCCAGCGTGACATGAGGTGTACTCAAAAAAGGTCGAACGCAAAACTCCCGGCGCTGTACAAGCTTTGGGAGCAGAGGCGTGGCGACAAATAGCCAAAGGTGGTAGCCTCCAGGGTGGCGTCCTGGGCAGAATCAAGAGCGCCACCGGCCCGAGAGCTATATCTAGCTCTCGATGGAGTTTCCTGGCCCTAAACCCAAAGGGCTTAGGGCATGACTGGCGTCTCTCGGCGGCATAGGCACCGTCGAAATCAGCTACGGATGCAGTGAAAGCTGTTGGCGACTGAGGAAGGCGCCGGGCTCGCGCGTACAGGCGAATAATGCACTGTGCCCGGCGTAGAGCGAGTGGCATCTTCCCAGCATCGACAAGTAGGCTCTCAATAGGGGAAAGTGCGGAAGGCACCGGTCGCCAGGCGAAGGCCGGTGTGGTGGATCGAGTCCACCTTCTGCAATAAAGGCTTCGGCTGCGGATGCATAAAATTTGCATCCGTAGTCGAGCTTCGAACGAACAAAGGACCACTAAAAAGGCAAGGCAGTAGCCCTATCAGCGCCCCAAACGCTGAACGTCCCGGAACGAAGAATATCTATGGCGCGGGTACAAGAGACCCTAAGGCTGCGAATATGACCCTCCCAGGTGAGGGGTTGGTCAAATACAAGACCAAGGGAACGGTGCAATTCAACCACTTCCAGGCGTACCCCATTAAGAAGCAAGTCTGGGCCAGGGTGGAGCCCTGGATGGCGGCATAAGTGCACCACCTTAGTCTTGGCCAAGGAAAACCGAAACCTGTGCGCTTCGGCATAGCAAGAGAGGAGGTCCAATGCCTGTTGGAGTCGACGCTCTAGAGTTGGCATCTAATGCGAGTGTGTCTGATCCGGAGGCGAAAGAAAATGACTTTATACTGTCGATGCATTGGGTGATAGGTTTAGGGGAATAGTCAGAGCTCAATAACACGCAATTTTAAATTCACACTGACCATTTTCCATCCTAAATGCCATGCTGCCTGCCCGAAGGGCTGACCTGAGCCATGGCAAGTAGACCAGTCTGGTTGCTCAGTGTATGCAAATTTTCTGGCCCCTAATCAGCGCCATCGTTTCTAACAACCCTTACATGTCCATGAACCCAGCAGAAGGTAAGATCAACATTTCTCTGACTCGCATTATGCATAGGACATAGCGCGCTCTGAGTCGCTGTGAATTTGTATATTGGAACCAGCTCGACCGTGAAAAGAGACGCAGCGGCTCGAAGAGATTTGTTGAGTTAAAACAAGAGTTGTACCAAACTCTCAGAGTTCTCTTGCACTGAACCCGAAAGATATATGCCATGATTGGCGTCCCTCGTTGGCATAGCCACCGGTGAGGTCGGTCGCAGACGAAATGAGAACCATTGGGCGACTGGGAGACGCTAAGCCTGCGAGTAGAAGCGCATTATGCACAATAATTGACGTAACCCGAGTGTCATATCCCCTGTGTAGAGTCACCAACGGGTGAGCGGCGTGATGGATCGACCCTAGCTTGTTCGGATTCAGACGAATAAATCTGGCCTCCATGGTCAATATCTCAGCGAATAAAAAAGTGGTAAAATGAAGTTAGCCTCATCGGCACTTCAAGTGAAAGTCACAAAGCGGAATGTAAATGTCGCGGATAAGAAGACACTAATCCCGCAAATATGCGCCTCCCAGGTGAAGTGTCCTTCCAATAGCGAAATCGACGATCTCGAAATAACCCAGAAAATGAGTAGGCGTCCCCTCACCCCCATATAATAGTCTCTATGGTAGCGTATCACGAACAGGCGTGTTTACCCGTCGCTGCCCGCTCCTGAATATATTCAGCAGTATATTCAAGGGCCGAGCTGCAGGCTACCTAGCGCGTCAACGGATGGCGGAAGCAGCTTCTTCATCTTAATTACCATAAAAGGCTGCTTCCGCGGTAACCGCGGAAGAACCGAAAAGGAAGCTCACTCGATCAGCGAAAACAGTTCTTTGAAGTATAAAGTCTAGGTGGCGAGCTTCAGCGACCTGTGCGATTTGCTTGGAATGCTGAAGAACCGACCCGCCTGGAAAATGTCGTAAAAACGGTCGAGAAGGAATCCACCTCGAATATAGGGAGCAAGATGGTAGTCCGGCTTTTCTGGAGAACGGGGAGTGTGTCCTGGGTGAACTTGCCCCGAATCCTTTTGACAAACTTTCACAGACCCAGCAAGAGGAGTCCCCCCACTGAGTGAAGACACTTATGCCTGCTACAAAAAGAAGGATCGTGCTTCGAAGCGAAACTGAATATATCCGTCGCTCGGTAAAATTCCCTTGGATGGTGTTTATAGGCAAATCATTTCTCTTACACTAGTCCAACCATTAAGGAAGCGGTTGGCGTGCAAATTCCTCACGCCAGACTAAGGACGATGAAGGTGCCGGAAAAATCAACACCCTAAGTGGCCTCTCGAGGGGATGTTGTTTGTGTGTCAGGAGAACACAGGGCATCCTCACCTTCGATAGTGAACTCTCAAAAATCTCTTGTCGCTATTGCCTGCAAGTCTTAACTCTGCTTCCTTCGTAATCTTAGCCATATATACTCTTACTTTAACCAAAACAGTTTCGAGATCCTCATCCACGTCTTCGCTACCTCTCGTCCGAGTAGTGTAATTCTCTCCTCGCTGAATCCAATGTTTTCACTTTTTGACTAGTCCAACTTGTTCAATACTTTGGTGCTCGTGTTCTTCTCCACCAAGACCAGTTTTCTTTTATTTCAAACCCCACCCACGTTCTTCTCTCTGTGAACTGCACTGGCTATCCTTCCGTTCCTGCATCGTCTTCAAGGTTCTCCTTTTTGACTTGCAAGATCTTAAATGAAATGACACCCTCGTAACATGTATCTCTCACTAAGCCTATCCTGACCCCTTAGATCTCCTATTCAGGCTCTGCCACTTTATTACTTGTGCCTTGTAGTCGTCTGTATTGCATGGGTGATCGTGTTTCCTCAATTTTTGCTCATAGATTGTGGAATGATTTGCCTGTTGTTATACCCTCCCCCCCCCCACTCCCTGGGCACTTTCAATCGTGTCCTGAAGACCCACCTCTCATCTCAAGCTTTTTCTTAGTTGGTAGATAGGCGATCTGCGAACGGCCGTAGCCTTGAAGTGCGCCATACAAAAATAATAATTACTGCTATTAATGTTCTGAGATGAGACACAAGGATTGGTCTACCACCCACCTTCTACAAGAGGGGTCTCAAAATCAAGGAATTCACTTACCATGGCTCCAGTATTTAAGTCGCGCTGCTCTTCTCCTCCTTTGCCCGCCAGGACATCTGGCAAGGAAGCCGCTCGCCGGAGCTTTCTAGGTCGCCGGACGCCAAAATGATTTCCTCGGCCACGTCCTCCACTCATCGATTCGACCTCTTGGGCCACACCTGGACTCCCAGACATCCCCTCGGCGACTGAGGAAACGATAGCACAACTCCTATTCAGGGGATACCTTTTCAGAGTCTCCATACTAGGGTCGCTTTCCAAAGTCCATTTGTCTTGAAAGTTCTGTGAAAATTTTGTTCTGTGAATTAAAACAACACAACTATTTAGGGCTGAAACTGATGGAGGTGGACAAGCAAGCAAATGAAAATGCACTCGTCCTAGGAATTTGTTTCTGGAGGCTTCAATACACCCTCCCGGCCCCAGCTTTAATAATGACAAGGTGTGCTTCTTCTTACGAAGTCATGCACAAGTAATTCATACGGTATGACATCACGAAAACAACAGACACAACAGTCGCGCAGAGATCCGTACTCTGCCCCACCCTTTCGTTACGACATCTACAACAGCAACCGACCATTAACAAGACAGCTACGCACATGACATCACAATACTCGCCCAACAGTCAAAATACCTAAATGAATTTCAAGATTGACAGTGATACATCAACAGACTCGCATTCTGACTGTTACAGGGCGTGATGACTGAGTCCTCCTAAAAGACTTCTGCCACTTCCTACTCCACCACGGAGAACTAAAACACAACGGCAATCGGTGACAGCCTAGAAACAAGACTAAATTTCAGACAACTAAAAATGAAACGAAAATCAGCACACACAACACAACAAAAGCACCTCATTTAATTAAATCTAGAAATCCAACACTCGTACTACTAAGCACTTCATCCGCCACACACTCACCTACGTCTGTATGATTTTAGCCTCTAAACTTGCACTCCTCACACACCTTAACACAATACAAAAGACAAAAAGAACTATCCCTCTCCCTTTTTTTAATTATAGAGAGCCTTTGTGGCGACTACCGAAGAGGGTACAGCGCCGAAGAAAATAATAAGATTAAATTAAAGGTAAAATAACTATAAGCAAAAATATTCGCAAAACTCAACAACATGAAAGAAAAAACAAAAGTCAAGAGGCATGATCAGGTGTCTTAGAGGAGACCCACCTCCATCAGGGACCAAAGCAGGCAGTCAAAAAAGGGAAGAAAATCCAAATAGAATGGAAGAGACCCGCCTCCTCCAAACAATCTATCATACTACAGTCAGGCGGAAAGTATGGGGGACCAAGCTGTTTTCACAGAAAGGTTCAGCGGAGTGCTCCATTGGAAGGCTCAGCGACCCACAAATGTGTCCGATCCAGAGACGACAAAATCTCTTGATACTGTCGAGGAAATGGGTGATAGGTACAAGGGAAAAGTATGAGTACAATGACACGCAACTTTCAATTCCTAACGCCATATTCCTTTCCATTCAGGCCGATGGATTGACTTAATCCACGTCATGTAATCAGTGAGGGAAAACAAAATGCCTGTTCAGTTGCTCAGTTTGCAATGACAGCCTGGCTTCTTCATCAACTGAGAAGAAGACAATCTCCACTTCCTTCTGGTTCACAGCAGTCATGGCATTACAGATACTGAGAATTAGAGGATGCTAAATTTCATGTTATAGATTAAAAAAAACAATCACCAAACTGGACAAGACGCGTAATCTACCGTACCAAGCGGTGTATTGCAACCTGCTCAGCCATGAAGACAGACGCGCCCGGAAGAACCCCGTGGGTTACAAACATGCGGCATATAACACGCAAGCTAATCCACCGTCGGAGATGGAGCCAACTGTGTACACCGGCACGTCTCCAGGTGACAGATGCGTGTCCTAAGAAATTCTTTTGCAATACTTTTGGTGTTATAGAAACTTTGGAAGCAAAGGCGGGGCGAAAACGTTCAAAGGTGGTATCATCTAGGGTGGCGTCCTGAGCAGAACCAGCCGCGCAATTGGTACGATTTACACTGAGCTCCCGGAGTTTCCTCCAGGGTGGCGTCCTAGGAAAAACCAGAGGCGCCACTGACCCGATATCTATATCGAGCTCTCGAAGTAGTTTTCTAGCCCTAAACCCAAAGGGCTTAGGGAGTGACGGGCATCTCTCGGCTGCATAGGCACCGTCGAGATCAGCTGCGAATGCAATGAGACGCTTGTCTTGCGCGTACAAGCGCATAATCAACTGTATACGGCGCAGCGGGGGCAGCATCGAGAAGATGCTCCCCTTTCGGGATGTGTAGAATGCACCAGTAGCCAAACGGAGACCAGTGAGGTGGAACGAATCCAGTTTCGGAATTTCACGCTCGGCTACGAGTGTGTAGAGCCTGGAACAACCAAGGAGCGGTACAAAAAAAAGTAAAGATGTACCCCTATCAGCATGCCAAGTGCTGAATGTCACGTAACAAGGAATGTCCATGGAGAAGGTACAAGAGACCCTAAGGATGCGAATATGGGCCTTCTAGGTGAGGCGTCGGTCATAAACAAGACCAAGGAAGCGGTGCGATTATACCACATACAAGCGAACCCTAATAGGAATAAGACCGGGTCGGGGTAGAGCCGTGGATGGCGGCAGAAGTGCACCACCTTAGTCTTGGCGGGCTTAATGAGAAATGGGGATTCAGAGTCTGTTGGAATCGACGATCCAGAATAGGTATCTGAACTATATCAAGAGATAAAAAGGTCGTCTACGTAGAGCGTAACAAGAACATCTTTCGATGGGGTACCGATGATGTTCAATGCAAAGAGAGCGACACTGAGTAAACTACCCTGCGTCCTCTTCCTTCTCTATTGGCCCAGAGAGAACTCCCCCAAACCGTACGCGGAATCGATGGCCTCGCAGAAAGTCAGACACGAAGATTGGGAAGCGTCCCCTCACCACCATTATGTGGAGGGTCTCCATGATACCGTATCGCCAAGCAGTATCGCAGACTTTCTCCAGATCAAAAAAACAGTGGCCAAATGCTGTGCACGATGAGTGACATCGCAGATAGCATTTGGCAGCCGGAGCAAAGCCTCCGACGTCAAATGGAACTTTTGCTAAAGCCGCGCCGCGCTTAAGACAGGTGGCCTCCGCTGTCCATGAAATAAGCTAACATAATCAATTTCTCCAAATTCATAGAGAGGATGTGAGAAAATTGGGCGGAAGCCAGCAAGAGTAGGGTGATCTCTTCGCGGCTTGCGAAAAGCAAACACAGTAGCCGATAGGAATTTTGGAAGGTAGCCTCAGTCCAGTTCCTCTCCAACAAAGCTAGCAGAAAGGTAGTGCATCGTTCACACACGTCTCATAGCATGGCGTACGGGAAATCGTCCGGACCGGGGGCGGTATCCTCAGACTAAGCGAGAGCGGAACGCAGATCACTTAGTGTAAACAGGTCGCTGAAGGGTTTCCCCGTCGAGGTAGAATCCAGTCTGTTGTTTTCAGCGAGCTTACAACGTACTCGTAAATCCTTGCGAAGCAGCATCCTGGCTAGATAATGCAGTCGCAAAAGACTAGGACACGGACGCGTGGTCCGAGATTGCAACCCTATCCTTTTGAAAGGCGGTATGGGGGGTCCTGCGAAAACCTTTTGACGCGTTTCCATACTTCTGCAAAAGGGGTCTTCCGTTAAGTGAAGGCATGAATGCCAGCAAAGAAGAGCTGCGGGCGTACTTACAATGTACCGGAATCTAGCCCTCACACGACGAAATCCACCCACGGTGAAATCGTTCGGGCGGCACTTGTATCGCATATATGCATATCACTTCTCTCTGAGGGACCTCTCACTGTCGACAGACGACCAAAGAGATGGACGGCGTGCAAAAAAGCCAGAAGTTCTAGAAATGGTAGTTAGTCAGGGGCACCACGATGAAGGTGCCAGAGAAGAATTCAACGGCACCATCAACCAACCTAAACTCTTCGACTGAGATAGAGAAAACAGTTATTTCCTGGAATGCGGACCACCGGAAAAAGATATTTGGATGGAAAGTGATCAATACCATGAAGGTCATCGATCACCTCCCACCCAGAATCAGACTGTGTATCCGAACAGCACAGGGATAGATCTAGACAACAAAATGAAGCGGTTCTCAAACACTCATGCGTGAATTTATCCCCATTTAGGAAACCGATCTCCAGCTCTTCAATCAATTGGTAAGGTAAGGACCTGGCCATTGGTATTAATCTCGTAGTCCCCCACCCACCCCGAGGAGAAGGACTGCCTACTGTTCAAATCTCTGAGGAGGAGAAAGGGCTTCCGTAAACGTGTCACGTCGCAGCCCAAGTTCGCCTTATCTAAGTCGGTTGACGGTGTAATGTACGCCGAAATAAAAGTTTACCTCTTATCCAGGTTTAGCTGCACTGCCCCTATCTGAAATGGGGTATTTAAAGCCAGAAAGAAAACGGAGACATCATGTCGGGTGAAAAATATGCATCCACCTGCTCGGCCCACATTCCGTAGTAGCGTGGTTGCGAAACATTTATAACCCGGGAGAATTAGCAGGGGGAATGCACCCAAAATGGTCAACTGAAGACAAATAGCTAACGTAGCTCCTCCCAGTCAAAGAATTCAAGTCAACCCAATGAGGCAGGCCTTCCCTATTGGCACTTGGACCTAATGGACATAACGCTCCTCCAAGTACCAGGTGTAGCAGTATACACATGTTACTCACCCATGTGGGGCTCAATCAGAAAAACAGCAGATATCATGCAAATACTTGAAAGAGGCAAGCTCCAACACAACCAACCTTATACTTAACCATTTTAATACTGTGCACTTTATCTCAAATCCAAGAAAATCTAATACATAGAAGAATAGTTCCAAATATACACCCCTCTCACAAACACAACACATATTCACAAAAAATGACTTGACTACAACTCTCGTAACAAATCTTAGGAATAACATTTTAGACCGGGTCAACGAACACCCCTCCTCCTCCTCCACAATAGTAGCACCAATCGATATAACGCCTTTGACAGAACCTAAACAAATTCTAGCACAAAAGGTCCTTAACACCAACCTCACAAACAATGACATAAAATGGCCAACAAACTTCATTATGACAAATGACAAGTTATACAAAGACTCACACATAATACCAGTTCACAACGACGTCCCCCAGGGCGCCATCCTCTTCAACCTATTCACTCATGACATTCCGCAACCACAATCTCCATTTATCCAAGCACCTATGCTGAAAACATCTCGATAACAGGGCAACATACCAATGTGAAAATAGCAACCAGAAGACCTCAACAATACATAAACACACTGGAACACAGAATTACAGTATCTGCCTGCAAATCACCAGTAACACTATTCAGGCCAGACTTCAACGAATCAACAAAAGACGCAAGAATCACACTGAAGTGGAAAAAGTAGTACCCTCCTGAGCATCAAACTCGAGACTCACATGACCTTCGCCTCACATAAAACTAAGCGTCACAAAAATAAACAATGCTATATTAAAAGCAGTAGCAAACATCACTTTTGGACACCAGGAGTCGTTAATCACAATCTACAAACCATTCATTCACACTTCCATCAACTACGCAGCCCCAACTTGGCACTGAACATTGTTCAAAACTAACGCAGGCAAACTCCAAACAGTAGGAAACAAAGAGCTAAAAATACCACAGGCTGCACACAAACCATTTTCCCATCCCACAGTTAGATGCAAATACCAAAATAATATATATATATATATATATATATATATATATATATATATATATATATATATATATATATATATATATATATATATATATATATATATAATTCTCCATTGAGAAATAAAAGGCATCCTAACTGAATGCAGATCGGCGAAGAAAATAGCTAAAGAAACCCAATTATTAATTGAAGATGGTGTTAAAATGCTAAATGACAGAAAATTACAAACATCTAATCATTGTTTAGTGTTGAGATTGTTGTGGATTCCAATAGGATATTCAATTACCGAGAGAGAGAAGAAAACCATTTGGGCATCCCACAAGTAATGCAGCTTTTTTTCATGTTAGAAATAATAGAAAGCAGCTTTGTTTTTATACTAGCCTAGTCTACTAAACTCGAAGCATATCCTAAGGCTTACATTTTGGCATACTTTAGTCGTCCTTTGGGCTAAAAAAAATTTAATATTATTGTTAATTTAATGTGCCTTATCGTTAAATGATGAATATTATGGAAGTGTCAAAAGAAAACTTTTGCAAGGTTATGCTTTGGGAGTTTAGAAAAGGCAACAATGCTAAGTTAACAGCAGAAAGTTTGTTTGAAGTATAGGGTGAAGGAACAATTAGTGTGAGCCAGTGCCAAAGATGGTTTCAGAATTTTCGCTCGGAAAAGTCAGTCTCAAAGATAAACGCCGCTCAGTGGAAGAAAATCCAATTTTAACTTTTGAACAATTGGCTGAAAAATTACATTAAACTCATTCCACTTCTGTGCATCGTCATTTAAAGGAGATAGGCAAAAGGTTTCACGATGGAGCAATGGATTCTTCATGAGCTGTCAAGGTACACTAGCAAAAAGGAATCCTCTGCATTTGTTCCTCTCTCCTTTCTCGACTAAAAAGTGAACCATTTTCAGTCGGATTGTTACAGGAAACAAAACGTGGGCTAGTTACAATAACATTAAACGTTCTAGAGTCTAGACAATGGATTAGTATCGGGAAAAAACCAATACCTTAACCCAAACAGAGGCTTCATCAACGGTATATTATCTTGTGCGTGTGTTGGCATATAATTGGCATAATCCAATTTTAACTTTTTAATCCAAATCAGAATATCACCAAATACTCGTATGTAGGAGGGGCGGTCAATAAGTTTTGCAATTCGGATATAAGGAAACGAGATATTAGGAAAAGTGTTTTATTATTTTTCAATATAACTACCCTCGACTTCAATGCACTTGCGCCACTTGTCCCTGAGGCTTCGAATTCCTGACAACCAGAAATCTCCCGACTGCTGTTCAATCCACTCCTAGACGGCGAGCTGGACATCTTCATCGTCCCCAAACCAGCGTCCACGTAGTGCAGCCTTGAGCTGGCAGAATAAAAAGTAGTCGCTAGGGGCCAGATCTGGAATGTAGGGGGGATGGTTGAGCTCCTCGAATCCGCACTCGCGTAGGGCAGCTTGTGCAACTCTGGCCTTGTGGACTTTGACGACGTTGAAGTCGATCATGGGGCGTGAGGTTTCTAGGGACCCAACGGGCAGAGACCTTGGTCATGGCAAAATTGTCGCGGATGATGTTGATAACACTTCCATGTGATATTCCAAGTTCTCGCTCCATTTCTTCGACCTTCACCCGTCGATTTTCGAGGATCCTCCTCTCCACACGGACCACATTGTCCTCGTTGGTCACGTCTGACGGGCGTCCTGGACTTGGGGTCACCTTCAAGGGACTCACGACCATGGCGGAACTCGCTATTCCAGCGAACAATGGTTGCATAGGAAGGGGCAGTGTCGGTGTACACTGCAACCATGCGTTCATGGATCTCTTTTGCATTCTTGCCTTCCTTGGTCAAAAATTTGATCACTGCGCGGTGCTATTGTTGAAAAATTTGTGACTGACGATCTGCGATCAGCTTCTGCTTCCTAAATAGAAGAGGCAGGAGCGTGCGGCTGCAGGTCCTGACTTGTCATAACTTGTCCTAAGACCCCCACAAACAGCCATCCCCCTTCCTCTATTTTGCCCTACCGATTCTCAAAACTTATTGATCGCTCCTCATATGTTTACTGCGCTGGGTTGGAGCGTTTACATGCAGCACTTGAAGAAATATGATCAGCATTAATCAATAGAAGAGTTATTTCATCAAGGCACCACGCGAGCTCATATCGCAAGACATACCATACAAAAACTTAACAATTTTGATTGGAAACTAATGAATCATCCCCCAAACTCATCCGACTTAGCCTCATCAAATTACCATCTTTTTAGGAGCTTAGAATGAAGATGTCAACAACAGAAAAGGTCGAAACAACCTTAAAGAACTTTTGAAAATCAAGGTCAAACGATTTTTACAAATATAGTATTGAAAAGTTAGTAGAAAGATGGAAACTAGTGGTAGAAACTGATAAAAATTATATTATTTATTTAGAAAGATGGAGACTAATGGTAGAAACTGGTGGAAATTATATTGCTTATTAAATTAATTAACTAATGAATACTTATTTAAATATAAATAACTTTAAAGAGTTGTTTGATTTATATCCATAAAATAATGATAAACATGAAAAAAATGGCGCATTACTTACAGTCTGACCTAATAGTTCACGATGGTAAACAATGGAAAAACGAAATTAACTCACATGCAGAGGGGAAAATTTGTGATCAGTTCCCTGGTCTAAACTATCTTGTCTCACGAGGCTCTTCTTTCCCTTAGTTGATGAAGACTTTGTAGGAGTTTTATCGAAGGAAATCGGCTCGTTAGCAGACACAGCCATCTTTGGGGGAGGGGAAGGGGAGGAGGAAACCGAACTCTTCTCTTCAGTGATTTGTGTTTTGACATCCCAGTGGTCGCTGCAAGAACTACTTTGACTCACCAGCATCTTCCTTTTGGAAGAGGAAGAAGTCATGGTTAAGCGTTTCATTAGGTTCTTCTTCCTATTCTCGTAGGCAGAGTTGCTTTGGTCGGTAAAAGAGATCGACTCCTTGACGGAGAGCGTAAGTTGTCGAAGCTCCTCTAAGTAGGCTTCCTCTTTGCTGTCTATGCTAGGGATCGAACTGACCACCGAGGAAACGCTGTTTCGATGATGCCTTATCGGGTCGACAATTATATTTGGTTTCACCTCCTCGTCTTTCCTCTCCTCTTCACCTTCTGCTATCTGGTGGCTCTCCTCTTCTTTCTCCTCATCATGGCTGTCGAGAATTTCCCCATTGTTCCCAAGATTAAATGAGTTACCACCGATGATGAGGCGTCGTTTGGGCGCTTCCAAACAACGCTGACCCTGAAGGTCTAAATAGCGCCTATTTTCGGGCATCAGTACACTATTCCTGAAGGGTAGAGGCCTCTCATTGCCAGAGAAGTGGTTATTCTCCTGCTCCTGATCGATCTTTGTGCGCAGGCGTCGGGCAAATAGGGCTTTTGTACCGATGTTCTTAGCGACATTGGCGAACCGAGAGAGTGATGATTTGGTTCCCTCTGAACACACCGAGCTATCACTCTTGGTCGAGACCTTTTGGCGACGTTGCAGCTGGTTCTCCCGCACCGTCTCCATCAGGTTGACTACTAAAGGAGAGACCGTCTTCACTGACATGCGGCGGAGAACTGAAAATTAACATCAGAAATTACACATCATCATAAAGAGTTTGTAAAGGGTTTTACTGACCACTAGCTAAAGAATGAGCCGTCAGTAATAAAAGGAAACGGAGGGATGGAAATGACATAAAGAGGTCACTAATGATAAGAAAGACCAAAAGATGGTAAGAGTGCAGAATAAAGTCAGAACACTTGAGCATCTAGAGTACAATAAGCACTTCGTAAGTCCGTTTCATTAAAAGGTAGTTTTACAAGCTGGACATTCATAAAATTTAAATAATTAACATAATAAATCCACATTCCTGAAACTATGTTATCAAAACCTTCAAAATTCATGCTAAAATAATAAAGAGAAAAGCCAAGACAAAATCAATTTTAAGAGAGAAAGCAACAAAATATAGAAAGCCATCTCACTTAATATTAATCCAAAATCTGTTAAATACAAAATAAAACGAAAAGAGCTTCGTATGTAGAGTGAGAGCAGTACAGCTGGACCACCTCAGAGATAAATGCTTAGTGTGGTGCGAAGGGTACATATAGTTAGGAACGAGTGGGCAACAGATATTCATAGCCTAACCATAACTGACCCCTCCATAGCTATTTCTGACCACTTCCTCCGTGTTTTGTTGTTGTTTTTTTCCAACGCAGACAACGCTCCGACACACCATGTCACCAAACTTCATCATCGTCGGCTCTTCAATTAACCAAGGACAGATGAAAAAGGATCCGTCTATCCTACCCCGTTAGACTACCATCACCTCTGCTCACCTCAACATAGCGGCCCTTTCTCTCAGTTTCTCTCATCCTGGCCCCACCTCCACTCGGCGATAGCGAGCCATGTAGTTCTCATCCTCTATTTTGAACGCTAAGAAATGCTCGTGGTGTAGAAACAGAATCCACCTGCGTGGTTACCCCCCTACTACACTACCCTGCTAAAGTCCGCTTGTGAGGCTCACACCCTCCGTATCCCTAAAAAAAAAAACACGCAACACACCTTGTTCAAGCTCCTTGCTAATTTTCGGCCTCTTCTCCCTCTATCTCAACTGCTAAATTCTCAACCTTTTCCGACAAGATAAGCCATACCCTAATGTCCCAGTCCTTTAAGGAATTGACTTCACTCCTTTCATATAAAAAGACATCTTCTCCCCTATAATCATTCTCACCAAGTTTTACCCTTAGTTCCTCTCCCTTACCTCACTGATCTTTTCAGCAACTCACTCTCGTCTGACTTTAAACACTCTGCTGTTCGGCCTATCCTAAAGAAACTGAACCTGATCCCAAACTCCTCTGCAAGCTACCGCACAATCTCCCAACTCCCCTTCTCTCAAGTCCTAGAAGGCTAGTATCGGCCCGGATTCTAAACCACCTGGTCTTCTTTAACACCGATGATCTCTTTCATTCTGGTTTAAGGCAAGACACAGCCCTGAATCAGTTCTCCTGCACGGAACGGGCAGCGGATACAGGTCAGCCTTCCATTCTGGTACTTCGGAACTTCTCGGAGGGCTTTTTAAGGAGATAGACTAAAATCGACTATATTTTCCATTTTGTCGTCTATAATCCTTAAAACGACCGAAAATATAGAAAATTCCTTAAGTCAGATCTTATATTTAAGGGCCCCCAAGGATTTCCTATTCTCCCCTAAGTATACTAACTAAACCGCCCCTTAAAAAATATCCCCTTAGTCAAAAACTGGGGTAGTGTAAGGCTCAGTAGAACAAACAGGAAAGCCAAGTCGCTCTATCATTTACTAGATCTAGAAGAATAATGAAAGAAATGGATAATAAAAAAAATAAGTAAGGTTGGAAATAAATTTAGGAACATTCCTTCACTAGAAATTATATACTAATGAAACAAAAAACTAACTAGATCTTGCAGAAAGGTACCAGTTCGTAATGCCCAAGTCAACGAAACACCTCAAAGCGAGGCGGAAATATTGGCATCAACCTCAATCACAAATTCCATCTTTAAAAAAATGACTCTATACCAGATTCAAAAGTAGAAGAGTCCCCCGATATCACTATAGAACTTGGCTAACGAAATCTTTATAATCTTTCAAACTGCCCTTCGAAAGTGAGAAACTGGTACCTAACAGAGACCATAATTGTTTCATAGACAATTAATACACAACAAATAAAAAGAACACCATTATGAAGAAGAGTCACTTTACTCACCATGATCCGTCATTAAGTTGCATAAGATCTTTTATAAGGAATTGATTAATCTCAATGATCTGTCATTTTTCAAGATAACAGCATGGCTGCGATCAAAGCGAAATGGGAGCCTGGACACTAATCCCTGGGGATCTCGCTACCCTCAGTGGATTTCTAACGCCGAGGCACGGATTCGATCCCCAGTGAGTGGGGAAACAAAACTTTAAGAGGCATCATGAGCTGAGCGCCCATTAGGCGGATACGCTGTTACTCAGCCCCGCGGAGGTAGGTAGCTCCACAAGCATCAACGCGCACATAACCATTCACAACACTGTTATCTTTCCCTTCTCGCATTTACAGCATAACATACACTCTCCTCTGCGCCTGACCCCTGCCGATTGAGTACTAGTATCCCCCAATGGGGAACCCATATCCACATGCCCCAATGTGGAATACTAATCCCACCCTACGGGAGTACAAATATCCATACATGCAGGGATCTATGCTCACTAGTGAGCGTCAAAACACACTAGTACCTGACACCTTTCCTCCCATCAAAGGGTAGGGACCCCTGGTGCCTTTGGGCTTGTCAGAGATTGTCATTCTGATTTTTATGTGCAATTCATTATCCGATCGGGAGATGAATGACGCATTTTCCCCATTACTCTCACAGAACCATGCTACAACGTAAAAGCACCTAACATCTCCTAACCACAAAAAGGGCTATCAGTTGTATCGTGGGCCAGCGTGCTGCAGCTGTCATCTAAGGGATTGCGTGCTCTCCAGGCCTCAATGGTCGCAAGAAGATTCTGGCTATATATTTATCCCATATCTCTCCCTCTATTTTCACATATCTCTCTTTATAAACTTTCTGCGGTGGATGCTTTCGTTAGTTTTCGCTTTAAATAAAAAAAACTCATGTCATGTAGCATCACACCACTCTCCTCCTTTACAGTACATCACTCTAATTTCGTTGATTTTCCCACCACCTTTCACCTTCCCAAACTTCGAGGTTCCGGTTTTTACCTTCTTTCATCGTCTTTTTCTTCAGTCATCCAATTATTCACACCTTTTCATTCCATTTTTCTTCTTTCTTTTGCAGACCCAATACCAATTCTTACGACGTTTTCAGGCAGTCTTTCTCGCGCCGCCCAAGTCATCTCAGATCATACAAGTTCTACATGTCAAGGCCACTTCTTATCAACCAACTCCACTCCTACCCAAACAAAATCTTCCATAATTCAATCGAGTCTCTTTTAACCATCATTCCAATGACCCGATCCCTTATTCACCATGTTTTGATCTTCCATTGCAATTTTTAATCCACAACCCCTACCAACTTCAACATTACCTCTTTCAAATCCCATTCCTCTTCCACATCTCTCGTTATTTTCTGACATTCTTTAAGTGTTTAGTTATTCCAAACTCACCCAATTCTGATTTAATACCATTTATAAATTGATTTTACACACACCTAACCTAACAAGGAAAATGAAAATAAATTCACCTTTTAATATTAGATTAGCCAAAAGCTCTTCTTGGAAAATAGTTAAAAAAAGAAATTAAAAAATATCCCCTTAGTTTGAAACAGTACACAATTTCTTAACCACTTTAATTCACACCTTAACCCATTAATAATACACAAATAGGAATAAGAATTTATCAGTTTTGTCCAGTATAAACTGAACATATCCATAAATGAACGTACTGCAATAATATAATATAGCAACCAACAATATTAATGAGGCGACAAATGTCATAATAAAACACTCGGTAAGCGAACCTCCAATTGTTACAAGCTCCCTAATACGGAGAGGAAAAGACACATCATACAAAAACATTTTTAGAGAATTGATGATAATAACATATTTAGGGAAAAGATCCCATAGCCAGAAGTCCTGGGTTGTTATTATTAGGATTAACCGCTTCCACGCAAGGTAGATTTGGCACATATCAATACTAGTACCGGCATGAACGGAGGTGCTCTGTGCTTTTTTAAAAAATTTAGGAGCCCGTCTGGCGACTGCCTACTTGGGGATAAGTCGTCGTAATCACGACAGCCTAGGACTAGGCTATTATACAACAATATGCAAAGCAAAAAAACAAAACAAAAACAATAAAAAAAGGAAAAGGGCAACAGGCAAGCTCCGGCGTCGGGGGGAGGTCTGCCTCACGTGCGACCTACGATGGAAACTACAAAAAAACAAAACAAGTTAAATAAAGGGAAGGCCGGCCTCCTCCAAAAAGGTATTAAGTCCAGAAGTCAATGAGCACGAACACGTCCCGAGTACAAGGGATAAGCGGTAGCGACCCCGCCCGTCCGGTACCGGGACAGGTAACGTGCGCGAAGATCGCCCAGACTGGAACATTCAACAACAATGTGCCTAACACTCTGGGGGACAACGCACTCGTCACAAGAAGTCGCAGGCGAGCGTTCCATCAAATGGCGGTGCGTCCAATTCGGAGACGACAGAAAGCAACCTGAAGCCCTCGCGGCATTGGGTTGTAGGTCCATGGAAACAGTTGCGGCGCAATGGCACGCAACTTTAAGTTCCCTTCGACCGTCTCCCATCTTCTTTGCCAAGCAGCCCGGAGAGCTGCTCGTAATCCTGCCAGGTGAGGGAGAGCACAACGATGGTCCGGTTGCCGAGTCCTCACGGACTCTTTGGCGCCCTCATTCTTACATGTCCAGGAACCCAGCAGAAGATAATCTCGACATCCACCCGGCTTGCCAAAACCGTGGCGTCACGGATATCGCGAACCAGGGAATGCGGAGATTCCAATGCCCCGAGGGCACTCAGGGAGCTATAAATCACAATCGGGTCTCCGAACCGGGCACGTCGCGTAATCTCCTGTACTGAGTGGTGTATTGCCACCAGTGCTCTGTGACAGCCTGCCCATCACTGCTATTAGATATTGCGCTGGCAGGAACGAAACTGAGTGCGCGGCCTTCTAGGCCAGTGGTCAGTATCTGAGCTTAGTCGCCTTTTACAACACGCGCCGGAAGACGGTGTGGGCATTTTCCTGTCTCATATACAGGCAAAATATCCTGTGTTTAATCCAGTTTTGTTTCGTCTTTTCTCCCTTCGCTTTTTACCAACTCGGATAAAAAATTGATAGGTGGGGTTAGTGCACATCAACTCCACCCTCGGTGGCCCATAAGAGGATGTATGGTATAGCAGAGGTAATGATACCCTTGCTACAAATCAGACGTTGATGAACGTCACACCAATCTGTACGCAGCGCCCGCAGTTGTGCACTCTCCCGGCCCCAATATAGTTACAGGATGACCTGTGCTACATACCTTCCACACATTTTCACTTACACCGTCTTCACCACTTTTTTTTACACATCTTTCTTTACTAACTTTCCGCGTGATGCGGCCTCATTGCTATTGCGCTTCAAATTCGAGGAAAAAATCTACTACTGACAGGACTAGACAGGGGCCGCGACCCCCTTGCGTATTACGCTCACAAAAACAAAACTTTCGGAAGGGGGGGGGGGCGCAAGTCTCGCTTTTGACGACACGCCGGAACACTGTATGGGGATCTTTCCTGCCCCACCCGGTAGCTCGAGAAGTTGCACGCACTCCCGGTCCCAGGGCGCTCCAAACTAGATTGAGACTATCTGGGTTTTATTAGCCACTTTCTGTACAAGTTCCTTCTCACCCATTTTCTTGGGCGGCGAATTATGTAGGCTAGTCGCCAACTAGCTTTCGTCCATTCATTCGTGGTCGAGGCAGGTGTAGGTGGGGTCTGGTTCACTCCTCCCCTTTTGGCTCCGGTTGGGGGGAGGTAACGCCTGCATCCTTCCCATCCCTTTCCATATGTATCTTTTAATGCACCCATAAGGGGATGTCAGATGTAGCATGGGCAACCAGACTGTAGCTGACATGTGGAGGATTTCGTGCCCTCCCGGCCCCAACGCAAGGTGGGTCAACAGCTGTATTTATCTTCTCTGTTTTCACTTCCTCCTGCATCTTCACCATTTTCTTAGGGATACGCCCTCACTGGCATTTCGCTTTAAATTCGAGGAGAGGAGGGGGGGGGGTGTCTCTATCCTGTCACCACATATAATCTTAGCAATATTAATGTAAAAACAAAGCATGCATAAATACAAAAAACAAAACAAAATTAAAAAATTGAGGCCAAGGAATGACAATGACTAGGGGTCAAAAGAAAGAAGCACGGAATTCCACAGTATTTAAGAAAAACTATTCATCACCTAAAAACTATGGCCTACTTTTGAAATATAATGATTTTGAACCTACAGCCTTGGCCAAAATTATGGGGCAGGTATGAAAAAGTGAACAATATGATTGAAACTAATTTATTTCATACTTGACATAATACATAATCACTTTAATGCGTTTATGTATATTGTGCATAAGTGGTTGGGGCAACCTTCTGCCATTCATTGTGTGATACTAACGTTTATTCCTATTTTTTTAGTGATTTTGTTAAAAATTTCTCGGAAGAAACAGATTCCTGAAGCTCAAAGAGCTCAAATCGTTGTAGCATCGTCCAGAGAGGGATGATCCCAAGTTAAAATTGCAAGAAAATTGAAATGCTCGAGAAACGATGTCCAAACAAGCATTAAAAAGTGATGGTCAAGGTCGCAAAAGGTGTAGAACTCCGAGGGAAGAGAGGTTGCTGAAAAGGACATCTCTGGCCGATAGGAAAAAAAACCTCTTCTGATTTAGCTGCTGAGTTTCGGGCAGCAAGTTGCCAGCAACAAACAAAGACTAGAAAGAAACGTGGCTGTCTCAGGTGAACAAGAAGCGATTGTTTTAGGCAAAAGAGCATAAAGTTTGGACTGATGATGATTGGGCTAAAGTTGTTTAGTCTGATGAAAGCAACTTTGAGGTAGATTCTCCACATTAGTTTCCACCAATTTATTACGCTTGTACACATTTTTATTGGATACCAAAAATGATCAGTAAAATTTGTATTTCTCCTCAGATCTTTGGAATCCCTGGAGATGTTTATGTTCGCCGAAGAGTTAGGGAAGCTTATGATCAGAGATGCGTTGTCCCAACAGTCAAATAGGATGTGTCAGTGTGATGGTTTGGGGCTGCATGTCATCTTCAGGTCCAGGATTGTTGTTCACTTGTGAGGGCAGCATGAATTCCAACACTTACACCACCAGCATGTTAGACCAGGTTTATCAACCTTCCTTAGATCAAATTTTCAATGATGACATACCAGATGGTGTAATCTTTCAACAAGACAATGCTCCATGCCACACATCTAAAGCCTTAAAAGGTTAGTTTGAAAAAAAGGGGGTAACGTTGATGGAATGGCCCCCTCAATCTCCAGACCTCAACTCCATAGAACATTTGTGGTCATACTTTGGCACATGAGTGAGGGTGCACAAATGCTCCTCAAAAAGTGAATTAATAGCCAAAATTCATAAAGAGTGGCAGAAAATTGAGCCAACCACCAGTGCCAACTTAGTCTCAAGTATGTAAAAACGCATAGAAGCGGTTATAAAAGCAAAAGGAGGCCACATCAAATATTAATTATTGATAGAATATACGCAAAAACGTTTATTCGTATTATTTCAAGTATGAAATAAATGAGTTTCAATCATATTCTTCACTCTTTCATACCTGCCCCATAATTTTGGCAAGGTTGTCTGTATACATTCGCCATATAAAAAAAATCTCAACCTCTACGATGCAAGTAATGAGTGTGTCCTCCTTGCTAGATGAGTTCATTAAATACTTTTAAAACTTTTTAACCATTTCTAAGTACTCGCAAAGTTTTTAGAAAAGGCTCCGAATTTCACCAGAAAATACTTTATCCATTCTCCTACAAGGTGGGGGTAGGCACGACTCTCACACCTTTAAAACTACCCTCCCTATCACATACCTTGATACCCTATTGAGCGCAAAGTTCCCCATCCTTCTTTCCACCCCACTGGCTATTCATAGCGATTAGGCGCTATTTCCTGAAACACAACTTTTCGATTGGGGAATTTTAAAGATACCGAAGTTTAGACGCGTTGAGGCAACGGGAGGGTTGAAAGACTAAGAAAAGGTGAGCCTTTGGGGAGCTTAACTCAAGTCGAGTTCTCTCACTGAAGATATTACAAAATATTTGGTTAAATATCTTTAATATTTCATGAGATAGAAAGAAGCTAAATGCGAGCTACACGCAAGACCCATACCATCCTCCAAGTAATTCCGACCACCAGGCGACCATTATCGACAAAACAATCCACGCACAGAACACAGCAAAGTATTCAATCACTGGGTCCAAACCTCTTCCTTGCGCCATTCCACCTGATATCAGCCCCAAAGAAATATCCTTGTCACGTTACAAACAGGTCGCCGTGGAAAGGCCCCGGTGCGTTCACCGATACAAACATCTCCCCTCGCCTCCAGAAAGCAGGCAAAGTTAGGCACATTCACTGGATCTCTGGTAGAACCCCGTCCAGTCGCCGAAGTTTGTTGAAGCTGCCGGCTTAAGGCGTGCTCCTTAGCCGGGGGTAACCCAAGTAAGGAGGCAGTAACAAGGTGACCCCCCCGCAATAATATGAACGAAATGTAACCCCTAACACGACAGGCCTGTCTTCGTGGCGGATAACAGATTCAGGAGAGTTGCGCGTACTCCATCCACCGGGCACCAAGTCTTCTTCCCTTTTGACTACTTAAGTCATGAATCTATCTTTTATTTATTTACTCTACTAATTTCACCATTTTCTTTGGAAATCTCTTTTCTGAAAACTAACCATTAAATATAAAATCAATAAGACAAGCAACAAAATATTTACATTGCTCTACACGAACTTAAAACAATCTTCCATTAGGACAGGAAATATAAAAAAAGACATGTAATGCGTCCTTCAAGGTTGGTGTAACCCTTACTACGTCTAAAAGTGTGTGATGAAGAAACGTTTTGGTCATGATGGTGTTTAACTAATTTTGCCGTGGAGCGTTACATATTATAATTTCAATATTATTAAATCTCCGTCGCCTGTCAACAAATTCCAGAACCCAGATGAGACACTAAAATTTCTTGGACACCTCCCGTTTCCGAACGATCTTTCAGCGAATACCTTTAGTTATCAACAGCCTACCACTCAGAGAACACGAAGTAATCCCTCTGATTGGGCACAAAGGAAAAAAATCCCTCCTAAAAATTTACAAATGCCGAAATCTTGGGCCGAATCTTCAAAGGCTTCGATCCTTCTTTACTCTGAGTGAGCATTTATGGCACTATCAACAGTCAAATACTGTCTCGAGCGTTGACAAGTTTGATCGTTCTGCTGTTGCTGAAGATGGCGACGATGAAGCCGATGGCGAGAATGATGACGAATACTACGATGATAAGGAGCAGGCTCTGACCAGACCGATCCTCCCTGCAACGACTGGGATGAAAGAGAGAGTCGGTGTGGCCTTTCGGACACAGGAAGAGACTCGACTATCAAGGGAGAGAACATCCAAAGGGGAGGGGGTGGAGGACTGCAGCGAGGAGAGCCTCTGCAAGGACTCACCCGACCGGATACACCCAAAGGCCCGGGATCCAAGTTACACCCGGATGCTCCTCCTGCTCGACGGAATCTGCGAGATCGATGAGACTGGGAAACCGCTCTCGGAGAGAGGGACCCAAAATAAGAAGGAGGGAACTCTGAGATCGATGGCCACCCACCTTGGGAAGGGATGTTCGGGACTACCCATTCGGAAGAATCCACCAACTCGGAAAAGTTGCCTTCCTCCTTCAGGAACTCATTGATATCATTGCCAGGAACCTATTTATGGGTGGAACAAAGAGAAGAAAATGAAAAGACGACAATCTTGAAGTTTCGTAAAGTTGACGATCTACGACAACAATCCCTCTCAGTTGAACCTTTTACTTTCCTCATCCTTTCTATCTTAATCTTTGTCAGTTCGCTCCATGGTATTTCCTCCACTAGGTGAACATAACTCTAAGAATCATACGCTTTTATTTACGTTCTCAAAAATTCCTTCAACATAGACTAAACGTCAAAGCAATGGAGTTGAAAGGGAGGTTAAGGAAAGCTAGAATAATGACAGACAAATGAGACGCCTTAGTGCATGTCAGGAAATCCCTTAACCCGAGCCTTAAAAGTAAAACCCACCTTGGAAGGTTTCAGGAACCGCGGTGGTATTCTGGACACGCCTTCTTCCTCCTCCGCAGAACCGAAACACAAATTGAGCAAAATCTCGAAAGGATCTAGCTGTCGCGATTCGAGGAGGGATTCCAGGCTCGACCTGAAAGATCGGAAGTAGTACTAATAAGTTAATTCACAACACAAATATGCCACTACCAGTCCAAAAATATTTCGAGAGAAAGGGGTCGATTAAAAAAGTGTCTTTAATGGTATTCACCCCTCGATCGAGATGCGCGAACGTTAATGATTAACCCACGATGGGCAAAAAATGTGAATCTGAGCGTGTCTAGATTGGTCGGAGGAGAGGCTTACCAAATTAATAGGTGGACCGGATGACTAGAGTTCAGGGCAGCGAGAGATTGCGTAAACCTTTACCCCTTTATATGAGCCCAGTGAAAATATCCTTTTCCCCATATCCTAGATCTCTTTTTTTTAAAACACATTATAGCATTTATGGATGAGAGAGAGCCGCCTTTGGCCACCAGCGTTACACCAAAGAATAGTTCTGATGGCTAAATCAATGTAACGAAAAGCGCAGAATTATAAATGCCGGTTTCACGGAATCTTGAACAGAAAATGAAGGCTCTTCCTAAGTTTCTCTCAATAAAGTCTACCCACCACACCATTTGTTTAACATATTAACTAACCACCTAGCATAACACGTTAGTTAAGTAGTATATTGCAAGTAACCACAAACGCCTTGTGTGCATCCAATACCTTTGAATTTAAACTTGAATTGGGTAATGTATTACATACTGCATTTGGATCAGTGTCCCTCTGGGGCAGTAAGGAAGAAAATGAGATGGTTTTAAAAACATCCATGGTACTAATGGTAGTAGTTATTTTTTACATTCAAACAACTACAACAACTTCCCCAAACATTTGAGATTATTACACTGTTTTTTGGGACGTCTCAGAGAGGATCGACGTCTCACTCTGGAAAGAGGTCTGCTTCTCCCTCGTCTCGGCGAACAAAGACCTTTTACAGGGGGTTTCCTCCTTGGCAAGTACTGGAGATTCGCTTTCGTCTTCGTTCATAGTTTGCTGTATATCTTGCAAGATACGGGGAGAAGCTCTAAATAATGGAGAAAAAAAGAAAGGCAAAAGTGTTAGTTAAACGTAATTACATCCGTACCTGTTCAGGGTGGGTGAGGGACGAGGTCACCCCAACGGGAAAATGAAATTCACATATAAGCAAGTAGTACAAGGTGGGCATTAGAGAAGGCGATGCTGTCATACCGGCCCATCTATTGAGTGGAAACACAGCTTCCAAGTTGAGCCGAAGTTGGGCCGCATCAGCTGTGGTCAATTGCCGGATGACGCCATAATTCGGGCAATCTTCAGAACGACTGTCATACACTGTAGATGCCCGTTGTTCGGATCCCTCGTTAAACTGTAGGTCCTCTAAAAATAAATAGATGCATCTTGAATAAACGCTGACCAATTTCTTCGTTTTTTTTCACATAAAATTCAAGAGGAATCGCCGGCAAGTCATAAGGAACCACGGGCCGAACCTCGTGTATGTGTGTGCGCTGGGGGTAGTAGTGTGTTTTTGCCACCAACTATGGACAAAGGGAACCCTTCGTGACCCGAGCACCCAATTCGTTCTGCATTAAGGAAGTTTGAATACGAAACCTTCCGCGAAGGTAAAGGGCGGAAAAGACAGCGGTGTTGTGATTGGCCTGGTGTTTGGTGACATCCGTGGCCGGAATGTTTGCGCACATGCCTCAAACTCGACGCGCCGCCTGAGTGGGGTCTGCTCCCTGCGCGCGCAGATTTTTTTTGTGTCTGATTGGGCTGGGAATCGAACCCAGTCACAATGCGTGGTGGAAATCCAACGCTTTATTCACTAGGCTAATGATTAAGACACAAATGACCTTTTTTTAAGTAAAAATGGGGCAACCAACGAGGGCCTTTCCATCAAACGGGAAGAGGAGAAAAATGTTTGTTAAGGGTGACAGACTGCAGTACCGAACAAAGTTAGCCTTTAATACGAACATGTTCTTACTAAATGGACAGAAACTCAAAAGTACGAGCTAAGGAAAAAGAACCCCCATTCACTTCCTATTTGAATCTTGGCTCAGTGGAGAAGATAAATAACCAAGAAAAAGAGAAGCGGTACAGAGAGAAAAATAAAAGCAAATCCCAACTCAAAATTCGAAGAACATATGACAAGGGAAGAGTTCAAACAGACCTGACATAATGCCCCAAAAGTCAAACCCACGACCGTGGTTTCCCCTGGAGAGGAAATGAACTCGAAAAGGTACTCGTTGGCAACTTCCCTCATCACGTTGACAGAAGCCTCCTGTCGAGATCTCTTACCTCACATAATTTGCCGAGGATTCAGAAAAGGACCTAAGTTCGTCATTACTGTGTGAAGTGCTCGCTTCTGAAGGAACTCCCAGAGCTAAAACAAGGACAAAAAAAAACTATTATTAATAATAAAAAGCTTCCCTATCCCGCTCTTGTAGGGTAAAAATACAGTAAAATGGGAGAGGAAACAAGGAAAGTGGTGGGGCCCAATGTTTATGCAGCCGATGAAAGGCACACCACCCAGAGGTACTCCAGGGCATCCACCCACAGGAAACCTGTCACCCCTACAACACACCAAACAATACACACACACACACATATTATATATATATATATATATATATATATATATATATATATATATATATATATATATATATATATATATATATATATATACACCACATCGCAAACAACGCAACTCCCCTCTCGAACTTAACGCAAAACAAAAGTAATTCCCTCGCACATCTCATACGGGTGGCTTTGGCATGGTTCAGAAGCGATCACCACCCAAAATTAAACAAATACAAACACCACACCGGCATGACCGACACAATCATCTGCACTCACTGCCAACCGAAGCCAAACACACCAACACATGCACAGCAATGCCAGACACTTGAATAATAAGGACTAAATAAATCTACATATAGAAAGAATGCTGGATTCCTGGTTAAGCATCTTTAGGTAGTCGGAGTTTGTCGAGGCAGCTCACCAAAGCCTTCAATATAGTAAAAAAGACTGAAGATAACATCTCAAAAGCTCCATGAACAAACTGGTACAAAAGGACACAGGCAACCAACGGTAAACTCCTTGATGGGGGTCATGAAAATAAAGTTTCCCCAACGTATTATCTGAGCAAGATGAGTAACGCAGCTACTCCTCAGACCCTTGATATCCACGAATGAATGGCACGAATCACCGCTTTAAAGAATGGGTGCAAAGATGTTCTACTTGGTTTATCGATAACGACAATCCAAAATATTATTTATTTTTGTACTTTATTTCAAAACGACGTAAATTAACGAGGGTTTCGCCAGGGCTTTTGAAAGGATGTTCGTGAAGTTAGGGTAAGTGAAAATGTGTACAGGGTACATAGTCTTAATAGACAAAAACTTGGAACACTAGAAAGGGCAACTCTTTTGAAATTGGCCCCGCCCTGTCCCGGCAAGGACTTAAAAGTGAAACAACAACAGATAAACAAAGAAAAAAGGTACAACAATGATTAAAAAAATATACCGAAGAGTACAGCTGCTTCTCCCTTACTCAAAACGCCTCATTGGTCACCCCTTTTAAGTCATCAATATCTTAACAAAACAAAGATACAAGAGAATCCGCGAATATATTATATAAAAAACATAATATTTGTTATAAAGCTTTCCTGGAAGGAAGAACACTCGCAATTGGCTCATGAGTAAAATTAAAAATGGCGCTCTTTGGGTTTAAGAATTTTTGCAGTCTACCACTTTAGCATCTAAAAACAAAACAAGCAACGAAGAACAAGACATGAAGATCAAAGGGGTGGAAAACCACTGCACAGTAGTCAAGTCTTCAGATTGAGCTTGAAATCGGGAATAGATGGGTAAGATCGAATATCAAGAGGCAGTAGTAATCAGGACCTCAGGGGAGAGGCAGAGATTGTGGATCGCCGATGCAGCGAAGAGGAGATCGAGGGAAAGGAAGCAGGCAATGACCAGTAAAGAGAAAACAAGGAAGCATCGAAACTTGTAAGAGGATGAGCAATATCTTACAAAGACCCAGTGGAGTTCGCCTAGCGGGGTAATAGAAGAAAAGCTGAGAGGCAGACGAGTGGGTCCCTGAAGGACATTTAATCAAAATAGTTTTACTGAGGACGGCAGGTGAAAAGGTAATGGAAAAAAACTACAAAATATCAAGGTTTAGAATAACCCAACAATTAATAACGGCACAACAAATAAAGAACATTAAATAGGGAGTTCGAAAACTAATTACCTTCATCCACAAGATGCTGAGAATCTTCATTTTTGATTGCTCTATCTGCCGTCTCCTCCACCGTCGAATCGGAATGCTCTCTTGTCTCCATTTTGGCCTCTTCTGCCCAGCCATGCTCGAAGTCAGCATCATCATCCCTATGAAATCAAATGTTTATATACATACAAAATTTAATCCACGATTGAAGAAAGTAAAGCACCGACAAAGAGCTATTTTCACAGAGAAAAACGGGGAGAGACGGATACCAAAGAAGGGGATGGAGAAATTGAAAGAACACAAATATTAAAACGGGTTAGGTATGAAAAAGACTGCAATAGTAAACCTCGAGATGTGGAATGAATTCCCAGGATCAAGCTCGTTTTATAAGTAGATACTTAACCCTCTATGACCCATTGGCGTTCCTCAGTGACATTAGATTTCATAGATCTTAATTACTTTATTCACAATGTTTCGTTCAATAGCTGCGTGAAATTAGGTAGTAAATATGTAGCTAAGAAACTTAATCTGAACAATAATTTGTGAAATATTCCATTCAAGCGCCTTTATACCAGTTGCCCAATAGCAGTTATTTCTAAAAAATAACTTAGGTCATAGAGGAATAAAACTACGAATATCAGCCTCTTATGTGTCTAGGAGTCAAAACCTAAGTGTATACCGCCCTTGCTGATCGCAAAACACCAATTCCACAGGCGAAAATATAATAGAATAAGTACCCGACAATTAATAGCAAAAAAATATATTACTACCAACCAAAAAAGCAAAACATTCGCTAATAAAGTCGAACGTAGAAAAACGAATGATGCGAAAAATCGAGAAAGGGTAAAAACAAAGAGGTTATTTACTAATTGTAGACAATCTTCACCCTATGATTTGTTACAATCAAAACACGAGCTTGAGAGAATGCAGTCGTCAATATCAATTGCAGGTACGATTGAATAATACATTTTTATTATAAATTGAAAAGTGAGAGTATCATTTCAGGTTTTAAACAACCACCCAAAAGTGGATAGGACTGAACATAAACATGAAGAAACTATTTCTATTGAATTATCTAACAATGTTAACTATCAAATTTATTGAATAAAATAATAAATATTACACTAATTAATCTTATGCACATTCCTTATATTTCCAAAAGGCTTAATCATATGATTCACATTTTTTCTTCCATTGCCTTCAGGCAAAAATAAAAACTGGCAACTCAAGAGTCAAGTAAATTTGGATAGGTTAGAAACAGATTGCGTCAACAAGCAGTCAACTGACAGTAACATTTGGTTTATTCTTAGTCATATTCACATTGAAAAGAGTTAACAGATATATTTTTAGGAATCCATGCCTTTCAAGAAGGGCTTAGCGCCTGTTCGCCGTAGTTTAAAGTATTTAGAATCGTCGAAACTAGTGTTAAAAGAGAGAGTAAAGGTGAGTTAGGTCCCTAGATTTCAAAGCAAATTGTTGCTAGTTTTAATAAATAAATAATAAGTCTTTTGTAATGCGCTCTTCAAGGCCTGAGGCCTTCCCAAAGCGCACGTTGTGCTGAGATGAGAATGGAAATTCAAGAGGGGGAGAAGGCAGGCAAGGTAAATATGTAGATTATCGGCGCGAGCGATGGGACGTACTATTTCGTCCGTGTTCCAAAATGTTTCACGTTTTTGGAGTACATTTAAGTTGACGGCTCGTGTGGGGGTAAACACAATGGGGAGACTACGCTACAATGATCCTGAGTTTCATTAAATTGGGGGGGTCTGGGGGGCACAGCCCCCCAGTATATAATCCTAATTGTTTATAGAATAATAATTCGAAAAGGACTCAAACGCGCATGAATATTCCGATACGAGTGAACGATAATATTTATACACAAATATTTTTCTCCGGCCGGGCCGCTAATCTACATATTTACCCAAGGCAATACTGAAAAGATGCGTTTTCAGGAGACGCTTAAATGTGGTAAGAGAGGGAGAAGACCTGATTTCAGCAGGAAGAGCATTCCACAACTTAGAGCATAGATTGAGAAGGAGCAGTCCCCCATTGAGCAGAGGGATGAACGAGGAATATTCAAGAGGTGCATGTGATGACCGAAGGGCCCGAGGGACATGGCGTGGTGAGAGGGCAGAAGAGAGGTAAGATGGGGCCTTGTTGTTTAGGGCCTTAAATGTGAAGAGAAGTATCTTGAAGTGAGTAAGGGATCTGACAGGGAGCCAGTGCAGTTCATACAGCAAGGGTTGCGAGGGCGATGGAGAAGCTGGGCGGCATAGTTCTGTACAAGTTGAAGGGGGCAGAGAGAGGAGGATGGTAGGGTAAATATGTAGATTATCGGCGCGAACGATGTTCCAAAATGTTTTTGGAGTACATTTAAGTTGACGGCTCGTGTGGGGGTAATCCTAATTGTTTATAGAATAATAATTCGAAAAGGACTCAAACGCCCATGAATATTCCGACACGAGTGAACGATAATATTTACACACAAATTTTTTTTTCTTCACCCGGGCCACTAATCTACATATTTACCGATGGTAGATTCACAAGCAGTGAGTTACAGTAGTCAAGGCGTGAGGTGATGAAGGCATGAATGGCAGTCTCAAGACTTTGGCGATCAAAGTGAGAGCGAATGCGAGAGAAGTTATGAAGGAAACAGAGAGGATTTGCTCACATTGCGGATATGAGGCTTAAAGGAGAGATGCTCATCAAAAACAACACCCAGATTCCTAACGCAGTCAGAGAAAATGTGATAAGCATTACTGCCCAGAGTAAGCGAGGGAAAGAGAGATTTAGATTTTTTGACAAGAGCAGGGGTGCCGATGAGGAGGACCTCAGTTTGGGAGTGATTAAGCCTAAGGAAGTTGGTAGAGAGCCAGTCAGAAATGGAGGAGTAGGCAGCCAGGAGGTCAGTGATAGAGTAGATGAGAGACGTGGGGGATGAAGAAACGAAAATTTGAGTGTCATCAGCATATAGGTGGAAGGATAGACCGAGATTACGGAGAAGGGAACTAAGAGGGAGAAAGTAGATACAAAATAGTAGAGGACCAAGGACAGAGCCTTGTGGCACTCCAAAGCGAATGGGGGTAGAGTCAGATGAAACGTCGTCAATCACAATAGATTGGGGACGAGATGAGGTAAGAGCGGAACCAGTCAAGCATGGCGCCTGATATGCCGAGTAAAGAGTGGAGACGATCAAGTAGGACAGTATGGTCAATAGTATCGAAGGCAGAGGAGAGGTCGAGTAGAATGAGGATGGAGACACAACCCCTGCCCGCGGCTCTTCGTAAGCAATCGGACACATTGAGAAGGGCAGTTTCTGTGGAGTGACCTGACTTGAAACCAGATTGATAGGTTTCATCAATGTTACAGGCCACCGTGTGACTGTTGATGTGTGAAGCAACCACTCTCTCCAGAACCTTAGAGAGGAAAGGAAGTTTTGAAATCGGGCGATAATTGGAAGGGTCAGTGGGGTTCAGTTGAGCCTTTTTAAGAATTGGACGGATGTGGGAACGTTTGAAGGTAGAGGGAACAAGACCAGTTGCAAGTGAAGAAGCGTTGGGAGGATAGTAAGCAGAATTTTACATAACAGTTTAGGGGGAAAAATGTCCTTTGGGGAGCCTGATTTCTTAGAAAGCGAGAGCAGGGCCGTAAGCTCCAACGCGGTCACAGCAGGGGAAAACGATAATGACCAAGAACAGCCTAAATTAACATAAGTTGAAGGGTGAGAGCCACTCTGGCATATCAAAGGTCACCTCTAAGTCAGTTATTCCATTATCCATAATAATGTTAACTACATGCATATATTATTAAATCAAAGCCCAGTAGGCTCATCATATTGACATTCCTCCCCCATTAGCTAAAACATGCAAGTACTAATAACAGTTCAGTTATAATACATGTTTAAAGTCTTAAAAAAAAGGGTGGTAAATATGTAGATTAGCGACTCGAATGATGGGACGTACTATTTTGTCCATGTTCCAAAATGTTTCACGTTTTTAGATTACATTTAAGGGGGGGTGATGGCTCGTGTGGGGGTAAACACAATGGGGTGACCACCCTAGGATGATCCTGAGTTTCAATAAATTAGGAGGGGTCTGGGGGGGGGACCTTCCATCTTGATACTCTTATTAATAAACTTTGGTGATGGAAATTCTAAATGCAGCCTTCATGCAATATAAAAATAGCTTGTAGTGCAAGCTTTTTATTTTTTTCAATAAAATATAATATTGAATGGTACTTCCATGTTTAAATGATATTTAGAATAAAATTAATATTTTATTGCCTTCCCTGGATTTTTATTGTTATAAAATGATTTCTATTTTTCAGGTTTTTACTGTCAATTACAATGAGAGACTTCCAAATCATAAAGGAGCCACTGATTTTGTATTTTGGCACTTAGCTCAACTACAATACAAAAATCCACACGTTCATGTAAGAATGTTGTTTCAGAAAATCTATACTCTTAAAAACTGCAGTTTAATTTAGATGTTGGCACTTTCACTACAAGAATTTTCTATTTTACCACATTGACTGATTACTCACAAAGGAATAAGATTTAAAGTATTTGTTTAGAATGTTGTAACTGTCACTTTGAAGTCTGATACTTCACTACAAAATGAGTAAATTAGGTATTTTAAACTATTTTGTATAATATATGGGCCCAATTTGCAGTCAATGTGTTAAATAGTAGTAAATACCAGTGAAAGTCCCTGTTAAAGTTTCTATATAATTCTTAATATTACATATAAACAGACTTGCTATTAATTGGAAACCAAGTATTGACATTCTGTTTAATATACAAATGCCAGTTTTGCCTAAATTCTAATAGCAGAACATTAATATTTTCAAGCATTTATCTTCTATGCAATCTCAATCCTTTTAAAAACACTATAAATTTTTATATTTTAGGTGTTAACAATACCAAATATGACTCCAACCCCTTTCATCCGGATTTTCACTGAGAGTGAAGACATACTTGTTGATATTGATGGGAAGACACGAGATGAAATAAATCAACACATCAAAAAAATCATTTGCAAAACTGATGAGAAGCTTCAAGCAGAAACCCATGAGCAGCAAAAAGTCAATAATCCAGCAAACTTTGGTTGGGGTTGTGACAGGCAATGCCTGTGTGAAGTTATGGGACAAGTTCCTTGTCCAGGAGTTGTACCTTTACCAAAGACTATGAGGAGAAGGTATAACTATGGGGGAACTAATCTTCCAAAATTCTATGTATAAATGTAATTTAATTGTACAAATAAAGCATTGTTTAAAATTCTTAGTGTTTAACCTCAATGAGGAGATAGAAAGGAGCATAGTGAACTAAGAAAAAAATATAAAGGATCTTTGGCTTGATTATAAGAAGTGAAATTCAATTAAAGCATATTGATTTGGTTGGAATTTTTCTTAATGCATCACTCATCATTCACAACAGCATATCCACAAAAGGTACAAATATAGGCCTATATTCAGGCTAATTTAAGATAAAAAGTAAATAGTCAAGAACAAAAACAAGGAAATAAAAATATCATGGCTGCATTGATCAACAGAAAAGATAGGGAGACTTGAGTGCCCTTAGGGACCCAAGAGTGCAACCAAAAATGAAATTAAAAAATTCAAATAGTATGGAAGAGGCCCACCAGCTATAAAACAGTAGTGTACAGAGTAGTGGTAGCAACCCCACCTGTACCGCTATTGTGATAGATCCCATGCATGAAGCTCTCCAGACATTGACATTTAACAAAAATATAGCCTGCAATTCACAGAAAGTCCAGGAAAGCACTCATCAAATGTGACTGCATCCTGCAGATGTCCAAAGATGACTTGATAATGTTGAAGCATTGGACAGGAAGAGTTGGAGCACAGTGGCTTCAAACTTGTGTGTGCCCCACAACTTGCCATGCAAGTTGAGAGGCTGAGAGATACAATAGTCTGGATGTGGGGTTTTATGATCTCATCTCTAGCCACAACCAGCAAGTGCACAGCTACCAAAATTACAAGCAAGCATATCTTTAGGCCAAGTCAAACTAAACATTTACTTAAAGACTAAATCTTTAAATGGAAAGCTTGGGTGGTGGAGTTTTACAAATCTTAACATAACATAATTTCACGGATGACAAAAGCCACAAGGGCCTATCAAAGGTCATCTACATCTGTCAAAACCCACCCACAAAAAGCACCATCACCAGGGGAAGACAAAATCAAAGTCCCCCACAATCATCCAACCAGAAGGAACTTGTGAGGGGGGGGGTGCTATTAAGGTCCCTTCTGATAGCCACCAAAATTATAGTCAACCTAGGCTATTTCTTGCATAAGTGTAATATGCAAGACAATAAGCTAAAAAAAAGGACATGTTGGAGGCCCATAACCAATACCTTAATCACACCAAAGTCCAGTTTGCAGAAGTTCCTTCAAGGATTTGGGACAGGCAGTAATGACCCTACTTTACTCATTAAGCTCCCCCAGACTGGGCAATTCAAATAAAATCTGTCTTTTCATCTGGGGCAGACAAAGAAACCTTGACACGAAGGTTCAGAAGAGCATTCCATCAAACAGCACTCCATCTTGGCAGGGTCCCAAGTCAATGGGCAAAAAAAAAAATTACTTGATAGGGGATGGCAAAGGTAAATCAAATACTCCACAAGTCTGTGCCTGGACTTGACGAGTACAGAGGATAAGCAGTAGTACCTCCACTCATTCAAATAATAATGTGCATGAAGATCCACCAGATTGGGACATTCAACAAGAACAGTGGTGAACAGTCTGGGAGACAATGCAGTGAGGTGGAGGGAAACACTCATCAAATGGCTGCACATCCTGCAAGTTTTATTTTGAGAGCCCATCTGGAGAATGCCTGCTAGGGCAAAAGTCACCATAGTCACTCCCCAGCCTAATGTTAGGCTAGATTAAAAACAAAGATAAACAAAAAGCACAAGGGCTAAGACAGGCTAATAGAACAACAACAAATAAAAAAAAGGCAAAAATGGCAACAAGAAGGAAGCACACTTAGGCGTCAGGGGGAGAAGCGCCGCTTCTCCCCAGAGTAGGAACATGCAACCTACAAGAAAGTAAAATGAAGTGGAGGAGGCTAGACTCCACCAAAAAGTTGTATAATCTGCAGGTCTTTGGTACAGGGGACAAGCGGTAGCGACCCTACTCATCCAAGTACTGGGACAGGTAGCATGCGCGAAAATCACCCAGACTGGGAAATTCAACAAGAATGTGCCAAACAATCTGGGGTACACCACAGTCGTCAAGGTTAGGCGCAAGCAAATGAGCTCCATCAAAATGGCTGTGTGTCTAATTCAGAGAAGATAGAAAGAAACCTGAAGCCGTCACAGCATTGGGAGGTAGGTCCATTGGGGAGTCGCTGCACAATAGCACATAAATTTAAGTTTCCCTCGACCGTCTCCCATCTTCTTTATCAAGCCGCTCATTCCCCATAATTCCTACATGTTCAGGAACACAGTGGAAGATAATCTAGACATCTGCCCAGCTCATCAAAATCATGGATTTAATGAACCAGGGTATGCGGAGATTCAAATGCCCCAAGAGCACTCAGGGTGCTTTTGAGACCTTCCGCTCTCCAAACCAGGCATGTCGCATAATCTCCTGTACCAAGCGCTGTATTACAACCAGCTCGGCAGTAAAGACATGCAGCGCCTGGCAGTCCCGCTGACTTCAAACAGAGGGGATATGGCATGGAAACCTACCCCTTCTTGGGATTTGGAGCCATCTGTATACACTGGTACGGTTCCAGTGTGACACGGTGTGTTCCAAACAGGCCAAACGCAATACTCATGGCGTTGTAGAAGCTTTGGGAGCAGAGGTGTGGCAACAAATAGTCAAAGGTGGTACCATCCAAGGCAGAACCAGGGAAGGGGGGCTACTGGCCTGAGAGCTATACTGAGCTCTTAAAGGAGTTTCCTAGCCCTAAACCAAAGGGTTAGGGTATGAATAGCATCCTTGGCAGCATAGGCACTGTCAAGATCAGTCGCGAAAGCTGTTGGTGACTAAGGGAGGCGCGGGGCTCGCATGTACAGGTGAATGATGCACTGTGCATTGTGTAGAGCGAGTAGCATCTGCCCAGTATGGACAATGTATAAAACTTGCATCTGCAGTCGAGCTTCAAGCGAACAAAGGATCAGTAAAAAGTAAGGCAGTATCCCTATCAGCACCCCAGGCAATGAACATCATGGAACAAAGAATAGCCATGTCGCATGTACAAAAGCCTCCCATGTGAGGCATTGGTCAAATACAAGACCAAGGAAACTGTGCAAGTTCACCACATCCAGGCGAACCCCATTTAGAAACAAGTCAGGGTGGAGGTGTGTATGATGGCAGAAGTGCACCACCTTAGTCTTGGTCAAAGAAAAACGAAGCCTGTGCGCTTCGGCTTAGTGAGAGATGCGGTTCAATGCCTGGGTAGAGTGATCTCTCCCCAGTTTGCAAAAAGCAAGCACAGTAGCGATTCACCAGGAGTCTGGTAGGATACCCTCTATCCAAATCCTGTTGAGCAAGTCAATGCCTCACTCACCCAGGTTCGAAGCATGGCGTGCGGGACATCATCCAGACCAGGGTCACTGTCCACACGTGAAGCGAGAGTGGAACGCATTGAATGCTGATGGAGAAACCAGTCACGAAGGACTCTGCCACAGACGCGGGGCCTGAGATTGCTAGAGGGGTCTTCCCATTAAGTGAAGACACGTATGCCTTCCAAGAAGAGCGGCGGGTGTGCTTCAAAATATACTGGAACCAACAGTGAAATCGTTCAGGCATAATGCTTCTGTTTGAGGGCAATCTCACACTCGGCTGACCACCATGGGAGTGGTCGGTGTGCAAAGTGGCCAGACGTTCTAGGAATAGTAGTTAGGCCCACTTTGATGAGGTTGCAGGAGAAAAACTCAACTGAGACAAAGAAATTAGTCATTTACTGAAATGGGGTGGGTGTCAGCAAGGGCATGCAGCCAATGAAAATTTGCCACTGCTACCTATTTCGTGGCTCGAGAGGGGGATGGTGAGAAGGCCCCCTCTAGTCATAATGTGTATGGTTGGAGCTGGGGTCCTCGGACTTGAGTGTGTCAGAGGGTACAGGGTATGTGTTTTTTTTTAGGATGCCACTTCCGCCCAATAGTTGGGGGGCCTGAACCTAGGAGGTTGTCCTGCCAGTGGGTGAAAAATGGTGGGATAGCTACAGTACCATGTGTGCACATAGACAGGTGTTCCTGTAGTTGTCCCATCATGGTGCTCCTAGGCTACTAATACATCCACGGGTTAAGCCTTGTGGGAATGGGACTCAAGTGTCCTGGCTTTGTGCATGTGAAGGGCTTGTAACCTGAACTAGAAAGACGTAAACCTGGATCCAAAACACCTAATCAACAAGAACAAAAAATGAGGCTGAGAATTGTTAGTTGGAATGTAGGTAGTTTGAAGGGTAGACAGGGGGAGGTGGTTGAGACCCTATTGCGGAACATAGATGGAGAGGGGGTTCAGTGAGAGTGATTGTGGGAAAGGAATCGAGATATAAACTGCTTTGGATGGGAAATGCTAATGATTATGGTGGTGACGGTGTTCTATTAGTAGAGAAGTAGAAAGAGCAAGTTACGTGTGTGAATATAATTAATGACAGGATATTGGTGTTAAAGTTGAATTTCAATAAAGTAATCATATCTGTTGTATCAGTGTATGCACCCCAAGTAGGCTTGGATGATGTGGTCAAGGATGAGTTTTGGGACAAGTTGATCAGATTGTTTATGGCATGGAAGCAGGGTGGGAGTAAGGAAGTATACTTGGCAGCAAAAAGAAGGGCAAGTCAGGAAGTGTATAGGGCTAAATCAGAGGCCCAAAAACCTCTTCTTGATAGCCTCAATGGTGTTGAGGGCAGGAAAAGGGTGTTTAAACTGGCTAGGCAGATGAAAAAGGAAAATTGTGATATAGCGGGTGAACAATGCATTAAAAATGATTATGGTAGAGTTGTGGTTGGGCAGGATGATATACAAAAGGCTTGGAGGAGAAAATGGTGAGCAGAGCCATCAATCACATGCTAGAAGGTAAGGCAGTGGGTGTTTATGAGATAAATGTTGAGATGTTGAAAGCCTCTGGAGATATTGGTTGGTCACAGACCTTATAAATGCTGTCATATATGAATGTGTTGTACCAGAAGACTGGCTGAATGTGATTGTGAAGCAGGAGTGGTTGGTTAGGCAACCCAGGTGTGGGTAAATGGAGAATTGAGTGATGACTTCTCTGTGAAGGTTGGTGTGCATCAGGGATCCATTTTGAGTCCCTTGCTCTTTGTTATGGTCCTGGAAGTGCTGTCACAGAATTTTTTAATAGGATTGCCATTCAAGTTGTACACTGGCAATCTAGTGCTGATTGCTGAGGATGAGAAGACGGCGGTTGTGGAGAGAAGGGATGAATTCCATGGGGCTGAGAGTGAATTTGGATAAAAGAAAAATGATGATTTCAAGAGTGGGTGGGTGGTGGTAATGACATCATTGAGGATATGTGGCCATTTGCAGTCTGTCACAGAGGGGTAGGGAATAACTCTATCCAGTGTAATGGGTGCATAAAAGATGTAGTGATATCAGGGGTAGGCTACATAATGATGGAGCGTTTTAGTGCACTGTGTAGAGGAAGGAGACAAGAGAGGATTGTATTTGATGGTGTGTTGCTTGAATGCGTAGGGAGTTCTTCTATCAGGAAGATATGATCAGTGCTGGGGAGAGTTCCGTGTCAAGGGCTAGAAGTGGTTGGAAAAAGTTTAAGAGAGCTGCTTCCTCTCTGAGCTAATGGACATCTGTACACTGCGTGCGTACGAAGTGCAATATTCTAAGGCAACGAAACTTGGGCTGTGACAGAAGAGGCTCAAGTGTACTGAGATGGATGTGCAGAGCATCTCTGAATTTGAGGCCTGGAGGTGACAGAGTTGTGAACTGTTCATTAAGGGATAGATTGGGGACGATGAATGCATTAGTGTAGCACTGAGAAGAGGCAGACTGAGGTGGTTCGGTCATGTGGAGAGGATAGAGGATAATAATTGGGTGAAGGGTGTTTGGAGGTTGGGGGTGTAGCGTAGCTGCCAGAGAGGGGCCAAGGAAGACGTGGAGCGGAATGAGGTCATACAGAGGTACCAGTTTGAGTAGATAAACAGCCTGAGATCGAGCAGCATGGAGAGCCGCCATTAGGTATATAAAGCTAACACATGCAAGCATGTATGGAGACTTCAAAACGGATGATGGTGTATCACCGAGGCAGGCTCTCAGGCAGTAGTGGCCCAGAAAATGATATTTGATTGGGAAAGTGATCACTAACATGGAGGTCATCGATTAACTCCCACCCAAAATCTGGCTATGAAGCCGTTCTCAGGCAGTGATGCATAAACTCATTCACATTTAGGACACCTATCTCCAGGACCTGACCCCTGGGATTGATCAAGTAGTTTACCATTCAAATTCACAAACAAGAGAGGACATAGGCGACCGTGTCAGAATGCAGTGGAAATCCCCAGCGTTGAAGTCGGCTGACGGTGGAATGTACAGAGAAATAACAGCATGCCTCTTATCCAGGTGCAGCTGCACTGCTACTTACTGAAACGAGGTATTTAAAGCAAAGGAAAGAACAGACATTATGCCGGGTATAAATGGCGCATCTTCTTGCCCGGCCCCAAACCTGTGGTGGCAAAACACTTATAGCACGGAAGGGCATGCAGAGGGCATTCGCCCATCATGGTCTGCAAAAACATAGCTAAGGCAAACTGGAGGAGACGAGCGTCCGCGGCAATTCCATTGAAGGAATATGCTCTCCAGGCATAGCTCGGAGTTGATGCGAGGGCCCTCTTCGAAAAGAAGACGCCTCATGGGAATGGCCGTACGCTTCCCGGGGGCCAAACTCCGAGCGCTGTTGGCCGGACAATGCGCTGAAGGCAGAGGCACCTTATAGGGCTTATCGGGAGAGGTTGGGCTCGCCATGTGACTTTTTTTTTTCCTCCCTCCGCTTCGAAGAAGGGTGATTGGAGGAGCCACCCAGCCTAGCCATGGATGTGGGCAAAGCAGCCGAAGCTCCTTTGAGTCAAACGACTCGGTGGAGGCGTGCAGCCGTTTCGCCGGGAAACTGTCACGCTGGGGGAGAGGGGGGAGCCTTGGTTTTATCCAAGGGTAGGTGTGAACCATTTGTGCCACCATTTTATGTTTTAAGTTTAGGAGCCCATCTGGCGACTGCCTACTTGGTCATAAGTCGCCGTACTCACGACAGCTTAGTACTAGGCTCCATTAAAATAACTAAAACAATAACGAGGAAAAATGCAATAAGCAAGCTCCGGCATCGGAGGGGGTGAGGCCCGCCTCACCCCAGTGTAGGAACGTGCGCCCTACAAAGAAACAACAACAACAAAAAACAGTTAAATAAAGTGAAGCAGGTCAGACTCCTCCAAAAAGTCATAAAGTCCACAAGTCGGTGCACGAATCCGTCGTGAGTAAAAGGGACAAGCGGTAGCGAACCGCTCATCCGGGTACCGGAACAGGTAGCGTGCGTGAATATCACCCAGACTGGGACATTCAACAAGAATGTACCAAATAGTCTAGAGGACAATGAAGTCTTCACAGTAGGGCGCAGGCGAGCGCTCCATCAAATGGCGGTGCGTCCCATTCGGAGACGACTGTAGCTGTCGTGGCATTGGAGGGTAGGTCCATGGGAACAGTCGCGGCACAATGACATGCATCTTTAAGTTCCCCTCTACTGTCCCCCATCTTCTTTGCCAAGTTGCCAGTATTCCTGCCATGTAGTTGGTGTAAGGAAGAGCTAAACGCTGGTCTGGTAGCCCAGTCCTCGCGGACGCTTTGGCGCCCTCATTCCCAGCAATTCCTACATGTCCAGGAACCCAGCAGAAGATAATCTCGACATCCGTACGGATTGTGAGTGGCTATAAATCACAATCCTGTCTCCGAACTGGGCACGTCGCGTAATCTCCCGTACCGAGTGGTGTATTGCAACCTGCTCGGCCGTGAAGACAGATGCAGCGCCTGGCAGAGCTCCGCTTACTTCAAACAGAAGGGATACGGAGTGGAAACTGACCACTTGGGACTTTCAATCATCCGTATACACTTGCACGGTTCCAGCGTGACACCAAATGTACTCCAAAAAGCCCGAACGCAATACTCGTGGCGCTGTAGAAGCTATGGGAGCAGAGACGTTGCGACAAATATTCAAAAGTAGTACCCTCCAGGGTGGCGTCTTTGGCAGAACCAGGGGCGCCATCGGCCTGAGAGCTATACCAAGCTCTCGAAGGAGTTTCCTAGCCCTAAACCCAAAAGGCTTAGGATATGACTGGCGGGATAGGCACCATCGAGATCAGCTGTGGATGCAGTGAGAGCTGTTGGCGACTAAGGGAGGCACCGGGCAGACAAATAATTCACTGTGCACGGCGCAGAGCAAATGTCATCTCCCCAGCATTGACAAGTAGGCTCTCAAAGGGAGAAGTGCGGAAGGCACCTGTCGTCAGGCGAAGGGCGGTGTGGTGGATCGAGTCCACCTTCCGCAATACACGCTCGGCTGCGAATAGATAAAACTCGCATCCGTAGTCAAGCTTCGAACGAGTAGAGGATCGATAAAAAGGTAAAGCCTTATTAGGGCCCCATGCGCTGAACGTCATGGAACGAATACCAATGGCGCGGGTACAAGAGACTCTAAGGCTGCGATTATGAGCCTCGCGGGTGAGGCGTCCGTCAAATACAAGACCAAAGAAACGGTGCGAGTCCACCACTTCCAGGCGCACCCAATTTAGAAACAATTCTAGGTCAGGATGGATCGTGGATGGCGGCAGAAGTGCACCACCTTAGCCTTGGCCAAGGAAAACCGAAGCCTGTGCGCTTCGGCATAGCGAGAGACTCGGTTTAATGCCTTTTGGTGTCCACCAGCGCCCGGGGGGGGGTTAGAACCCGGAGAAGAATGGCAATTGGGTGTGGAAACGACCGTGCTCGTAGGCCTGAAGGAGTGGCAGTGGCATGAATGCTATCAGACGGTAGTGATACCAACCGGTACAGTCGAAAGTGACGAAAAGTGTAGGAGTGGGTATCGAGGCCCCTCCGTTTTTTCCTCACACGTTCGATCTTGGCCGCTCCTTGGTCGGCCATGTCTAAAGTGATGACATCTATGGAGTAGTCCAAGAGTTTCTTCACATAAAGTACTCCTTTCACTAAGTTCATAGTAGAGTGCTTCGTCACACTCACCGGTGCGCCATCAAGTGTCCGAATTTTTCTTTCATTTCTTTTTAGGGTGGGAAATGAAGCCGCTTCTCTCCTCCGGCAGAGGGAGCCCTTAGGCCGGATGTACCAGCCTCAGCAAGATCCTTCTCTGAAATGGGGGGGAGGGGACTCATTTTCAGTGCTTTGCACCGATCCCAGGTTCGACCCCATGGAAGATCCTGCCGTCCAGGGCTAGGTCAACTTAGGAACCATGTCCTCAAGGGGCAGCTCCATGTGGCTATCACCCCAAAACATCAAAGATCCCATTCGAGGAACGTTTCGTCATGTCTAGAGCTGCCCCCGCCTCCTGTACACTAGTGATGAATGAATACAGGAGGTTAAGGGGCACGGACTGAAGGGTCCTGCTATCCCTTGCTCCCCTAAGGGGGTTAGCCGTATCGAGCCGCTCCCACCAGGAGTGGTCAATTTTCGGCTGCCTGCTTGCTCTCTTGGCAGGCCCCTATGAAAGTAAGGGAGGGAATGCACCTGGAAAAACAGATGGAGTCACCAGGGGTTGAAAGGGAATCCAACGCACCCATAGGCTTAGGGGAGGAGTAAGCTTCCTTTCTGGTAGAAGAGGGTTGGAGGGGCCCCTGAGAAAACACAGGGTGGGGACCTCCTTTTCTGCTTTGGAGCTGCCCAAGAGCGACTCCGGCGATGGTAATGTGGGAGGTTTGGGGGAGCATTCTCTATGGTTATAAGGAAGATTTCACCCCCCCCCCCTCCCTGCCTGTGACGACCAACAATGACCCTGACTGCTGGTCCCGGCCGCTATCACTGGGCAAGGTGGTATACTTCTCCACCACTCCTTGGGAAAACCCGGACCTAATCCTACACGTGGCGTGGTAGGCAGGTCTGGATGACGGATCAGCTTGGTGACTGGCTTCTGAGTGGTTAGGATCACCATGCCTAACATCTTGTTGGAAGAGTGTTCAAGTCTGTGGTTTAGTTGAGCGCCTGGTCGTGATCGAGGTGGTCCATGGGCAGGAGAAGTGGCCCACAAAAGGGTAGAGTAAAGGTGATGATTGCAAAGGGCCCGTGAAGAGCAGGGATACAATGAGAGAATTGGTACAGGAGACGGAGATTAGGAGTTAGCGAAGGAGGGAAGACAGCCTAAGCTGGGAGCGAATGGGGCACCGAGTTGCATCAGCACGGTATCCAGGAAAGAAAATCGCCGGCGCCCCTTATGGGGTACTGGGGGCAGAAGGAAGTGCTGCTCCTCCAAGTACCAAGTGTAACAGTCTACATTAGAAACATTTTTTTCTGAATTTATTTTCCCACCACGATTTTTTTATGGAGTTATCTGTCAAATTAAACCTCTTAAAAGTATTTTTTTATATAATAATTTTTAAAGGTTACACAACGCCAATGAAAATTGAAAATGATATGAATTTCAACTAAACTTGGACTTTCGTGGATTATATCTGAAAATTAAATTTTAATTTTGAATCGATACCTGCAAACAAATAATTATATATTTTAAAGAACAAGTAAATGAAATTTGAAAGTAATCTATTGAAATTTAGAGGTTCCTCAACGATATATTATAGCGGCGTACGTGACAATTATGTTTCAGTAGTGCGGACGATCTCGTTGAGAGTGGATATATATATATATATATATATATATATATATATATATATATATATATATATATATATATATATATATATATATATATATATATATATATATATATATGTGTGTGTGTGTTTGTCTGTAACATCTAATGTTTCGATCACATTCTTCTATTTGTATTTAAGAACAGTTATTTATAGTGTACAATAAATATTTATACACGTTTTATTATATTTCAAAGCTAAATAATATGTAAGAAAAAAATTAAAACAATATTTAATTATGGCATTCAAACCTAGAATGTGTCATGAAATTGAAAGTCCTTTGTTTGGCGCACCCAGCGCCATTAGTGAACGAGTGTTGCCAACTTATAAAGATCTTATAAAATATGTTTTGTTTGGGCGAGAAAAGAAAAAGACCCGCCAATTAAACAAATTATCGCATTAATAGCGGAGAAGTTAATTTCTATTTGGAAAACGGCATCAATCCCTTGCGTGTCAATAAAGGCAGTTAGAAAAAGAAATTTAAATTACACTGTCTAACAAAATTTAACTTTTTGTCGACTACAAAGATTAGAATAACATTTTATAATGTAGTTTTATGTATATACCAGGTAATGGCTTGGCCACTCACCCCTACAGGGGAAGCTTGCGCTTTGCTAAGATTAAAATTTAAAATCTAAAAAAAGCAGCCATGGTTAAATTTTTATAAATTTTCTAAAAATCGCCAATTATAATAATTTTAAAAAGGAACTCTAAACTAAATTTCCCCCCTTTAAAAATAATTATTAGTAATAACTTTGATAAGAAAAACATGAACCTAGGAAACATTTGTTTGAAGTTTAAACGGTTCACACATTGAACCTTATAAATAGGAAAATAAACTTCCCGCTGTTAATAGCTCTCTTTTGTAAATAGCAAGATAAACTTCCCGCTGGTAATAGCCCTCTTTTGTAAATAGGAAGATAAACTTCCCGCGGTTAATAACGTTTTTTTGTAAATAGGAAGATAAACTTCACCGTTTGCAGTATTTCTCCTTCGTAAACAGGAAGTTAGACTCCCCATTACGCAGTACGATATCTTATGTCGGCCATACATAGCTCCGTACAAAAATAGATCTTGTTCATGAAGTCCCGTGAAGAAAAGGGGAAAATCGATGGCGTTCTTGACTTTCTTTACCCTCGACTTTTCCTCCTTTGCCGGCTGTGAACTTCTCTGTGAGCTCAATTTTTGTTGATTTTTTTCCAAGTCTAAAAATTCGGAAACGATGAACGATGAAAAAAGGTAGAAAATGTGCAAGAGTAGAGAGGATAGGTAGAAGAGGTGTAAATAGAGAGAGAGTAGTCGTGCCAGGTTGTCTGGCTACCTCAGTCGTTTATATCTTTATTAGCTGTAGTTATTATCACTAGTTTCTTATTGGAGCATTCAAGCCTTTGAATTCTTGTAGGCCTCTTGATGGTTGGTTGACTTTACTTATATTAATGTGTCCGCTTCGGATCTTTTGTTATATTTATTCATTTATTGTTATTTTGTTATATTTACCTATGTATTGTCTACTTCGGATCTTTTATTTTATTTATTTATTTTTTTTATTATTATTATGTTGTCCACTTCGGATGTTTTGGTTAATATTATACTTATGTTTATTTTCTTTATTCCTCTTAATTAACTGTCCACTTAGGATCATTTATGATCAATTTGTTATCATTATTTACGTGAAATAAATCAGTTTGGTTTTCTTTATCCATCGTTTAATATTGAATTGTCAATGTGAATTGAAATAGGATTAATCTTCTGGTAGTTTCTCAATAAATCCGTTGGATTACTTGGCGAGCTATTATTTGGCTGCTTTTAAAAGCTTGCCTGAACCTTAGGTTCTGCATGTCTAAATCATGTAGTCTAATTGGGTTCAGCACCTCTTCTGGCATATTATCATACTTTCTGCATAATGTTTTGTGCTCGTCTATTTAGGGTAATGTTTAATGGCTCGATGTCCGTCGCTTCATGTAGTAATCTAGTAGGAATGTAGTCAAGCAGTGACACGTTGGTAATAAATCTTATTGCCTTATTTTGGATATTTTAAGCTTTCTTAATAACTGTTTTGCTCAGAGTATTAAGGGGTATAGCCGGGTACAAGAGAAGTGGTCTCACCAACAACAGATAGAGTTTCCTTTTGTTGCTCGCCGAGAGATGTCTAAAGCGATAGAGAGACTGTATCGTTCTCGCAGCAACGGCGATCTTTTGTAGGTAATGGGTCCTGTACCCATTCGATGTTAATTCTAAGCCTAGAACTCGGCCTTTTCTTGAGTACTCATAGAGCTCATCCTGCACTAGCACGTCCGATGTTTTTCGACGGCCAACTGGTATCACTCTGAACTTTTGGACATTTGTTTTTATCTTATTTCTTCTTTCAAAGTTGTTAAAATTAACAATTTCCCTCCCTGTCCTGTTAGCGATATCATTAGGATTTTTGTAAACACTGGTAACGATTTGAGTGATATCATCTGCTAGTTGTACGTACTGGGTAAGGTCTTGAACAGGATGTGGTAAATCCCCAGTATACACTGAATACAGGGTGGGACTGAGGCAGCCCCCTTGAGGTACCCCAGCCTCGAGACTAAAGGAGATCCCTTCTGTACCATTTATCTTCATTACTGCTTCTCTTTCCTCCAGATAGTCGCATAAAATCCTGGTTAAGTTTCCATCCATGGCTAGTTCACTCAGTTTGCTTTTAAGACCCGGTAGCCATACCTTGTCGAATGCCGAGGCCACGTCGCGAAGTACGACATCGACATTACCATTCGTCGCTTTTCCAATCGCTATTCTCTCCGTAATTAAGGCCAGAGCCGTTTCCGTACCTAATTTCCTCCTGAACCCATGTTGTTGAGAGTTGTATAAGTTATGGGTTTCCAGGAAGGTCCTTAGTCTGGTGTTGAGAAGTTTTTCGAGTAATTTGCCCATAAACTCCAACAAGGAGATCAGCCTATAGCTGCTGATTTCCTTCTTCGGTTTGCCAGGTTTCAAAATAAAGATCATACGGGCTTTTTTGAATTGGTCCGGGAAATATCCAACATTGAGGCAGGCATTAAATATCTCCAGTAGACTTTCGTTGATGTTATTGGGGGCATACAGCATGTGCATTTTAGTGATGCCTGTTATGCCTGGCGCTTTTTGTTTAAACTTTTGAGGGCCCACTCGTATTCTTCATGCGTGAACGGAAAACTGACTTCGGCCGTGTTTATGTGTATACGATTGAAGCGTAAGTAACATTTAAATCTATCCTGGCGCTTGTTTGGTTGAAATGTTATAGAGTTAAGTTTAGATGAAATTACTATTTATATAGGTGAATTTTTGTGTAACAATCAGTCAGAATCTGAAAATTTATTGTTATTTTAATAAGAAAAATTATATTCCTTGTTCACCATTTTAAAAGCTTATTCCGGCTATAATATACGGGAATAAAGAATCCAGATATAAATATATATTTTTCCTTCATCCCGTAAGGAAGCTGATGATCACTCAAACCCAGCCTGCAAAACTAAAGAAAGAGAATACCATAACTGACTCGAACCCTATAGCGGAATTTGGCAGTGTTTCAACGAGTACAGTCATCCGGATTTACAAACAATGGCAGAACTCCCAAAATGCGAAAAACTCTCGCCAGAAGATGTTGACAGACAGGGACCGTCATAGAATCTCGAGGCTTGTAATTGCAAATCGATTTGCTTCGAGGCAGGAATTGCTACAAAACGTCAATTCTGGTCCTTCATCACCCATTGCAGAAAGAACATTACACAGGGAATTCCATGGCATGAACATATGGAGCAAAGTGGCGGTGAGCTTATGTTACAACTTCCCACCCTTCTGACACGCTGAAATTCATTGTCTTGTTCATCACGAAGGTGTATGCATCATGCTGGTTTGAAATAAAAGCTAACTTCTTCGCAAGATGGAGCACTCAACCTCTTCAAGACAGTGCAATCACTGCCTTGAACCCACCCTATAAGAGATGCCAATATTTATCATGGTCAACTTTGTTGCGGGTGACATCTGTAGGATTCTGTGCACTCCAGACCTCAACACAAACAGTTTGCTCTCCCGGACCCAATGCCTCTACAGTTATAAATCTTCCACTTTCACCTTCTCTAACTTTCCCACTTTCAATACAGTTCTCGCCTTTATAAACTTTCTGCGTGATAGGCACCGAGTGGAATTACGCTTTAAATTCGACGGGAGAGGGGGAGGGGGCTTGCGAGGAATTTTGTTGGGAGAGGAAAAAGAAATAGCACTAGTAAATAAGAGTTCAGCGACAAGACTTGCTATAGCAAATCACAATAACTTTCAATCCTGTGTCTGGAATGCATAATAAAAACCTTTTAAAAGCAGGTTATGTATGACAAGAGATACTTTAAATGTAAACCTGAACAAGCCCATGCAGAGTTATGAGGAATAAAAGCATCTTTATAAGTTACTTGTGTACATTAAAAGAAATAGTAATCTTACCCATGGCCAGAAATATTGATTGGTAAGGAATCAATCCATTCTTGAACATTTATAGGCGACTTCGACGAAGTTGTGTAACGGTCACTAGCGCCAAGAACGGGACTTGTGGCTCGTGGAGAGGGGGAAAGATTTGGGGAAACGTTGAACCTTTCTCCAATGGGTGGGTGAAGGTCCTCGAGCTCGCTGAAGAAGGTGGTCAAAGACTCTGGCTGGGAGCCAATGCTACTGCCATTACCGAAGGGGATACTCACAGGGATAGCCGGGTAAGACCAGTCTGATTCGGTGTGGTGTTGTGGGCCAATAACCTTGACAAATGAGAAGGCAGGTTTAGGCTTTCCTCTACCAGAGATTTCTTCTTCGCTAGCTTCCGCAGGGGTAACGAAGATATGAGGTTGGCTATCTGACCTGGAACGCCGGCAATGTACATGGGAATGAGACCCGTTCGTTTCTTTGGCGCAATCGTCGTTAGGAACCTCGTCATTGCCACTGGAATAGTCCGAGCAACGCTCCACCTCAGTGACACTCGAAATCTCCAATGGTATTTTCGTTTCGTGCTCTTCAACACAACTAAGACTATCATTTGTAAGTACATTACCTTCAGTGTGTGTACTAATTGCGTTAAAATTATATGAACTAGTTTCAAGCAAAGCCTCTTGAAAACATTCCGTAGTGGTAGGCAATTTATCACATTTAGCTTCATTTATATATTTCGATCTCTCTTTCTCTTGGCACATACTCGATTCGAGTTCAAGGCGAGTCACAAAATAAGGTACGACTTCATCTCCCACCAGAGATTCCTTCACATCATTTTGTTTTTCACATTTTTCAATCATCTGGAGTGACTTTTCCCCTGATAAACTCTCCGACTCGAAAATCAAGTCATCATTTGCCTTATCCAACTCATCCTTATTGTCAGAAGGAATGGAATTATTTTGTGAGATTAACCGTGGCACATCTCTGACAATAACCTTCCTCTGGATATAATGGCTAGACTTGTACCTTGGCTGAAACATTGCGAATTCCTCTTCGGAAGAGAAAGAGACCATTTTTTCAAGGAACTGCTTTCTCGAGTGTTGAATCCCTTTCCTACTCTGATACTCGAGGTCGTCTAGGCTGCTCCCCTTCGAATCATCATCCCCCGACTCCGAATCCAAACAATGCTTCATCAGGTACCTTTTGCGCTGAGGCCTGACAGGAACTTCAGAGGGCATTTGCAAACGTGCTTCGTCCAGTGAAGCGGACCTCAAATGTTTCGGAAGAGGTTCCTCCGAAAACTCTTCATTCGATCTTTGGCGAAGCATTTTCCTAATTTTAGGCGAAGATGTCGCCGACTCTGACGAGTGACTTGGAGTTCTCTCGAGCACGGCTCTATTATTAGTAGTTTGATATTCTGCTTCGGCACAATCCCTCAAATTTGAATACTCCTCACAAGGAGGGAGATTTTGTAGGGGGGCCTTTCGAGCGAGCAAGATTGGCGTTCCAGATTCAATCTCAACCTTCTTCAGAAGCAAAGTTTCATCACTTTCAATACTCGCGGAAAGGGATCGTTCTTTGCTGTACCTATTTCGCAGTTTGCAAGTCAAGTTCGTGACATTGTCTTGGATGGATTTCAAAGTTGTGACCACGATGTTTTTATCATCCATTTCAACCGCTACATCAGTGAATTGACCACGAGTGTCTTGATGGGCGGATGGGGGAAAGATCTCAGCTTTCCCCTTTTCATAAGGCAACTGCAGCGCTTCCCTCCCATCTCCGGATTGAACCAAATCCTGATCTTCACGAAATCGTTCATAACTTGATCTTTCAAAAATGGCGTTCTCTTCAAAGGCTCGCACCTCTCGTTGCAAGGTCGTTGGCAAGCGATATGCAAGACCTCCACCTTCGTCCGTTGGTACGTCCAGCTTTAGTTGAGCACACTCCGTCTCCCGAGATGGATAAGATCTCGTCCCTAGCGAACCAGTTGTAGTGCCTTCTATTGGCCTGGGACCACCGTCCAAATTTAATGGCTCTGACAACAGATATGAATGCGATATTGATTGAGTTGGTTCTTCGCTCGGTCTACGGGGAAGCTTTGGAAATAACCTTGTATTTTCATCTACTTCTTGGGAGAAACGTTGTCCTATGATATTTGATATAGGTGAGTTTAGTAACCAGGAAAAGCGCTCTCGTATTTTTTGCTTAACTCCTTTGAAAGAGTCTTCTTGATCTACTTTTTGAGAACTAGTTAATTTGTCGACGGAGAAGGAATCGGCCAGATTTGGGAGAGATTGTCTCTTGTAATCAGACGCCAGGGAAAAATCGAGTCCAAATAAATTTGGCTCAGAATTTCTTCGAGGGGCTGGCGATATTGTACTCCCTAATGTAGATGCTTCAATGAAGTGTAGTGATCTGGGGTGAAATTTAGGCAGTAAAAAAGCTTTTCTCTGATAGAGTACCAACAGAAAAATATCATTCTTTATAGAGGAAAGTAGTTCGCCTTGGGCAACATTAGAGTCAAACAATCGTTGAAGTGTTTTGGACCCAACTTCAAAATCATAATTTAAGGCACTTGGTTTTCTATCGGGAGAAGCTGTGGAGTGACTTGTTCGGAGCTTTTGTATCCATGTGGAAACTTGACGAGTCCATCGATTAGTTCCTGTGAAAAGACAATGAAAAAAAAATGCATTAATTCTTATTGACAAAAGACCGAGAAATCTCTTTAATGATTTCTCAAGATGAACTACAAATTCTAGTCCAAATTAAGTAGTGGTTCTTAGTAGAGATTTTAGTTGCTAATAAAAATAGGCACACAAGAAATCCGAGAATGGGAAAGAGTCGGCCGTGGGGAGGAAATATCGAAGGAAAAGTATAGAGGAAGAAATTGTATAATTGGAAGTTAAAAAGTCGTGAAATTGAGGGAATAACCAGAATTACCACAACACCAAAACATCATGAAATTGATTTAAAAATTGGTTCAACCAATCAAAAATATATACAAAAAGTAAAATTAAATCACTCCGCTACAATCTAACAATTGATTCAATTTGAAGAGTGAGTAATAAAGGACTAACCGAATACACATTTCTCCAAATTATCGAGTATATATACAGACCGACATCTGTCGACACCATGCTTCTAAATAATTCGACTCAACTATTTTTAAGTGTTGATCTGCCGATCGCAAAATTTGAAAGGGAAAAAAAATAATATCGTTTTATGCAATTTATTTGCAGACTTGTCACGAAAAGTGAAGTGGAGTCAATGATGCTAAATATTGAGTAGGGAAAGGAAATAGAGTTATCCAAGGATGGCATACTTAACAAAAAATGAGAGGATGGGCGAATATAGAGAAGAAAAAGGCCAAAAGACCAACGCTGAGAGGTAAATTTAGTTATTTATGTTTATTAAAAAATAAAGCAAAATGGACGAGGGTGTGTGCGCAGGAACGGTTCTAAAGAAGATCGTGAGAGGTGAAGTTAGAAGAGGAAATATGGAAGATAGACTCAGGGCGGTAGAGACTTGGAGAGGGTGGGGCAGTCCTGAAACCTGTGCAACAGATGCGAGAAGTCTCAATTTTTAAGCTTAACGCCAACGAGGGCGTCTCCCGCAGAAAGTGGTGAAGTGAAAATACATAGAAAAAATATAGCCGCAAATCTTCCAGCAGGCATTGGGGCTATGAGGGCAACAACCTATAGATAGCAGCCGGAGCAAAGCTATTGCAGATTGAGGAGGCAATGGAAGTATGAGGGAACAAATTAGCAGATGACATCGCAAGTTCTAACCCCGTAAGGGGCACGGCGATGTGTTTACCTGGTTGCCGGGAGTCGGCGTCGCGTACGGACCCAGCCTAGCCTCGTGTCCGCCTTCCGCTAACACCTTTCTCCCTTTCTTTAACACTTATCATCCTCTCCCTCAAAGCATTTGGTTCGACTAGATAGAGCTGCTCCTTTGGGGTTCGGACCGGGACTCATAACTAGTCTCGCGAGACCTGATTCGTTGAGCGGAGCTTCGATTACGTAGGGGCAATCTTACATCCCGCGTACGTGGCGGAGTCTTTTGCGACCGCTTTGTCCACATTCCCTAGCAGAGATGTTGCTCCGCCAGCATTCAATGCACGTCGTGATGTTGCTGAGAGCCCTTCAACGACAGTTTTACGTTAAGTGAGTAGCGTTCCGCTCTCGCTTCATCCGTGAACACCACCCCTGATCCATAAATGTTAGAATAGCCATTTTCCTGGACAGCGGAGGCCATCTGTTTTCCGCAAGTTCCACTCCACGTCGGATGCTCTGCTCCGACTAGAAAATGCCGTCTGTGAGGCCTTCCTTCGTAGACAGCACTACGCCAGTGTTTTTCGATCCGGAGAAGGCCTATGATTAGTGATGTACCGATCGATCGGCACCGGCAAAATCGGCATATATTTTTCTGATCGGCATGGCATATTCTTTGTGATTTGCCGAGCCTTTATGCCGATTAACGGTTATGAGATTTTATCATCACTTGCCTACATTTATTTTCATATTACTATAAAAGTTTCATCAACTCTCACTTACTATTTTTTTATTCAAATTTATTATAATGGTTGGTGAAAAAAGTGTTAGAAGAATTTCCAGCGATAAAGTGAATGTTATGAGTGTGATTAAGATAAAAGCTTGAGAAAACTCGATCAACTGGATTAAAGAAAGGTAGTGGACTTCCTAAGTTCGTGACCATTCCAGAAAAAGTTGAGTCACTTAAAATGTGTATAAGTAAAACGGTGGGTACGGTTTATCCCTTCCTACAATTAATATATAAATAAAAAGTTGTCACACACTTTTTTCACCAATCATTTTATAAAAATTTGTAATAGCAAAAACGGTGGTCAGCAGCACTTGTATCGTAAATTGAACGAGTTCTATGTTTCGCATTGATGTTATTATCGCAAAATTTATGACTTTTTATCATCTTTTACATTCCTGAAGTAGTAGAAAAGATTTGTTTATATATATTATATATAGTATGCAAAAAACATAATTTATATTTTCTGCTAGTTTGCTTTGACCAACCTAAATGAGCATCATTTGGTCGATGCATCCATCATCCACGCTGATAGACAGAGGCAAGGTTGGAAATCATATTACAAAGTGAGGTGATTAGCCTAGTCTTGAAGCCTTGACAGTCCTAAGAGCATTAGAAAGGACTATAATAGTTAAGTTTTACCTAATGATTTAAAAAATTACCAAAGATCGGCATCGGTCTTTTTTTAATAAATCGGCATCGGCATCGGCCAAAATGTGTAATCAGTACAACACTACCTATAATACCGCATGGCGATACGGTATCATGGAGACTCTCCACACGATGGGACGAGGGGGCGCCTCCCAATCTTTATATCTGAATTTTTGCGAGATCGTCGATTCCGCGCACGGGTCGGGGGAGCCCTCTCCGGCCCTATGGAGCAGGAAGAGGGTGTCCAGCAGGGAAGTGTCCTCAGTGTGATACTCCTTGTCCTGAACATCAACGGCATCACCGGTGCTGCCGGAAGATGTTCTCGCTACTCTCTACGTGGACGACCTTTCGAAGCCTGGAAGGGGTGGATTCGCACCGTTTTCTTGGTCTTGTTTTCAATCAACTCCTCTTCACTTTGGACATACTTCGTTCCATGACCTTCAACACTCCGGGTGCCGCTAGAACTAATGCCTTACCTTTCTAGCGATCCTTTGTTCGTTCGAAGCTCGAGTACGGATGCTAGTTTTACATATCCACAGCCGAGTGTGTATTGCGGAAGGTAGACACAATCCACCACACCGGTTTTTCGTCTGGCGACCGGTGCCTTCCGCACGCCTCCCATTGACAGTCTACTTTTCGATGCTAGGGAGATAGCGCGCGTTTTGCGTTGTGCACAGTGCATTTCGCGCGGTTCGATGTCTCTCACTGCATCCGCGACCGACTTCGACGGTGCCTCTGCCGCCGCCATTTGGGTTTAGGGCTAGGAAACTATTTCGAGAGTTTGTTGTAGATCTCGGGCCGGTGGCTCTAGCTCTTTCCAGGACGCAACAACCTTCGACTATTTGTCACCATGGCTCTATATCCAGTTTCCGCGGCGCCGGGCTTATTGCGTTCGACCTTTTTGGATCACAGCGCGTCATGCGGATCTTTTGCCAGTATATACAGATGGGTCCAATTTCGTGGAAGAGGTCGGCCTATTCCGTCTTTTTGAAGTCAGCGGGGCTCAACCAGGCACTGCGTCCGTCTTCGCAGCCGAGGTGGTTCCAATGCACCGCTCACAAAGTGGCATGAGTCCTCTCTGGGCAATGTAATTTTCACACACCTTCGTTCGCGATATCCGTGACGCCACGGTTGCTGCAAGCTGGGCGGATGTACATATTATCTTCTGCTGGGTTAATGGACACGTGGGAATGAGCCCGGCAATGAGGGCGCCAAGGATTCCGCGAGGATTGGGCGACCAGACCAGCCTTTCACTTTTCCTCACACATACTAAATGGCAGGACTCAGGGCAGACCTCGGGTTGTCTGGCAAAAAAGATGGGAGACGGCCGAGGGGAGCACAAAGATGCGTACCACTGCGCGGCGACTGTGCCCATGGACATACCAACAATGTCGCGACATCCTCAGGTCGCTTTCTGTCGTCTCGGATTAGGCACGCTCGTGAGATACACCGCCATTTGATGGAGTACTCCAATGCACCTTAATGCGGCGACAGCGTTGTCCCTCACACTGTTCGGCACATCCTTGGAGAATGTCCCATTCTGTGTGGTCTCCGCACACGTTACCTGTCCCGGTACCGGGACGAGCGGGGTCGCTACCGCTCGTCCCTTGTACTCGGGATGGGTTCGTCCACACAAACTTGTGACCTATCTGACTTTTTGCAGGAGGTTGGCGTCCTCCATTTTATCTTACGGTGCCCTTGGTGATAGTCACCAGATGGGGCTGAAAAAACAAGAAGTAAATTCATAATACCCTCTTGCCCTTCGATGCTGGGTAAAAAATAAATTTACAAACATGGAAATACAGATTTGAAGTTTATACCAAAGTCAAAATATTCTACATTGGTGTTTTACACAAACAGTTTTTGAGAGAAGCTACCAATGCAAGATTATTAATACTACACATTTAGTTGCTTTCTTTAGATAGATACCAACAAAAGCATGAACGATAGATGCTTAACTACCATCGTGCAACGGTATTATTCTCTCCCCAATTACAGGAGCATTCAAGAGAAACAAGCTCGACAAAAATCTCGATTCGGGTTCACTTCAAGGCGGCTGATAGAGGCTGTCCGCACTGATAAATAAAAGGCATCAATTTGTACAGATCAGTGGTAAAACTCACGCGGTTTTTTTATTTATTTAACCGGGCTAAAATGTACGCAAACATACATAAGTGTGCCGGAATAAAAGTAAATAAAAGAAGAGGTTCTCCAGGTCTATCTGAAGAAAAAACAATTAGAATCTTGCAATTCAATAGCGCTCAGGGCACGAAATTGTGCATTAATAAATGAAAGTCGGATGTCCGTGAATTTATAAATCTCCTCCGTTCGGAAAAGGAATCTCGGGAAAACTTGAATAAAAAATATTATCGAAATGAGGAGAAGAAACGCGGCCATGCCCGAAATGTATTGAATTTGAGGATATGAAATTAGTGTAGCCAACGAGACATTTTTATTCAGTGGAGAATGAGAGAAGGAAGAGACAAATGGTGGATAAACAGAACAGAAAAATAAGTTAAGGATGATGGAGATTGTAATAGCAAATTGCTTCATCGACCAGAAATAAGAGCTTCGTGGAAGGAGTGCGATCAAGACACTGTTTGTCGAAATGGGGACGGACAGCCCCTGTAAATCGAGAAAGGGAAGGAGCGACAACTTAGCAAGGACAAGACTCCAGAGGGAGAATAAGGAACTCTGACTACTTCCCACACAACCCAGTTTGAGAATTCAACAAAAAGCACAGCAATGGATATTCAAAGATATCTCTAAATTAGTTAAGCTCCAAAGCAGATCGAGCAGACATTTTTCTGAAGTTGCTAGAAATGGGTAAAAAAGGTAGGAGAAATAAGAGGTGGGGGCAAGGGGAAAACACCCACCATGCACTCCATTATCTAGGTTTTCCACTTTCCTACGTTATTTTTTTCCCCCTTTTTTTGAGAATTTTAACACTTGTATATTAAAATACAGCTCTTTCAAGTCTATCTAATCGTCACCGTTTTAACAGCATTAACACACGAACATTCGCGCCAGGAAAATACATTGATCGCCATCTTCGAGGACCGTTTTCCTCGTAATTGGAACCCACTGCCTCTGGCTATTCTTCCTACTTCCAAGGTAAAGATTAACTGGGAACTATATTATCTAACCAATTTAGAATACGCAATATCTCTTTTAGTCGGCCACGTAATCATCGACTCTCTGAAGTTGGTAATTCAGGCTCTTTTAATGGCTCTGCGTAAATCATGATTCCAAAAATAGGAATAATCTCGGTTACTTTTTGCCAGTAAATAAGTCTACAAGCCATCTAGTCCAGCCTTGGATGGGGGCGTAGGGGCTGAAACTCCTTTCGTGTTAGCCTCCTTACGAGGGGGTAGCTTTAGGAACCACGCAAGAAGGCCTCACGACCACTTTCAGGGGGAGGGGGCTCCTGTGAGTGTCACGACTCGGGAAAGCATCCCGGGGAGGGGGGCAGAACACGCAGAAGGGTTCAGACAGGGCGTAGAAACAACATTGCACGTAGGCCTGGAGGAGCCAGGAAGCGAGGGTGCCTTATAATAAAGTAAGTCATAAGACGTCGCAGGAGAGCCCCAGGCGCGCCATGAACAGGTCCTTAGCTTTTTGAAATAAGAGAGGATCCGCAGCCTGAAAGGCCAGAATTTCCCCAATGGACACACTTTTCCATACACGATAGGGACTTATTGTGTACGGACTTGGAGCAACTTACACATATTTCTAGGAAACACGATTTTCCACGTCTAAATGAGCGTTTCGTAAGGCCGAAGCGGTGACAGTAGCCGGACGATCACGGCAGTGGTATGCCTTCACTCGGTAGCGATACCAACAGGCACGCACCGACTCAGGTCTCCTGTGACGGTCGAACGTGAGGAAGAGTGAATGAGTGGGTCTCGAGGCCACTTCCTGTTTTCTCATCACACGTTCCACCTTGACCACTCCTTAATCGGCCAGGTCTAATGTGATGTCATCTATAGAGTAGTCCACGAGTTCCCTCGCGTAAACCACTGCTTTCACAAAGTTCATGGGAGAGTGCGGCGTGCCATAAAGTGTCCGAAGATCACTAATTATGGCCGCTTCGGAGGGATCCGACGCATTCGCTAGAAGGCTCCCCGCCAGAGAAACGGGTCACCTTCAGCTCTCTACCAATCAGACTAGCTAGTACTCTTTTCTGGTGGAACATATTGCCCTTGGCAAACATGCTACCATCAGTGGAGTGAATAAGCAGAAAGGGTTTGAAGCCAGCAGGCTCGAAAACGCCAGTTAGTTTCTAAATGAGGGCCCCCGATGTAATCGAGGCTCCGCTCTGCGCACTTTTGGTCTTTGTCTGAAACTCCCCCACCTGGGGGGGGGCACCGGGGCCGGACGTGCCGATCTCGGCTTGGTCGCTTACCGAAACACCAACGGACACGTCCGTCCCCGAGGCTGACGCGGAGGGAGAGGAGCTAGGAGCCTTTTTAATATTTTTCTTGTTTCTTTTCTTTTTATGAGGAGGGTGGGAAATGAACCCGCTTCTCTCTGCCGGAAGGAGCCCTTAGGCCGGATGGACCGGCCTCAGCAAGATCTTTCTCTGAAATAGAGGAGGTCCCTTCTCTCCTTGTGAATCCTCGGGGGCCCGAGGCATCTGAGGAGAAGTTTGCACAGGGGTGGAGTCGAGTTCATTACTTGGCACCGAGCCCGGGTTCGACCCCATGGAAGATCCTACCGTCTGGGGCTGGGTCACCTCAGGAAAAATGTCCATCTCAGGGATGCCTCCATGTGGCCATCCCCCCAAAGAATAATACTGGCGAACCGGCATCCGTCGGAGAAGAGGGAAGGGCACGTATAGTGACCGCTTGTAAATTTGCGCTAGCAGGACTTTAGAGGGAACGGGCCGACCGCTCTCACCGAGAGCGGTCAACTATGGGCCGCCTACATGTTTTCCTGCCGCTGTAAAGAGGGAGGACCCAAAAGGCGCTTCCAGAGAACGGGGTGTTGGGGAGTCACCTGCACTCGTAGGCCTAGGAGAGTAGTAAGCCTCCTCCCCGTTCAAAGAAGTTTGGAGGGGCCCTTGAGAAAGCACAAGGGGAGCACCTCCTTTTCTGTTGTGGAGCTGCCCGGGAGCGGCTCTGACGATGGCAGAGAGGAAGGGAAAGGGGAAGTATTTATTTGAAAAACTCATCAATGGACATAATGACCCTATTATTTTCACGGGACTCAAACGCTAATCACCCAACGCAGTAGCCCGCTCTGCGAGGGGAAAATACGGGTCCGGCAAAGCAAGCTGCCGCCATTTGAGGCTACTCCTCCTGCCGAGTGGCTAGGCAGCCCATCAGCAAGGTGACTCTAACTTAGGCTCGGCGTAAAATTAATAGTCTACGAAAAGAAAGAGGGTGTGTGAGAAAGGTGAAGATGGGGGTGAGGAAGGTTGTTAAAAACAAACCACCCTAAACCGGAGCGAGGGGGCGTTGTCCCTTCCCTCCACAGCCCCAATCCGGGATGGTTGGGTGAGAGGAAGCTGGTCTGTGAAATTAGAGGCCGACCAGAGAAAGTTGAGGGAGAGGTTGTTTGGAAAGTGTGGAAGCAGGGTAAGAAGACAGCGTGTCAGAAAGGAGAAGAGGCTAAGCAGGGGCCGGACGGGGCGCCGAGTCCCGTCAGCAGGGCGGCCAGGAAAGCAAATCGCAGTGCCCTTTACAGGTATAAAAAGAAGTAGAGGTAAGCGGGTCCACTAACGACTAGGGTCGCTGATCACTTATTATTATCATACTCTGGTGCTAGGTGATTCCAGGATGGCATGCTGCCCACCAAGGCACCATGGCTACCGGAACGAACTCTGTCAGGTGGGAACAGTCCTCTTGGTACGAAGTGCGGTTAGAAAAGGTTGAGAGGGTAGCCGTAATAATAAATAATAATGACTAATACTAAATATTAATAATAAATAATACACAATAATCATAATACAGAATAATAAATAATTATAGGTAATATTAAATAAAAATAAGACTAAATAATAATAAATAAGAATGATAATAAAAATCATAATATCTTGTCCATTAGCAGTTCGCCTTTAGAAAAAAATCCTGGGTGTGGCCGTCCCTGCCCACCCTACAGGGCTAGCAGGGTTTTATGATCCACATCAAGGGATGGAAGTAAGTTAAGTGGGTATGTTATGGCCCCCATGTGCTGTCTCTATTCTGCCTCTTCCTCTTAATACCTGCCTTGGCAGAATCGTAAGTCAGTTGTCGAGGCCCTTTCTCCTTCTATGGAATTTAAACAGGAGGAAACAATTCATGTCCTGCGCACGAAATAGTTTAGGAATTTTTCATTATATGCAAATCAAATGAATAATTGCGCATAAATACTTGGATTAATCGAAGAATGCAAGAAACCTGTTGTTCTGCGGATCAGTTTTTTCACTAAACCTTTCTTTAACACAAGAGATAACTCGCATCTGTACTTGAACCGCTTTTCCTTGTCTTGATTTATCCATGTCTTGTGTCGCAAACGGGATTTAGGTGGGAGATTACTGACGGCCCTGACGGAAGTGTGGATTTTGCTATTAAACTTTCTTTTGTCGAGTCGTCAATTAATCTACCTTGAGCATAAAAGATATCACGTGGATCATCTCTCAATTTCTCTTGGCGGGTCACAGATATGCACATTGGAGCACTGACGCCGACATGCACTGAGGAGCCTCGTCTTCCATTATGTCGCGCGCAGAAGTTTCGATTTTCTTTAGCTAAGTAAAAGGAGCTGATGCACTTCTGGCGCTGTGGTAGGGATATTACCCCGAATTTGACCCTTTTCTGAACCGATTTCCCCTAGACGTGGTAAGGTCGCAGTGTTTCTTTGGCCTTGATTGAGACAGGTGTCTCACCTAGGAGGGTCGCATACGCAGCCTTGGCGACTTTTGCACGCGCGCCATTGAAATTCTTCGTTCCGTGGCGTTTAGCACGTGGGGCCTTTTAAAATTTTAACCCCCACCCCTTTGTTCGTTCAAAGTGTGACGTCGGGAGCATGAAGCATTCTTTCGTAACCATACGTCTACAGCGGCTGGTGAATTCGACCCGCCACACTGGTCTCCCTCATGAGTGCTGGTTGACAGGAGTGATGCCGTTCGCTTTATCCGGTACACCGTGCAGGATGCGCTTGTACAACTTCTACCCATATCACCAATACTCTTCTGTCTTTATTTCATCCGAGGTCAACCTTGATATTTCCATGTGAGAGAGCCACGTCAAATTAGATCATAACCATTTCGACTTTAGACACAGGAAATCAAAATTGGCGTAACTCAATAGACAGTGGCGCCGATGGGATCTGCCATGTTCATCCAACAATTTAAACACTAAATACAATGCATAGCTAGGAAAAGAAAAAGCACTAAAAGGAATGGTTATTTACAATAATTTCCTTTTTTTTAAATCAAATTGAAAAAGACCTTTAATGAGCAATTTAACTTATAAAAAAAAAAACTAATAAGACGGGTCACAATCCTCGGAGATAATCCATTAATATCGAGTTTGGGATAGGTTCTAGTTTTTAATAATTTCCGTATTTACTGTTCACTATGAAGTTTGCTAGGGATGAATTCATTGCATTTGACTATGAATTAAGGCGTTGAATGAGCCGTAATCCGACGTCACACCATTGGAAGTTTGTCCCCCTGCGTTTTCTCCCAGGAGTTTCACATAGTAAAACACCGCACAATACTGGGACCGCGTTGGTGGGGCTCTTAAGGGCATCGTAGCCTCTGAATTCAGGATCGAGTTAATTGTAATATAACTCTCAGTACGTATGAAATATCACGCCGTGTTGCTGTTCCAGAGAGCTATGTATGTAAGTATGCATGTATATACACATATATACATGTAAATATATATATATATATATATATATATATATATATATATATATATATATATATATATATATATATATATATATATATGTATAACTGAATCACGAAAATAAGGAACGTGAGGAATTAATGAATAACGTTACAGCCACGAGGAAAATGAAACAACGGAGAACTGCGAGGCCTTTCGACTAATGGTCCTTTACTAAGCAGACTAAAAGACAGGGAAAAAGAGAAAGATATTTATACACCTGATTAATGAAAATATGGGATATAAAGATTAAAAGGGTTGGGATTAGCAGATACCTGGAAAAATCCTATTAACGAGATGAGCCGTCAGGGTTAAAAAAAAAAGAAGTTTACGGGTTACAAAAGAAAGGAGGAGGGGGCAATGTTTAGGAATCACATATGCAATATGAAAACAAAAAAAATTTAAAAAGTTTACACATGATAACTAGAAAATATGACAAAAGAAAAATATGAGGAAAGGTTTTTTTTTTTATAAATAAGCTAAAATAACTTCTAGGTGGTAATCATTAATTCAGAATTTTTATCTTTAAAATCATTCTTAAACATTCTTTTGATACAAGGGTCCAAAAAATACATTCAAGGGCTGAGATTAAAATTCGAAGTCAGTTGTATAAAAGCCGATTCTAAAAGATTTCGTGAAAAAAAGTCATTTGATTTGGCAATCACAGAACTCTCCTTCCAATTAATACGATGGGAATTTTTATCCTCGTGGCTGTAACGTTATTCATAAATTCCTCACGTTCCTTATTTTCGTGATTCAGTTATACATATATATATATATATATATATATATATATATATATATATATATATATATATATATATATATATATATGAGGAATTAAACCACATTCTCCGAAGACAATTTAATTCACAACAGTTTCGGTGTATCTCACACCCTTTGTCAACTGACACTGGGCAGAAAATATAAGAGAAAAGCATAACACAAGATCCCCTCTTTTTCTCCCCAATCCCCTACTTGTGGCTAATCTGGAGGGGGGTGGGTAGTCCTAAACATATTGAAGAGCTGACATTTTACTATTTTATTTATTTGCGATTTTATTACATGATTAAAAGAAAATTGACCCTCAGATAGATTTAAATTAGGAACTGACCATATCAAGCTCGATTCTACGATTCTTCTCTTAACATAGTTGGCCGATTTAAATAACATTTTACTTCCATTGAAATCGATCGTATGATTCTTGTCTCTAACATGGCAAAATATTCCACTGCTTTCGCTCGCTGCCCACTCTAATATCTCTTTTGTGTTCGTACAATCTCTTGTCTAGATTTCTCCCTGTTTCCCCTATATAAACTTTATGGCAATCGTTGCATGGTATTGCATATACTCCTATGTTATGATGTTCTTTGGGTTTCCTGGCCATCATCAATTGGTTTAAGGAATTATTATATTTAAAGGCTAGATTAATACCCGCTTTTCCAAATATGACCTTTAAACTATTTAATTTGTTGAAGTCGTTAGTGCGGTAAGGCTTATTACCATAGAATGTTTTCCTAGCTGCTAAATGGGCAGACGATATGAACCAATCGGGGTAATACAAATAAGAAAAAATGGTCCTGATAATGACAATTTCTTCATCTAAATAGGAAGGATGAAATATTTTGAATGCTATAAGGAAAAGGTTAGAAATTACCGATTTTTTAACAGTATTATCGTGAAACGAAAAATAATGTATATAGGCATTCGAGTGGGTTGGTTTCCTATACATGTCAAGTTTTAATTCATGGTGATCTTTATTAATGAGGACATCTAAAAAGGGTAATCTATTATCATATTCCCATTCATATTTAAATTTGATGGAGACATGCAAATTATTCAAATTATTAAAAAAGGTATCAAAATCATGGCCATTAGGCCAACTTTAAATTTTAATCTCTTCCAAAAATGGAGATATATTGAATGTTTGCTTGATTTAATAGATAATATATACTTTCTTAACGTGCAAATTTAATCGTGTTTAAGCGATTTAGTTTTAGAGGTTTCTGCCTTAAACTGAAAGGTATTAAAAACGGGTATTTTCATTGAGAAAACTGTGAAATAATAGATACCTATGCCTAATTTCCTAAGATACATAGAAGATTTTTCGTTGTTCCTTATTGCGAACGTTATTCCTAAGGTTCCTTTTCTTTCAGCATCACCGCCATTTTTATTAATACAAATCTTGGCTCGAGTTCTTATGTTCCTAACATTTTTTATAAGATCTGGAGTTTCTTTTAACAAGCTGATTTCAGCTGTAATAGGAGTGCTCAAGCATCTCAATTGATGTGGTGACGAAAATAGTCTATCTTCCAAAGGACTCCATAAAAAGTAATCACAGGGTCAATTTTTTTTTTATTTAAGGGGCTATCTGGCGACTGCCGACTAAGGCAAAAGTCGCCGTAAACAAACAGCCTAGTTCTAGGCTACTTTAAAAAATGAAAAGGAAACAACAGTTAAAAAAATAACAATAACAAAACAATAACAAAACAACAATTAAACCTGGTAAAATGAAAGGGAGAAACGGGCCTCCCCCAAAAAGTCAACAAGTCCACCAGTCAAAGTGCACGCACTCGTCCCGAGCACAAAGGACAGGCGGTAGCGAACCCGCCCATCCCGGTACCGGGACAGGTATCATGCGCGAAGATCACCTAGACTGGGACATTCGACAAGAATGTGCCGAACAGTCTGGGGGACTACGCAGTCGTTGCAATAGGGCGCAGGCGAGCGCTCCATCAAATAGCAATGCGTCACACAAGTGTGTCCGATTCGGAGACGACAGAAAGCAACTTAAAGCCGCCGCGGCATTGGGGGATAGGTCCATGGGAACAGTCGCGGCGAACAGGAACCCAGCAGAAGAAAATCTCGACATCTGCCCGGCTCGCCAAAACCGTGGCGTCACGGATATCGTGAACCAGGGGATGCGGAGATTCCAATGCCCCGAGAGCACTCAGGGCGCTTTGTGAGTCGCTATAGATCACAATCCGGTCTCCGAACCGGGCACATCGCTTAATCTCCCGTACCGAGTGGTGTATTGCCACCAGCTCGGCCGTGAAGACAGACGCAGCGCCTGGTAGAGCCCCGCTGACTTCAAACAGAGGGGATACGGCGTGGAAGCCGACCCCCTCTTGGGACTTGGAGCCATCCGTATACACTGGCACGGTTCCATCGTGACACGATGTGTGCTCCAAAAAGGTCGAACGCAATACTCCCCGCGTAGTACAAGCTTTGGGAGCAGAGGCGTGGCGACAAATAGCCAAATGTGGTACCCTCCAGGGTGGCGTCCTGGGCAGAACCAGGGGAGCCACCAGCCCGAGAGCTATATCTAGCTCTCGAAGGAGTTTCCTGGCCCTAAACCCCTAGGTACTTTGGGTTTAGGGTATGACTGGCGTCTCTCGGCGGCATAGGCACCATCGAGATCAGCTGCGGATGCAGTGAGAGCTGTTGGCGACTGAGGGAGGCGCCGGGCTCGCGCGTACAGGCGAGTGATGCACTGCACGCGGCGCAGAGCGAGTGGCATTTCCCCAGCATCGACCAACAGGCTCTCAATGGGGAAAGTGCGGAAGGCACCGGTCGCCAGGCAAAGGCCGGTGTGGTGGATCGAATCCACCTTCCGCAATAAACGCTCGGCTGCGGATGCATAAAACTCGCATCCGTAGTCGAGCTTCGAGCGAACAAAGGATCGATAAAAAAGTAAGGCAGTAGCCCTATCAGCACCCCAAGCGCTAAACGTCACGGAACGGAGAATGCCCATGGCGCAGGTACAAGAGACCCTAAGGCTGCGAATACGACCCTCCCAGGTGAGGCGTCGGTCGAATACAAGACCAAGGAAACGGTGCGACTCAACCACATCCAGGCGCACCCCATTAAGAAACAAATCTGGGTCGGGGTGAAGCCGTGGATGGCGGCAGAAGTGCACCACCTTAGTCTTGTCCAAAAAAAAAGCGAAACCTGTGCGCTTCGGCGTAGCGAGAGACGCGGTTCAATGCCTGTTAGAGTCGACGCTCCAGAGTTGGCATCTGGGCCGCGCCAAAAGAGATCGAAAGGTCGTTCACGTAGAGCGTAGCGACCCACCCGTACGCAGAATCGACGATCTCGCAAAAATTCAGATATAAACATTGGGAGGCGTCCCCTCGCCCCCATCGTGTGGAGAGTCTCCATGATATCGTATCGCCATGCGGTATCATGGGCCTTCTCCAGATCGAAAAACACCGTGGCGTAGTGCTGTCTACGAAGGAAAGCCTCGCAGACGGCATTTTCCAGTCGGAGCAGAGCATCCGACGTGGAGTGGAACTTGCGGAAGCCACACTGTGCGGAAGACAAATGGCCTCCGCTGTCCAGGAAAAAGGCTAATCTAACATTTACCAATTTCTCCATCAACTTGCACACGCAAGAGGTTAGAGATATTGGGCGGAAACCGGTCCGAGTAGAGTGATCTCTCCCTGGCTTGCGAAAGGCGAGCACAGTAGCGATTCGCCAAGAGTCTGGGAGAAGAACTTCCACCCAGATCCTGTTGAACAAATCTAACAGAAAGGCCATGCCTCGCTCACCCAGGTGTCGAAGCATGGCGTACGGGACATCGTCCGGACCATGGGCGGTGTCCGCGCACGAAGCGAGAGCGGAACGCAACTCACTCACAGTAAACTTGTCGTTTTAGGGTTCTCCGCCTCTGGAGGTAAAGTCCAGTCGGCGGCCTTCCGCGACATCACGACGTGCATTGAATGCTGGCGGAGCAGCATCACGGCTAGAGAATGCGGAAAAAGCGGTCGCTAAGGATTACGCCACGGACGCGGGGTCCGAGATTGCGGTCCCATTCTCCTGGAGAACGGGAGGGTGGTCCTGCGAGAACTTGCCCCGAATCCTTTTGACTCGCTTCCACACCTCAGCTAAAGGGGTCTTCCCGTTAAGTGAAGACACGTATGCCCGCCAAGAAGAGCGGCGGGCGTAGTTCGAAATATACCGGAACCTAGCCCTAGCCCGACGAAATTCAGCGACAGTGAAATCGTTCGGGCGGCGCTTATAGCGCATGTAGGCATAACGCTTCTGTTTGAGGGCCGTCTCACACTCGGCCGACCACCATGGGAGTGGTAGGCGTGCAAAACGGCCAGACGTCCTAGGAATAGTAGTCAGGCCCACGGCGATGAGATTGCCGGAGAAGAACTCAACGGCCTCATCTACCGACATAAACTCCTCGACTGAGATAGAGAATTCAGTCATTTCCTGAAATGCAGGCCACCACGCCCGCGCCAAGCACCACCGAGGTGGTCTCTCAGGCGGCAGTTGCCCTGAAAATGATATTTGAATGGGAAAGTGATCACTACCATGGAGGTCATCGACCACCCCCCAATCAAAATCAGGCTGTGCATCCGAAAAGCACAAAGATAGGTCAAGGCAAGAAAATGAAGCGGTTCTCGGACAGTGATGCGTAAACTCATCCACGTTTAGGATACCCATCTCAAGCTCTTCGATCAGATCGGCAAGGACTTGTCCCCTGGGATTTATGGAGTAATCTCCCCAGAGAGGATGCCTGCCGTTCAGATCTCCAAGCAAGAGATAGGGCCTCAGCAACCGTCCCCCGACGCGGCGGAAGTCCCCCGCGTCGAAGTCAGCTGACGGTGGAATGTACGCAGAAATGATAGTATACCTCCTATCCAGATGCAGCTGCACAGCCACTGCCAGGAAAGGGGTATCTAAAGAGAAAGGAAGAACGGAGACATCATGCCGGGTGTAAACCGCGCATCCCCCAGCCCGGCTATCCCGCGGTGGTGGGGTCGCAAGACCCTTATACCCCGGGAGGGCGACAGGGGGCACGCGCCTAGCATGGTCTGCTGCAAAAAGATAGCTAACGGGGAACGGGACCAGACGAGCCTCCACAGCTCCTCCCAGTTGGCCTGGAGTCCACGGCAATTCCATTGAAGGAATATGCCCTCCAGGCCTAGCTCGGAGGAGACGCGGGGGCCATCTTCGAACTGAAGACCCTCACGGAAATGGCCGTACGCTGCCCGGGAGCAGAACCCCAGGCGTTGTTGGCCGGACAAAGCGCTGAAGGCGCTGTCGCCTTCGAGGACTTATTGGGGGAGGTTGGGCTCGCAATGCGAGTCTTTTCCTCCCTCCGCCTCGAAACCTTAGGCGGGCGTTGCGGCTTCGGAGGCGGGGGAGCCCTCTTTTCGAGGAACCACCGTTTTCGAGTCACTCGCCACACCTCGGGGCGTGAACGAAGGAGCCGAAGCTCCTTTGTTGCTGTCCTCCTTTCGGGGGACAGCTTTAGGAACCCCGGAAGATGGCCTAGCGACCATCTTCAGGGGTGTTGCTTCCTGTGAGTCTAACAACTCAGTGGAGGCGCGTGGCCGTTTCGCCTTACGGGAAACAGTCACGCTGGGAGAACAGGGGGAAGCCCTGGTTTTAGCCGGGGCTGGGTATGAACCCTTTTTGCCGCCAGCTTTACCAGCCAAGCGCCCGGGTTGGGTAGAGCCCGCAGTAGGGCTGCGAATGGGCGCGGAAACAACCGTGCTCGTTGGCCTGGATGGGCCAGGAGCAGAGGGTGCCTTTCTAACTATTGAGGCATATGTCGTCCCAGGCAGAGCCGGGCGCGCCAGGAACAAGTCCTTAGCCTCGCGGAATGAGAGTCGATCCTGGGCCTGAACGGCCAGGATTTCTTTCTCAAGGATATATGCACCACATTGCTTCGAAGAAGCAGGGTGCGGCTCTCCGCAATTGACACACTTGGCCACACACGATTTGGACTTATCGTGTGCGACCTTGGAGCAATTTACACAGACTTCGGGTGACCCCGACTTTGCACGTCTACATGAGCGATTCATATGGCCGAAGCGGTGACAGTAATAGCACCGCCACGGCAGTGGCACGAATGCCTTCACGCGGTATGGGTACCAACCGGCACGCAACGACTCAGGGAGCTTGTCACAGTCGAACGTGACGAAGAGTGTAGAGGTGGGTCTCGAGGCCCATCCCTGTTTTTTCATCACACGTTCGACCTTGACCGCCCCATGGTCGGCCAGCTCTAGGGTGATTTCCTCAATGGAGTAGTCAACGAGTTCCCTCGCATAAACTACTCCTTTCACAAAGTTCATGGTAGAGTGCGTCGTCACACTCACCGGGGTGCCATGAAGTGTCCGAAGAGCACTTATCTTGGCCGCCTCGGCGGGATTCACCGCATTCGCCAGAAGGCTCCCGTCCGAGAAACGGGTCACCTTCGGCTCTCTACCAATTGCACTAGCTAATCCTCTCCTCTGATGGATCATGTTGCCCTTGGACAACATAGTGCCATCAGTGGAGCGAATAACGAGGAAGCGTTTGAAGCCAGCGGGCTCGAAAACGCCAGGTAACCTCTGAATCAGGGGCCCCGATGTCATCGAGGCTCCGCCCTGTGCATTTTTGGTCTTGGTCAGGGGCTCCGCAACCGGGGGGGCAGAGGGGCCGGATGTGCCGATCTTGGCTTGGTCGCTTGCCAGAGTGGCAGCAGACCCATCCGTCCCTACAGCGCCCGCGGATGGAGAGGAGCCCCGAGTCTTCTTTTTCTTTTTGGTCTTGGTATTGTTCTTTTTTGGAGAGGAGGGCCGGGATTGAACCCGCTTCTCACCCCCGCCGGTAGAAGCCCCTAGGCTAGATGTACCGGCCTCAGCCAGGTCCTTCTCCGAAATGGAGAAGGTCCTGGTGGTCGCAGGGGCATCATCCGGAGGAGATCCCTTCCCTCCTTGTACTGCCTGAAAATCCCCAGTCGTTTGAGGAGGACCCTGCATAGGGGCGGATTCGGGTTCGGTGCTTGGCGCCGAGCCTGGATTTCCCCCCATGGAAGGCCCTACCGTCTGAGGCTGGTTTTCCTCAAGGACCATGTCTATCACAGGAGGGGCCTCTAGTTGGCCATCCTCTCCCAGGACATCGCAGGTCCCCTTGGCAGCGTCTTGAGTCTTTAGTGGGGAGGCACAGGCCTTGACCCCGGCAAGGTTTAATATTCTTGCCAGCAAGTCTTTTGAGGGAAGCGACCGAAGGGGCCTGGCTTCCCTCTCCCCCCTAAGGGGGTTTGCCCTACCGAGCCGCTTACACGAGGGGCGGTCGGCAATGGGCTGCCTGCTGGCTTTCTTGGCAGTCCCCTTAGAAAGCAAAGGAGGGACTGCCGCTGGAGATAGGGAGGTGCCCGAAAGCACCTCCAGAGAAGGGGGTGAGGAGGGAGTCCCCGACACCCGTAGGCGTAGGAGAGGAGTAAGCCTCCTCTCCGGTTAAAGAAGTATGGAGGGTCCCCTGCGCAAGCACAAGGGGGGGGGGACCTCCATTTTCTCGGTGGAACTGCCCGAGGGTGGCTCCGTTGATGTTCTTGGGGAAGTTGGGGGTTGAGTTTTTTTTTATTTTCATCATTGGGCATGGTGACCCTATTTGTGCTACGGGACGCAATAGCTCATCACCTCTTGTAGTTGCACGCACTGCAAGAGGTGCTTACAGGCCTGGCAGGGCCAGGCGCCGCCATTTCGGACTACCCCTCCTGCCTGGTGGCCTGGCAGTCCATCTGCATAGCGGCTCCACCTTAGACACGGCGTAAAAATGGATAGAATGTGAAGAGGAGAGGAAAATGGACGTGAGGAAGGTATGGGTGGGGATGAAGCAGGTTGTTAAAAAAAAAAACATCCCGAACCGGAGCTCAGGGGTTAGGGAACATTGTCCCCTCGCCCCTCAGCCCCGATCCGGGACGGTTGGCTTGAGAAGAAGGTCAGCATCTACCCTGTGAAATTAGAGGCTGACTAGAGAAAGTTGTGGGAGAGGTTGTGTGAAAAAAGAGGAAACAAGTGTTTTGAAGGAAGGAAGAGAGGCTAAGCTGGGGCCGGACGGGGTGCTGAGTCCCGTCAGCACGGCGGCCAGGATGGCAAATCGCCGCGCCCCTTACGGGGCACACAGGGTCAAGTCGGGGCCAAGAGCAATTGCTCTTTGTTGGAAAACTTGCTGCAAGGGTTCTTTCACAAAAAAAAAAAATCTCCTGTGAGCAGGAGCTCCGTCTTGTATCCACAAAATCAGATTAAATCAGTTTCCATAAACAACATGTGTAAGAATTTCTTGGTCTGTTATGTTCAGGTAAACTTCACCATTTAGATTGCCATCAAAAAGACCGAGACAATTAACGCTCTATTGCCGCAGTCTTTTGTCTTGAGATATTTTTTTCGTTGATGTGATTTCCAGGCAAATTTTTGGGTGCATATTGATGGCAAATTTGCCTGCTCACTAGACCACTTATAAAGAATGCCGCCTCATCTCCAACCACTAACTGTTCCATCAATCTGTATTTTCAAGAAACCACTGAACAAACTTAGGCGGTAAATGTATTCTACCAAAGCGGTAAATATATTTCCACCAGAGCGGAAAATGTATTCCACCAAGGCGGTAAATGCATTCCACCAAAGCAGAAAATGTATTATTCCATCAATGCGGAAAATGTATTCCACCAAGGCGGTAAATGTATTCCACCAAGGCGGTAAATGTATTCCACCAAGGGGGTAATGCAGGGCCGCTTTAAGGAGCACAAGGAACAGCGGGGGCCCCACCCGATTATATTTATATATATATATATATATATATATATATATATATATATATATATATATATATATATATATATATATATATAAGAGAAAGAAGAATTGGACGCAAATGAGACAAGAGTTTTTTAAAGGCAAGAGAAAGGGACATTAGAAGAACCCAGAATCAAAGAGAGCAGAGGGCGGCACAGTGAAGGCGATCCTTTACCGAGAAGACAGAAATAACGCCAGGGGAAAAAAGTGTTTGAAAATTCCTGGCCGGGACTCGAACCCGGGTCTGCTGATTGCCGGTCAAATGCTTTACCGCTAAGCATGTTCGGACTATAATGTATTACACCCACACCGTGGCAATGCATGTCCAAAGATTTTTTTTTTTAATTCTCTCATCTGGCGACTGCCTTCAAGAGCATAAGTCTCCTTTTCATGGCATGAGCTCTCTAGTTAATATTCCTGATCAATCCTAGGGTGGATCAAGAAATATTAACTAGAGAGCTCACGCCATGAAAAGGAGACTTAGTTCTTTACCAAGACGGTTAATTCTGATGCCGACGAAGCATGTGTTCGTCAGGCAAACTTTCTTCGCCAGTCTAACGGATGAGGATAGTCTGATGCCGGCGGGCTCGAAGACGTATTGGGCTTCTCAATGAAGAGCACAGACATCCTTCACAGTCTTCCTTTTGGGTTGGGGAGGGGGGGGTTACCCTTTTCTGTTCATCTCCTAAGGTGGACCTGAGACTTGACGGATCCACCTCGGCCTGTTCCTTAGCCAAAATAAAGAAAGAGCCCCCAGCTTCCGGAGCCCACCGGAATCAAGGAGAAACCCTACTCATGTTTTTCCTTTCCTCCGGCGGGGGCTTCGTCCCTTTGGGAGGGACTTACCTAAGAGTGGAATTAGGCTTTAGGATCGGTACTGTGAAGCCATGATCCCTTTGAGAGGAAAGTTCCGCCTTCTGCGGCGAAGCCACCTTTGTTTCAGTGTTCGGGTCCACGCTCACATATCGACAATTTGAGAATACCAGGGAGACTGGGGTCAGGGGGTATACCACGCTTCAAGTTTAAGTTGCAGCAGGGATAAAATTTCTGCTACACCATCCACCCCCTTGCTTTATGTATCTTTGGGAACAGCAATTCACCAGAGTAAACTCAGCCCTCAAACTACTCTAAGTTATAGTAGCTGCCACAGCTCCACTTCATCCTTAATTTCTTCCTTACCCATCACCCGTTATTCACCATTTTCCTTCGGTATTATTTATCATTTACAACCACTCACATTCCTTCCCAAAACATGAGACAACAGTAATATCCGAGGTTAACACAGTACATTAAATCTAGAGCAAATTCACCGGCATGTATCGACAAACTACACACTACAAAGTTGGCCACACCACATGCGAGAATCTTAAGCGTTAGTTGGGGCATGGAGGGACTATTATACAAATTTTCGGCACAAAATAGGTCTAAATTTAAAGGCAAAATACCATCCCTTTCTCGCAAAACCAATTTCAACCTGAACCCTAAATATCAAGATAAAGGATACAAAGCAATAGTTAACCCAATTAAGAATTCATATAGAGCAGATTAGCGGAACCTAGTTCACTTACGATCACTACTTTTTCACAAAGAACCAATGATCATGCAACAAGCTAGCCTTAAACTATATTTGCATTCCTAATATAAAAAAAAACATTAAATGCATTGTAGGGTACAAACAAGTTTGTGAAATCCAGTTATTAAAGTAAAATTTATTGCAAAATAACACATCGTTTGTCAAACAGAATTGAACATTTCTTTTGGAGGGAGCATTTTGCTTATAGAATAGACCCTCATAAATTTTTTAGGTAACGATCGAAGCATGAAAAAATATATCTAAAATGTAGCTCCATTCAAAATCCAAATGACAGTTGGACACCAAAACATATATTGCTGTGATTCTCGAAAAATATATTGGAAATTCATACAAGTGCACTCCAAGGTCATAGATATTGACTTGATTTGGCAACTGAATTTCTGGCAAATTTGTTAACAGACAAGTCAATAATTATCAACTTCACAAACTACCATTACAAAGATTTTAAAGTGGAGTTGTTTAGAAGCGAAAGCGATAACTACAAGATAAATCTCATCCTAAGGGAATTTCGAGAAATAATAATTACCAGACTTTGCCAAAATCTGCAGGTAGTAGTAGTAGTAATAGCAATAGGTATGATAGTAGTAGTTATGGTGAAAATAGTATTTTGTGGTTTAAAGAATGTCGATAGAAGTCGGCTAAAGAAAAAGATAGAGAAAGGAAAAATGATCAAAGATAAAGACTGTTCAACAAAATATTGGGGCCGTTGGGAGTATTTTAAAGCGCCAGGGTCTCAGAACTACGAACTTGAGTCCACTTGTGCGGACAATGGGTGAGACAAAAAAAAGGACATTCATTCCCCATCTCAGGAAAGTATGAATCCCCACTGGGAGTGGTTATAGCGAACATTCGGGAGGCAAGTTTGAACCCTAATCTCTCGCGTTGTTCGAATCCTCGATAAACCTTCGCCGGAATAAAAGAAAAATCCAGACGCGAGAAAATTTATCCTGAATCCCTCGACAAACGACATAATTTAACGACTGAATTTCACTCATTTGTGGTTGGGTGGATTGGTTTGGTTGTTTTGACGGCTGATGCAAGATTAGGAACGCAAAGAACTCCAACCTCGAAATTTGGACTCTTGGGAGCGAGGGACCGTGGCACGCTTCTTCTCTCTTATCCCCTCGCCATCTCGGTCCAGCGAGCGAGGTGTACACAAGCATGGGCAACGGCAACACCAGCAGTAGCGTCGGCGGCGACGGCGAATCAAGCCTGACTTACACAACGTGTGCAAACAGTCCATTTAATGGAAGAAAACAAGGAGAAATCTAGTTCCCTAGCTTCGGCGTTTCCCTGGTCGCTAAGGAACGATGGGTTTGGGCAATCATCCACCGAGTGGTTCTTCAGCGTCACTTTCCTCCTAACCCGCGAGGCGACCATCCATTCAGAAATGTTCGTAGACGCAAAAACGAGGGAAAGGAAGGCGGACACTTGACCCTGATAGGAGATAACGAATAGTTTCAGACACAAACAAAATAGCGATCCAAATGAGCTCGAAGTACCAGCAATAAATCTTTATTCCATTGAGAGGAAAACATTGGTATCATCAACTAGGTCATTTTTACAGGACAGAAGTGAAGAGTAAGCATATTATATATATAAAATGGGAGTTAGGGAGGGGGCCAAGGGTCAGAAAAGGCAATATCAAATCAAATTCCTAAATACTGAAGGGAGGGAGGGGGGGGTATTACAAACCTCTAGCAACAAAATTCATACCAAGCACATGCATTCAAAATATCAACAATCTGTTATAGGCCATAAACGGACTTCATTCTTCAATTTTAAGAATCCATACGGGAAGATAAATTTTGAAATTTCCCCCAAAACGAATAGAAGAAGGAAAAAAATAATAAAGGATACAGAAAGCAGCAGAAAAAAAATTAGTTAAGAAGTGTACCATTTTTACAAGGAGTCTATCCTGGCGACAACCTGCATGGGCACATGTCGCCGTAATTAAGTTAACCTAATCATTAGGAAAAATAAAAAAATGACACCTAGCAAAAAAGGGGAAAGAGCATGCTCCAGCGACGGGGAGGGAGGGGGGGGGGGGCTCGCTCTGGCGCCGAAGCATAAACTCAACAGTCAAAAGAATAAATAAAATGGAGGCCACAAAAAGTGAAGACGCGGTGTGCACGAATCCGTCCTCAAGTACAAACGGTAGCGACCCCGTTCGTTAAGGTACCGGGACACAACGTTGCAGGAAGATTCACCACACGCAGGCATCAAGAATTTGCCAGATAGTTTAGGGAAGCACGCAGTCATCGCAGTAGGGTGCAACGGAGCACTATCAAATGGCGGGGCGTCCCGCGTGTGCCCGATTCTAAGACGACAAAAAGTGACCTGACGTCGTCGAGGCATTGGGGGTAGAGCACGGGAAGAGTCGCGGCGCAATGGCACATAACTATAGGTTTCCCCCGGTTGTCTCCATGTTCTTTAACAAGCAGCCCGGAGGACTGACCTGATTCCTGCCATGGAGTCTGAGTGAGGAAAAGCAAAACGCTGCTGGTCCGGTCGCCCAGTCCTCGAGTACTCTTAGAACAGCAGAAAATAATCTTCACATCCGCCCGGCTCGTGTCAGCTAGATAGCGCCAACTCGGCGTTGGGGAGATTTCAATGCCCCCCAAGAGCACTCAGTCGCTCTGCGAATCCCTACAAATCACAGTCCGCTCTCCGATTCGAACATGGCGCCTAATCTCCCGTAACTAGCGATATATTAGAACCAGAAAGCGTGAAAACTGACCTGCCTCCCTCTTCCATTTGTAGCCCTCCATATACACTGGCACGGTTCCAGCGTGACACGAAGTCTGCTCCAAAAGGTCGAACGTAATACTTCGACCGCTGTATAAGTTTGGACAGTCGAGGCGTGGCGACAAATAATCAAAGGTGATACAATCCAGGGTGGCTTCTGGGCAGAACAAAAGGCGCCATCAGCCCGAAAGCTATATCAAGTTCTTAAAGTAGTTGCCTTTCCCTAAGCCCGAAAGGTTTAGATCATGATTGGCGTCCCGCGTTGGTATAAGCAGCGTGGAGATTGGCCCCGGATGAGATGAGAGCCGTTGGCGACTGAGGGAGACGCTGGGTTCACGCTTACAAGTGCATAATGCAGTGTTCAGCCCAAACTGAGCGGCAACTCCAACAGCATCGGCAATGCGGCTCTCTATGGGGGATGTTTGGAAGGCATTGGTCGAGAAACGGAAACCAGTGTAGTGGAATGAGTCGTACTTAGGAAATTGGCCCTGAATCCTTTTGGCGCGCTCGACGAAATTCACACGGTGAAATCGTTCGAGCGGGGCTTATAGTGTATATAGGCATATATATGGCTCCTCACTAAGGGTCATCTCACACTCAGTCGAACACCAAGGAAGTGGACAGTGTACAAAGCGGCCAGACGTTCCAGGAATAGTAGTCAGGCCAACGGCGATGAAGGTGCCGGGAGCTCAAGGACCACCTTAACCGACCTAAACTCCTCGAGTGAAATAGAGAAGTCACTTCGTGAAATACGGGCCACCGCGCACGCTCCAAGTGACATCTCGAGACCTGTGTGTCCTTGCGTCCGGAAATCCTCTCTACCTAAATGCCTGCAGGAGGATTTATGGCTATAAACCGTATCCGTAACACGTTTACCTTAACCAATTTCTTTACAAGTATTAGTTGCCTGCGAGTCTAGTCGAGGGCAACTCTACATCTCACTATGTCGGTCAGTTCCCGGTTTGTTGTTGTTTTTTTATAATTTAAAGGTTCAGAGACCGGATTGTGATCTATAGCTACTCACAAAGCTCCCTGAGTGTTGTCGGTGCATGAAAATCTCCGCATCCTCTGGTTCGCGATATGGATCGCGGTCTTCTTCGGCGAGGGAGTGCGGGCCTTCCCCCGTCGACGGAACTTGCTCTATATTTTTTCAATTCGTTTGTTTTTCTTTTGCTTTTTGTTTTTTTGTTTATTTTTAATTTTGGCTTTTAATAAGGCATAGATTTAGGCTAGCTTGAGTACGGCGACTTATGCCCTAGAAAGCAATCGCCAGATGAGATAAAAATATATATATAATTTTTTTTTGTAATAACATCATAACTATTCGGACGATTCTAACGAAATTTGAAACCCTTATGTTGTTTTACATTCCCTTTCGAATGATATAATTGACAATGTCCTCCCAAGGTTAGCCCGATATTATTTTGTTTGGGCAATACTATTCGAGAGATTTGAATGAAATTTGAAACTATTATGTTGTTTTACATTCTTTTTCGAATGATAGAATTGTTAAGGGCCTCCCAAAGTTAGACCTGGAATTACTGAAAGTTTTGAAGGTAGTAAGGTCCTAAATCAGAATAAGTGAGAGCACGCGACTTTTTGGTCAGCAGACCTTGTTTTTCATACAAACAAGGTCAATAGACCTAAGTCGAGTGCTCTCAATTATTCTGACTTATGAATATATGACCTTACCACCTTACGAACTTTAAATAATTCCAGGAATAACCTTGGGAGGACCTTGGCAATTATATCATTGGAAAGATAGCGTAAACCAACATAAGGTTTTCAAATTTCGTTAGAATCAGCCGAATAGTTATGATGTTATTACCAAAAAAACTCATTGATAAGTAAAACGGTTAACATCTGACCGACCGACCTACGGACCTATATAGTAAGTTACATATAGAGTCGCGTGCACGCCACTAAATTTGCGGGATACAGCCTAGTTGCTGTTGCGCTTAAAATTCGAGAAGGGTTGGGTAACTATATATTTTTACCGTCTTGCACAGAGAGGCAACAAAAGTAAAGTGCTGCTGGATTCTTTCAAGGGTGGATTTTGGGCGAGATGGGGTGTGTATCTCCTCTTTAAAAATACCTGTTTATAGGGCGCCCCCCATTAGTGGGAAGTAAAAGTCTCATAATGAAAACTCTCTTTACTCCAATATATACACGGTAAAAGAAGATCAACATGGAAGTCAATAAATGAGGGAGAAACATTCAAAGATGTTCACATTAATTTGTTCAATCGAAGGCGATGACCTGCGAAAAGGGAAATCCCAGTCTTCCTTTGGTCCGCGCTGCGTCTCGTGCCAATGGTCGTCTACAATCATGGCCCAAAGTTTTTAAATTGTTGCAGGTTAACTAAAAAGTCAGCATTTCAAAAATAATAGGAAAAAATTCATTCCTTCACTGAACCAAAAACGCGCTCTGGTCCTGTTCCTGTAGGAGGTGAGCTTTAGTTCCTGGAGCTTTGCTATTCAACCAAAAGAGTAAAATGATGACAAATATGGATTAAATGAATGATGTTGCGTAATTATAATCTATTTCGTAAAATTAAAAAAAAAAATAAAGGTTTAAATCTTTTTCAATTCCAGAAGTGGTTCTTTCCAAAGAAAAGCGTGTGCAAGTTGAAGAAGAAATTGGTAAATGTTAGATGAGCCTTTTTTTATGGACAGCGGAGGCCATCTGTCTTCAGCACAATGCGGCCTCCCCAAGTTCCACTCCACGTGGGATGCTGTGCTCCGACTGGAAAATGCCGTCTGCGAGTCCTTCCTTCGTAGACAGCACTAGGCCACGGTGTTTGTCGATCTGGAGAAGACCTATGATACCACATGGGAATACGGTATTATCGAGACTCTCCACACGATGGAGGCGAGGGTTCGACTCCCAATCTATATATCTGGATTTTTTCGAGATCGTAGATTCCGAGTTCGGGTAGAAGGAGCCCTCTCTGGCCCAATGGAGCATGAAGAGGGTGTCCCGCAAGGAAGTGTCCTCAGTGTCGCACCTTTGTCCTAAGAATCAACAATATCACATCGGTGCTGTCGGAAGATGTTCTCTCTACGCTCGACGTGGACGACCTTTCGATCTCTTTTGGCGCTGCCCAGATGCCAACTCTGGAGCGTCGACTCCAACAAGCATTGAACCGAGTATCTCGCTATGCCGAAGCGCACAGGCTTCGGTTTTCATTGGCCAAGACTAAGCTGGTGCACTTAAGGCGCCATCCACGGCTCCACCCTGACACAGACTTGTTTCTAAATTGGGTGCGCCTGGAAGTGGTGGACTCACACCGTTTCCTTAGTCTTATATTTGACCGAGGCCTCACCCGGGATGCTGATATTCGCAGCCTTAGGGTCTCTTGTACCCGCGCTATGGATATTCTTCGTTCCGTGATGTTCAGCGCCTGGGGCGCTGATAGGGCAACTGCAGTACTTTTTCATAGATCCTTTGTTCATTCGAAACTCGACTACAGATGAGTTTTATGCATCCGCAAACGAGAGGGTATTGTGAAAGGTGGACCTGATCCACCACACAGGCCTTCGCCGGGCGACCCGTGCCTTCCGCACTTCCTCCATTGAGAGCCTACTTGTCGATGCTGGGAAGATGCCACTTGCTCTGCGCCTGTACGCGCGAGCCCGGCGCCTCCCTCAGCGGTCAACAGCCCTCTCTGCATCCGCAGCTGATCTCGACTGTGCCTATGCCGCCGAGAGACGCCAGTCATACCCTAAGCCGTTTCCCAGATGAGCTCTTAAAAAAAAAAAAAAAACCTAAGCCGTTTCTTTGGTTTTAGGGCTAGGGAACTCCTTCGAGAGCTAAGTATAGCTCTCTGGCCGGTGGCGCCCCTGGTTCTGCCCAGGATGCCACTATGGAAGGTACCACCTTTGATATTTGTGGCCACGCCTCTGCTCCCAAAGCCTCTACCTTTTTGGAGCACTCTTCGTGTCACGCGAGAACCGTGCCAGCGTATACGGATGCTGATATTCGCAGCCTTAGGGTCTCTTGTACCCGCGCTATGGATATTCTTCGTTCCGTGATGTTCAGCGCCTGGGGCGCTGATAGGGCAACTGCAGTACTTTTTCATAGATCCTTTGTTCATTCGAAACTCGACTACAGATGAGTTTTATGCATCCGCAGACGAGAGGGTATTGTGAAAGGTGGACCTGATCCACCACACAGGCCTTCGCCGGGCGACCCGTGCCTTCCGCACTTCCTCCATTGAGAGCCTACTTGTCGATGCTGGGAAGATGCCACTTGCTCTGCGCCTGTACGCGCGAGCCCGGCGCCTCCCTCAGCGGTCAACAGCCCTCTCTGCATCCGCAGCTGATCTCGACTGTGCCTATGCCGCCGAGAGACGCCAGTCATACCCTAAGCCGTTTCCCAGATGAGCTCTTAAAAAAAAAAAAAAAACCTAAGCCGTTTCTTTGGTTTTAGGGCTAGGGAACTCCTTCGAGAGCTAAGTATAGCTCTCTGGCCGGTGGCGCCCCTGGTTCTGCCCAGGATGCCACTATGGAAGGTACCACCTTTGATATTTGTGGCCACGCCTCTGCTCCCAAAGCCTCTACCTTTTTGGAGCACTCTTCGTGTCACGCGAGAACCGTGCCAGCGTATACGGATGGCTCCAAGTCCAAGAGGGGGTCGGTTTCTACTCCGTATCCCCTCTGTTTGAAGTCAGCGGGGCTTTGCCAGGCGCTGCCTCTGTCTTCACGGCTAAGCTGGTTGTAATATACCGCTCGGTGCGGGAGATAACGTGACATGCCCAGTTCGGAGACCGGATTGTGATTTATAGCGACTCACAAAAATCCCAGAGTGCTGTCGGTGCATTGGAATCTCTGCATCTCCTGGTTCGCGATATTCGTGACGCCATGGTTTTGGCAAAGCCGGGCGGATGTCGAGATTATCTTCTGCTGGGTTCCTGGGCATGTAGGAATTGCGGGAGATAAGCGCGCTGACGGTGGGCGCCAAAGTGTCCGCGAGGACTGGGCCACCGGACCAGCGTTTGGGTCTTCCGCACACCGACTACATGGAAGGAATAGGGGCAGCTCTTCGGACTGCTTGGCAGAGAAGATGGGAGACGGTCGAAGGGAACTTAAAGTTGCGTGCCTTTGCGCCGCAACTGTTCCCATGGCCCTACTCCCCAATGCCGCGAAGGCTTCAGGTTGCTTTCTGCCGTCTCCGAATTGGACACACTCGCGGGACGCACCGCCATTTGATGGAGCGCTCGCCAGCGCCCTACTGTGAAGACTGCGTTGACCCCCAGACAGTTCGGCACATTCTTGTTGAATGCCCCAGTCTGGGTGATCTTCGCGCACGTTACCTGTCCCGGTACTGGGATAAGAGAGGTCGCTACCGCTTGTCCCTTGTAGTTGGGACGGATTCGTGCACACTTGTCTTGTGTACTATACGACTCTTGGGAGGAGGCTGGCCTACCCCCGACGCCGGAGCGCGCTTCCTTTGGCCGTTTTGCTTTTTTTTAAGCCTTTGTCAGTTTTACCGGTTATTTTTTCATTTACAGTTTTTAATTTGTTTTTAAATAAGGCCTAGTAATAGGCTCAGTCGAGTACGGCGACTTATACCCAAGTAGGCAGTCGCTAGATGGGATCCTAAAAAAAATTAAAAAATAAAAAAATCCAAAGAAAAGCGTGCAACCATTGTAGTTCTGCATGAAAGTGATCTGAAATGCAAGGAAATAGTTGCTAAGGGTATTGCATCAAGGACCACCATCTTTGGGATCATTAATGACCAAAAAGACTAGTTACACTCCTCTAAAGAAGTCGTCTTTTGGACATCCAAGAGCGTCAAATGAGGGCTAAGATCGCCTCTTCGTCAGGTCCCAGCTCAAGGACCGGATTGCCTCCAGCCCAAGCTTGCTCACGATTGAAAAGGGGCAGGTCTGAACACTTCAACGCGCACAGTGAGGCGGAGACTGTTCCACAAAAGACAAGTCGAGAAGGGCTACGAAGAAGCCTCATCTCACCGACAAGAACCTTACGGTTTAGGCTCCATTTTTGTAGGAAATATAAAGAATCGACTTTTGAAGACTGGGGCAAAGTGATATTCTCTGACGAAGCTCCATTCCGCTTGTTGGAGCTTCTGGAAGATCTCTCGTTAGAAGAAAGGGGGAGCGCTTTCACTAGTCGTGCCATACCCACGGTGAAGCATCCGGACACTCTCCATTTCTGGGACTGCTTCTCATCTTGGAAACTAGAGCATTAACATTTGGTACCTAAACGTGCTTCATCAGCACCTTTGCCCCAACAGTTCAGGACCAATTTGGGGATGATAAAGGTAGTTTTAGCAGGATGGCGCACCTTGTCACAAAACAAAAGCAATGACAAATTTGTTGGTTGAAAATAACATCGAACATTTGGGACATTGGCCCGGGAATTCACCAGATTTGAACCCAAGAGGAAATTTGTGGTCGATAATCAAAGTGGGGGTTGATAAAGACGCTATTCAATTGTGAGTTGCGAGAGCTTATTGAACAAAAATGGAGGATATCAGTAAATATATCATCACAAATTTGGTGTCCATCATACTAAAACGAATTGAAGTAGTCCTAAAGAACAAGGAACATCGTTGTAAATTCTGACTGCGCGCATCAATTGACTGTATTTATTAATAAAGTGGGTTTAGCTCTAATCTTTTTGTATATTTCACCTCCAAATTATGATATAAACCTACTAAAACAAAATGCAACATTTAATTAGTTCTATTAATTTTCTTATGAAAAAATAGTATCAAACCTTTTGCCCATGACTGTAAACTGGGGTGGACAGAATGTTATAATTAACTTTGGCAATTTCATTCCCTCGCCCACAACGCGCACCTCACCAATGAAGTTCTAGATAATGCCAATTTTGTTAATTATTGCCTCAAACAAGTTGAATTAGAGACCCAAGTGCCAAAACTCATGGGATAAGTCCATAGTATCGTGTAAGATCCCCTCTAGTCCGGCGATGTGCAGTAACTCGACTTGGCATCGATTCCACAATTAGACGGAAGATCTCTGGAGAGATCGACTCATGATATCTCGATATCTGTCCACAATTTCACGATACTTGTAGGTTTGGATCTCGGGTGACAATATACCTGGCCATCACGTACCATAAATGCTCGATTGACTTTAGGTGAGATAAACGTGGTGGTCACACCATTCGTCGGAATTCTCCACACTGTTTCTCAAACTAATTCTGGCCAACTTAGGTCCGATGACACGGAGCATTATGATGCTGAAATATCTCATTGTTGTTGGAGTACATGATTTCAGTGAATGGATGCAAATGGTTACCAAGCAGTGAAATGTAGTGGTCACCTGTTTAAACGGATCAGCAGACCGTACACATGTCACGTGAACCCAACTCATATTAATATGGAACCACCACCAACCTCAACGGTGCCTTGGAGACAAGTGAGATCCAAGGAATAATGAGGTATGCAACAGACACAAGTGGAACCGTGACTCATCGGATCACACCATATGTTGACCAGTGATCCAGGGTCCGATTAGCGACGTCACGAGCCTTATTGAGGCGCTGTGTTCAGCGTGAACCAGAGCATTCTTGCACTCCCATATCCAATGGAAAGTAAAGAACGATACGCTCACATCATAGATACGCGTCTGGAACCTCTGCATTGAATGTGATGTGATTTGAGCGATTGTTGCTTGTCTGTTACAATGGACAATTCTAACCAGACACCGCTGGGCACCATCATTAAACACTCACGGTCGACCACTACGCTGTCCTAGATGGTCGGTAATGCCGTCCATGAGGTATTCTCGGTACACACATGAGACCGTAGATCAAGGGATGTCGAATGTCCGCACATTTTCAGAAAGGGAATGCCCCATCCTCCCTCACCCAGTGTCAGGCTCCATCCAAACTCCGATAGAATTCACCTAGCCGGTGTTCGCACTGACCCAGGGTAAGTCAGATCACAACTGATACTGGGTCTAGGAATTTCCATGACTCACGGTAGGGTACGGTGGCGCTGGCCACCATTACCCTTACTTTTCAATTTAAAATCCTATGCCAATTTCCCCGAGCAAAATTAGCCCTTTCCAAATATTATCTTGCAAAGAAGTTGCCAAAAGTTAGTGAAAGTATGCCATAATGTCTCCCAACCATGGGGCAACCCTGAAATTCAAATCCTCACCAACTCTCCCCAACCTTGTTCTGATAGACACCCGTAAACCCTTCCCTAGGAACTCAGAGATATTGCATTTTCACTTATTGTATCTTTCTGGTAGTGCCACAAGATACCTCGGACAAAAAAATTACCGTAGCAAGATTTATCCTTCTGAACAAAGTTCGAGCTTCCTCTATATATATTGCAGCACCCATGTCGTTTAAAAAGATGAATTATTTGATTTAAAAAAATCCTCTCATTTTGAAACTTTTTTAAATGGTTGGGTAAAAGGTGTTAATCAAAACAAAATACCCGCTAATTGGGATACAACATCCGGGCGTATTTCGGGCGTCCGCAAGCAGGCGATGAACACTTTCGTCTCTCTTCACTTCATTAGTAAACATTTAGGTGTTTTTTACGAAGCCAAAATAATACGGTTAGTCATGGGAGGGCCACAATCGTATATTGAACTAATAGAGGTGCCGAGGGTCCACTTTTGTCCTTGGTGGGTGTGAAATGCGCAGTTTCGCTCCCTTAAAAGAGCCCGGGATTTGAAGTCTTTGTAAAACTAGATCCTATTTCCTACGGAGTCCTTTAATGCCTTTCCAATTGGTTCTTCTTCATCCATATTCGCTTCTCCGTCACGTTTCATTTCTACGAGTCATTGACCTTAGTTTTTCTTCAATATATTTTTTATTAAATCCTGGTCAAGGCGGCCATCGCCGCCGCAACACCTCAATTGCCCGTACCTTCCCTTCCCACGTCCACAATTTCGGGTTGGGGCTCATCAAGTCAGTTTTGCAGTCCTTTCCATCCTAGATCGTATTTTTAATCATGGACGACTCTATATCTCACTATGTCGGTTGGTCGGTCCACGTTTTGGGGTTGGGTTCTTTTTTGTAAAAACATTATAACTATTCGGCCTATTCTAACTAAATTTGAAACCCTTATGTTGTTTTACATTATCTTTCGAATGATATAATTGCCAAGGTCCTCCCAAGGTTAGTCCCTGAATTATTGAAAGTTTTGAAGATTGTAAGGTTATAAATCAGGGTAAGTGAGAGCACGCGACTATTGGTTAGCAAACCTTGTTTATGCGAGTCCTAATTTGTGTTCCCTTGTAGATCTATCTCCTATCCCCAAATATGTGAATCCCTTAATACTTAGGTTAATCAAGGATGTCCCCGAAGGATTACACACCTTTTCTGCACAGTAAAAATAACCCCCCCCCCCTCGCTTCCATAAGCACGGATTCGTCCAGGAAACCTTTATGTGCCCTACTAGTCAGAGAGTAACCGTGAAGTGGAACACGGGTTCTTATCACCCGGATAATTTACCACACGTCCACTCTTTACTACCGAGTGTCAATGCCGTCGTTCAAGGATGCCAATGTTCCCGAAATCACATCGATGCAGGCACCCGCCTGTGATGACGTCACTGACACCAATGGGAAGTGATTTTTTCTTGTTTGAGATTTTAAGAGCAAATTCGCCAAAGCGACGCATGGCATAAGAAAAGGAAAATTAAAAGAAGAAAAAAAGATTAAAGCTGATGTACTTGAATGGCACAGCATGTTAACTACATACTCGACCAGGGGAGAACTATAAACCGCCAGCAAGGAATTCTTTAAAAGCGCCCATTGGCGACTCCCACCAAGGGGATAAGTAGCTTATTATTAGGATACATTAAAAACCACAAGCAAAAACAACAAAACAAAAAGAAAACAGCCACTGAGAAGAACAAATCATAATTTCTTGGTGAGGTCCTTGGAATAAGGGAAAAAGTACTACTTCTCCTAGGAACCATGGGAAGAAGTCCGAGAGAACACCAGAAATTAGTTGCATGGACACGTTATTAATTTCCCAGTGGGACGGTGAGTCGGTTGAATGGGCCATTTTGGTTGAATGAGCTCAGAAAAAGAGTCGTTGTTGGGGCGAATGTTTGTTTGATTTCTAATTTTATTCTCAATAAAGTCTCCTCGAGCCGAACAAAGCCCAAAGGGGTCTTTAAATTCACTCCTGAGATCATGAATTCATAGTTACAACGCAGTGTAAATAAGAATGCAAAAGGTTTCTACATAAAATAGCTGGACCCGGAGCAAGAAGATACAGAAAGTTCTCCGAAAGACGATGGTGGTGGCTGACAGGATCGGTTTCCAGGTAAGAGTTTCGGGTGGAAATTTGTTGGTCCTATGTTAACTATGGTCTGTTTAGATACTCCACAAAATGGGTGCCGAGTGTTTGTTGGCTTCGGGAATAGAATTTACGAGTCAAATTCTGTATGGCATTAATTTTGCCACTCAAACTCATGATAAACACAGGACGCTCGCAGGGGTAATAAGTTTTAAGAGGGGACCCATGCCTTTTGACCCTACAAACCTTTAATGGGTAACCCATGGCGTTTGAAGGTACAAATCCATATATGGAGACTCATACGTACCAACATTAAAAAGGAGCAATACACACCGACCCTTCAGGGAACACCTATGCATTCTGTAGATACCAACTCATAAAGGAAGACCTAAGTCTTTTGCAAGTACCAAATCTGAAAGGGAGACCAGAACTGTCTTTTGCACGTAACAGCACATAGATAGATAGGTACCAACCCATCACCATGCTTTAGAGGGAGACCCATGTCTTTTGAAGGTACCAACCCCCGTTTAAATAGACTCGTATACATGTGATAAGAAAATGAGATATTCAATAAACAAACACGAAGAAAAGGGGCCAACCCACTCCTCTATATGCAGAAGATTACTAGGCTGCGCCAATAATCCAACCATGACAACCACCACGTTCTCTGACATATATCGCGACTGATTTTCATCAATCGCTAAATAATGCACTCAAATTACTCTGAGCAAGTGAGCCCTTTGAAAATCCCCGAGCATTAATTCCAGGAATAATAATCATCATCGAGGTCGTCACTGTCACTCATTACATGTAGGTGTTCTAATTCCAGTTGTGCCACCACTGGAAACGACACTGTACTGGGAAGCCTTAAAAAAAAAATGTCAATCATCACGAATCATTGGGAGCAGAGGTATTCGGCACCAGGCTCGAGTGTGCACAGAGGCGGTGTAGACTCTAGCCTAATTCTCGCCTTGCTAACTTAGGAACACCATCGCGCCATTGTTCGCCTGTCGAACTTCAAGGCCGTAGGAGAGCAACCGTGACTGAAGGTTTCATCATGTCGAGAAAAATGTTTCCTCACGCAATGAGTTTTTCCTAAAGACCTACGGCTAGAGTGGGTAGAACAGAGGGGGTGGGGGGGCATTTTTAAATGAAAAGATAAAGATTTGCAACAAACGAGGGCATTTTCGTCAGAAACCTTATTAAGGAGGTTAATAAAGTGGTGAGGTTGGGGTTATGCGGTGGGTTAAAGTCAGGATAAGATTAAATAATATTAATAACTGCCCCTAAACAGGAGGGCAAAGGCGGGAAGGCCACAAACTAAAAAAACAACAACTCAAATCTCAGGGAGGCGAGAAACACTACGAACAGCTGCTATTCAGAAACGAAAGCTCGTTTCCTTAGTGGAGTCCACAACTACTCAGAGTAAACATTTAGATTACCACTACTAAGGGTAAAAACTAATTGTACAACGACACTAAGAGTAAAAACTAGGAATAACACTTAATACTAAAAAGAGTGCAACTACTAATAGTGAAAACTAGGAGTACAACTACTAATGGTGAAAAATAAGAGTACAACTACCTCTTGTGACAAGTAGTGAAAACAAGAAGTCCAACTACTAGTGAAATCTTTGAGTACAACTATTGATACTAGATTAAGGTTTTCTTCGCAAACAACGAAAAATGACAAAGAGTCATGAAAGTGTGCAATTTCGCCTCATTCATCCCGATGGGACCTACCCACCTCCCTCAACCGAGCGACTACGAGCCCCCCACTTCGAATTGTCTTTGGTATCTACCAAAGACAGTTCGAAATGGGGGGGGCGAGGGTGAGCTAAGGTGGGAACGGCATTGTGATGCCACGAGAGCACTGGGACGCCGAGAGGCTCCTTTGCATACAGAGGAGACCAACGACGCAAATCTTAGAGGGTAATTCAAGAGGGACGAGGAACTGCCGTCCACTAATCAAATGTGATCACATGGGGGTCGGGTGGGAAAAAAAGAGGGTTGGAAGGTATTGTTATTTAGGTTAAACTAATAAGCGATTTTTTTTGTTTCATTTCAGCGTTCCCATCAGGAGGCAGCCAACGAGGGCATAGCCGCCGGAATTTGAAAAAATAGCTTACAACAATCATATCAATGGCAACAAAGGCAATAACAAAGTAAAAGCACAAAAAATGCTAAATTGAAAAATGCAGAGAAATAAAATAAGTGCTACGCCAGGTGGAGCCAGGCACGAAGTCATTAATTTAAAATCTAAAGCAGTGGTTCTCAACCTTTTCACTCCATTCCCCCTTTCATGAATTTTCAACACCCTTGTGGCTCCCCTTCATTTTTCTCCTAAAACCAACCTACCAAAAAAAGGTATATGAAGAGAGCACCTTTGCTTTATTTTCTATTACAAAGTTGACAATCATAATTATCTTATATTTTGATAAATATTGGTGATATAATTCTTAAAAGTTCAATTAATGTATTTTTCATATCAAAATCGCAAGTATTTATATCTGCATATAAAAATCGAAAGTATTTGTATTTGACCTCACAAAAATTGTATCACATCTCAATGAGAAGAGTGACATTGTTTATTTTTAAAAAGGCAGTTGACGAATCCAAGGTTGTGTCACTGACACTGCACAGCTCATGTCAGGGTCCACTTACGGTCGGTTCCGGCTCTTATTTTTGATTTGTAGAAGGGTGGAGAAACCAGACTCACATAATAGGTAGTTGAAAAAGGCGGGAGTAGTCGAAATGGATATGACATACAATGAACACCAGGAGAATAATTTTTGAGATCAATGGTAGTAATATCAAGGGGGTCAGTCACGAACTTTCCTTCTTCCTGTTCTAATTCTGGGAAGTACATTTTAAGTTCACTTTCCAAGGATCTCAGATGATGAGTAATTTCAGTTTTAAGTAATGGGTCAAGCAGACGATCTTATTCATTCTCGTCAAGAACAGTTGATAGGTCTTCAATACTGGCAAGAATGCCGGCACCGACTTTCCTTTGCCAATCCTGGAGCTTGGCAAGAAATGCACGAAAACAATCCATCAGATGAAACATTTCTTTCCTAGCCCTGTAGCCTGAGATTCACTTATATAACTGCTCAAATATATCTGCTAAGTATGCAAGATGTGGCTACCACAAAACCTCATTGAAGTGACTGAAGAGATCATCTTTCCCTTGCATTTCCAGGAACAATTGAACCTCCCTCCGAAGTTCAAATCCAGCGCACTTTGGATTAAAAGAGAACTTCATGCTCCGAATCCGTCTCTACAAAGGTTCTGGAAAAAGGCAGAAGGCTTTGGAAAAAGGCTTTCACAAAATTGACACATTTGACCTTTACCTGTAGGATCTTGCAAAGTTCATCAAGGAGGGATTTAAACGCCAATGAAAAACGATGGATCAACCATCTATGATGATTGATGTAAGCAATTAAAAAGGAAAATTTTCTTCTCACCAGGACAGAATGAGTGATGCAAGTTGTTTTAATCAGATTCTTAACATTATTTAAAATGGATAATTTCTAACAGCTTTCCATGGCCCTCAGGTTGAGAACCCCTGATCTATAGTGTATGGACGATGCCACCCTCCTCCAAACGCTCTGCTGATACCACAACTTTGCTTGCGGAGCCAGACACCAGCACCAGGGACAAGCTGTAGCGCCGCACTCTTCGTGGTACAGGGAAAAGAGCCGCGCATGAAGCTTCCCCCAGACCAGGAAATTCAACAGAAAAAGGTGGCGTAAGATCTGTAGTGCGACCAGGCTTCGAAGAGAATTTCAGGGTAGCACCCCATCCGATGGCGCGGGGTCCCCGTAGGTGTGCCCGATTCAAAGACAGATAATGAGTATAGCGTCGAGACATTAGTGGAAAAGTGCACGGGAATAGTCTGGGGGCAATGACACGCAACCTTAAATTTTTTCCTTCTTTGCCAGTCAGACCGAAAAATTGATCTGATTTCTGCTATGTATCACTGTGGGAAGGGGCAAAACGCAGATTCAGTTGCTATGTTCAGGCAGCGTGGCCCCATCATCAGCGCACTCGCTTTAATAAGGAAGCCAGTAGAAGAGAAATCTCGATGCCTTCTCGAGTCTCAGCAGCCAAGGTGTCTAGTGATTCCAATGCTTCGACGCCACTAAACGCGCTCTTTGAGAGACTATAGATTACAAAATGGTCTCCGAATCAGGCACAGCGCGTAACCTCCAGTAGCGAGCGGTATATTGCAACAAGCATGGCCTTAATCACGGACGTAGTGAACGGAAGAGACCCAACGGCTTCCCTTATTGCTACCATACCAACCTGCATATTGCTATACTTCCTTCACATCAAACGACTCGGTGGAGGCGCGTGGCCGCTTTGTATTTCTCAAAACGGTCAAGAGGGTGCCGAGGGAAGAGCAGAGCAAGAGCCCCTATAGCTACCAGTCGCACAGTGGTACTTCTCGGCGGATGTATAGCTGGATGACTGTTTCAGAATGGGCGCGGGAATGAGAAGGACAAAAATGGAAACGATCCACGCAAAGCGCCAGAGAACTATCTCCTTGGGCTCTCGCTACGGACCTGGGTCCACACGAAGGGCTGGCCAGGACATATTTTTAGAAAATAATATGAATCGCAATATTCATATTAGGCCGTGCAGGAGACATTAACTCTACAAGTTCAGCAAACTTTGGTTGTATGACCGATTTTTTTAAGAGACCATCTGGTGACTGCCTGCTAGGGCAAAAGTCGTCGTAATCACATTACAGCCTAGTAGTAGATAGATAAAAAAAAGACCAAATAGGAAAAATACAGAAAAAAGACAAAAACAAAGTGGACCCCCCCCCCGGTGCAGGAACATACGACCTACAACAAAGAGAGTAAATTAAAATGGAGGAGGGCGGCCGCCTCCAGAAAGTCAAATAGTCCACAAGTCTATGTACACGAACCCGTCCCAAGTACAGGGGAGAAGTGGTAGCGACCCAGCTCGCCCCGATACGGGGACAGGTAACGTGCGCGAAGATCACCCAGACTGAGACATTCAACAAGAATGTGCCGAAATAACTGGGGGACAAAGCAGGAGTCGCAATAAGGAGAGGGCAAGCGCTCCATCAAATGGCGGTGCGTCCTGCGAGGGTGCCCAATTCGTAGAAGACAGAAAGCGCCTTAGCAGCATTAGGAGAGAGGTCAATGGGAACAGTCACGGCGCCTCCCATCTTTATTTTTTCCAAGCAGCCGGAAGGTTGCCCTGATTCCTGCCTTGCAGTCGGTGTGAGGAAGAGAAGAGCTAAACGCTAGTCAGCCCACCCAGTCCTCGAGGACTCTACGACGCCGCCATTCGTCGCAATTCCCACATTTCCAAGAAGCCAGCAGAAGATAATATCAACATCCACCCGCGTCGCGGCAACCGTGGCGTCACGGATACCGCGAACCAGGGTGTGTGGAAATTCCAATGCTCGTCCTGGGATACGGAGCAATCCGTATACAATGGCACGGATCCAGCGTGAGACGAAGTGTGCTCCAAAAAGGCCGAACGCAATACTAGCGGTGCTGTAGAAGCTTTTGGAGGCGTGACGAAAAAAGCCAAAGGTGGTACCCCCCAGGTACCACCGGCCCGAGATCTGCATCGAAGTATCGAAAGAGTTTCCTAACCCTAAACCCAAAAGGCTTAGGGTATGACTGACGAATCTCGAGCGCATGGGCACCGTCGAGATCAGCTGCAGATGCAATGAGAACCGTTGGCGACTGAGGAAGGCGGGCTAGCGCGTAAAGGCGCACAGTGCACTCGCTGTACACGGTGCAGAGCGAGTAGCTTCCAATCCAGCATCGATAAGTAGGATCACAATAGGGGATGGAATCCACCTTCCACAATACACAATCGACTGCGGATGCATAAAACTCGCATCCGTAGTCAAGCTTCGAACGAACAAAGGATCGATAGAAAAGCAAGACAATAGGCCTATCAGCACCGTGTGTGTTAAATGTCACAAACGAATAAAGTCAATGGCGTGAGTAGAAAAGACCTTAAGGCTGCGAATACGAGCGACCTTGGTGAGGTGTTGGTCGAAAACAAGACCAAGGAAACGGTGCGAATCCAGAACTTCCAGGCAAACCACGTTTAGGAACAAGTACAGGTGGAGTCGTGGATGGCGGCAGAAGTGCACCACCTTGGAGTGTGGTGCACTTCATCCAGAAACCTGCGCGTTTCGGCATAGCGAGATATGCGGTTGGCATCTGGGTCACATACAAAAATAAAGACCCTTATACCACGGGAGGGCAGGCAGGGGGCACGCGGGTAGCATGGTCTCCTGCAAAAAGATAGCTAACGGGGAACGGGACGAGACGAGCCTCCGCAGCTCCTCCCAGTTGGCCCGGAGTCCACGGCAATTCCATTGAAGGAATATTCCCTACAGGCCTAGCTCGGAGGAGACGCGGGGACCCTCCTCGAACAGAAGACCCTCACGGGAATGGTCGTACGCTTCCCGGAGGCAGAATCTCGGGCGCTGTTGGCTGGACAAAGCGCTGAAGGCGCTGTCGCATTCGAGGAATTATTGGGGGAGGTTGGGCTCGCCATGCGAGTCTTTTCCTCCCTCCGCCTCGAAACCTTAGGCGGGCGTTGCGGCTTCGGAGGCGGGGGGCCCTCTTTTCGAGGAACTACCGTCTCCGAGCCACTCGCTCCACCACTAGGCGTGGGCGAAGGAGCCGAAGCTCCTTTGTTGCTGCCCTACTTTCGGGGGACAGCTTTAGGAACCCCGGAAGATATCCTGGCGACCAACTTCAGGGGTGTTGCCCCCTGTGAGTCTAACGACTCGGCGGAGGCGCGTGGCCGTTTCGCCTTACGGGTAACGGTCACGCTGGGAGAAGAGGGGGGAGCACTGGTTTTAGCCGGGGCTGGGTATGAACCCTTTTTGCCGCCAGCTTTACCAGGGAAGCGCCCGGGTTGAGTAGAACCCTCAGAAGGGCGCCGAATGGGCGCGGAAACAAGTGTGCTCGTTGGCCTGGATGGGCCAGGAGCAGAGGGTGCCTTTCTAACTATTGAGGCATATGACGTCCCAGGCATAGCCGGGCGCGCCAGGAACAAATCCTTAGCCTCGCGGAATGAGATTCGATCCTGGGCCTGAACGGCCAGGATTTCTTTCTCGAGGATATGCACCACATTGCTTCGAAGAAGCGGGGTGCGGCTCTCCGCAATTGACACACTTGGTCACAAACGATTTAGACTTATCGTGTGCGGCCTTGGAGCAATTTACACAGACTTAGGGTGACCCCGACTTTGCACGTCTACAAGAACGATTCGTATGGCCGAAGCGGTGACAGTAATAGCACCGCCGCGGCAGTGGCACGAATGCCTTAACGCGGTAGCGCTACCAACCGGCACGCACCGACTCAGGGAGCTTGTCACAGTCGAACGTGACGAAGAGTGTAGGGGTGGGTCTCGAGGCCCCTCCCTGTTTTCTCATCACACGTTCGACCTTGACCGCCCCATGGTCAGCCAGCTCTAAGGTGATGTCCTCGATGGAGTAATCAACGAGTTCCCTCGCATAAACTACTCCTTTCACAAAGTTCATGGTAGAGTGCGGCGTCACACTCACCGGGGTGCCATGAAGTGTCCAAAGAGCACTTATCTTGGCCGCCTCGGCGGGATTCGCCGCATTCGCCAGAAGGCTCCCGTCCGAGAAACGGGTCACCTTCGGCTCTACCAATTGCACTAGCTAATCCTCTCCTCTGATGGATCATGCTGCCATCAGTGGAGCGAATAACGAGGAAGCGTTTGGAGCCAGCGGGCTCGAAAACGCCAGGTAACCTCTGAATCAGGGGCCCCGATGTCATCAAGGCTTCGCCCTGTGCACTTTTGGTCTTTGTCATAGTGAGGGGCTCCGCACCCGGGGGGGCAGAGGGGCCTGAAGTGCCGATCTTGGCTTGGTCGCTTGCCAAAGTGGCAGCAGACCCATCCATCCCCGCAGCCCCCGCGGACGGAGAGGAGCCCCGAGTCTTTTTGGTCTTTCTTGTCTTTTTATTCTTCTTTTTAGGAGAGAAGGGCGGGGAATGAACCCGCTTCTCACCTCCGCCGGCAGAAGCCCCCTATGCCAGATGGACCGGCCTCAGCCAGGTCCCTCTCTGAAATAGGGAAGGTCCCGGTAGTCGTAGGGGCACCTGTCGGAGGAGATCCCTCCCCTCCTTGTACTGCTTCGGAAACCCCAGCTGTTTGAGGAGGACCTTGCATAGGGGCGGATTCGGGTTCGGTGCTTGGCGCCGAGCCCGGATTCCCCCCCATGGAAGGCCCTACCATCTGAGGCTGGGGTTCCTCAAGGACCATGTGTGTCACAGGAGGGGCCTCCAGTTGGCCATCCCCTCCCAAGACATCGCAGGTCCCGTTGGCTGTATTGTCACTAGTCTTGTGGGGGGAGGCACAGGCCTTGACCCCGGCAAGGTTCAATATTCTTGCCAGCAGGTCTTTTGAGGGAAGCGACCGAAGGGGCCTGGCTTCCCTCTCCCCCCTAAGGGGGTTTGCCATACCGAGCCGCTTACACGAGGGGCGGTCGGCAGTGGGCTGCCTGCTGGCTTTCTTGGCAGTCCCCTTGGAAAGAAAAGAGGGGACTGCCGCTGGAAAAGGGGAGGTGCCCGAAAGCACCTCCAGAGAAGGGGGTGAGGGGGAGTCCCCTGCACCCATAAGCGAAGGAGAGGAGTAAGCCTCCTCTCCGGTTAGAGAAATATGGAGGGTCCCCTGCGCAAGCACAGGGGAGATGACCTCCATCTTTTCTGTGGAGCTGCACGAGGGCGGCTCCGTTGTTGTTAGAGGGGGAATAAGGGGAGATGTTGTTTTTTTGCATCATTAGGCATGGTGACCTTCTTTGTTTTACGGGACGCAATCGCTCACCACCTCTTGCAGTAGCCCGCACTGCAAGCGGTGCTTACAGACCCGGCAGAGCCAGGCGCCGCCATTTGGGACCACCCCTCTCGCCTGGTGGCCTGGCAGTCCTTCGGCATGGCGGTTCCACCATGAACACGGCGTAAAAAAGATAGATTTTGAAGACGAGAGGAAAAGGGATGTGAGGAAGGTATGAGTGGGGATGAAGCAGGTTGTTAAAAGCCAACCACTCCAGACCGGAGCTCAGGGGTTAGGGGACATTGTCCCCTCCCCCCTCAGCCCCGATCCGGGACGATTGGCTGAGAAGAAAGTCAGCATCTACACTGTGAAATTAGAGGCTGACCAGAGAAAGTTGTGGGAGAGGTTGTATGAAAAGCGAAGAGGTAGAATAGGAATACAGGCTATCTGAAGAAAGGAAGAGAGGCTAAGCTAAGGCTGCAAGCAGCCCGGAGAGCTGCCCGTATTCCTGCCATGTAGTCAGTGTGAGGAAGAGTGAAACGCTGGTCCGGTCCCCGAGTCCTCGAGGACTCTTTGGCGCCCTCATTCCCCGCAATTCTTACAGGTCCAGGAACACAGCAGAAGATAATCTCGACATCCGCCCGGCTTGCCAAAACCCTGGCGTCACCGATATCGCGAACCAGGGGATGCGGAGATTCCAATGCCCCGAGAGCACTCGGGGCGCTATGTGAGTCGCTATAAATCATAATCCTGTCTCCGAACCGGAAACGTCGCGTAATCTCCCGTACCGAGTGGTGTATTGCCACCAGCTCGGCCGTGAAGACAGACGCAGCGCCTGGTAGAGCCCCGCTGACTTCAAATAGAGGGGATACGGCGTGGAAGCCGACCCCCTCTTGGGGCTTGGAGCCATCCGTATACACTGGTACGGTTCCAGCGTGAGACGAGGTCTGCTCCAAAAAGGTCGAACGCAATACTCCCGACGAGGTAGAAGCTTTGGGAGCAGAGGCGTGGCAACAAATAACAGAAAGTGGTACCCTCCAGGATGCCATCCTGGGCCAGACGTTCTAGGAATAGTAGTTAGGCCCACGGCGATGAGGTTGCCGTGGGCCTCATCTACCGAGCTAAACTCCTCGAAAGAGACAGAGATATCAGTCATTTCCTGAAATGCGGGCTACCGCCCCCGCTCTAAGCACTACCGGGGCGGATCTCGGGCGGCAGCGGCCCAGAAAATCATATTTGAGTGGGAAAGTGAGATCATCGACCACCCCCCACCCAAAATCAGGCTGTGCATCCGGAGAGCACAAAGATAGATCGAGGCAGGAAAATGAAGCGGTTTTCGGACAGTGATGCATAAACTCATCCACATTTAGGACACACATATCCAGCTCTTCGATCACATCGGCAAGGACCCCTGGGATTAATCGAGTAGTCTCCCCAGAGGGTGAATCTACCGTTCAGATCTCCAAGCAAGAGAAAGGGCCTCGGCAACCGTGCCTCGACACGGCGGAAATCCCCAGCGTCGAAGTCGGCTGACGTTGGAATGTACGCGGAAATAACAGTATACCTCCAATCCAGGTGCAGCTGCACAGCTACTGACTGGAAAGAGTTATCTAAAGCAAAGAGAAGAAGGGAGACATCATGCCTGGTTTAAATCGCGCATCCTCCTGCCCGGACCCCATCCCGTGGTTGTTGGGTCACAAAACCCTTAGTCCCCGGGAGGGTGAGTAGGGGGCACACGCCCATCGTGGTCTCCTGCAATAAAGATAGCTAACAGGGAACAGGAGAAAAAACTCCGCACCTCATCCCAGTTGCCCCAGAGTCTGCGGCAATTCGATGAACGAATATGCCCTCCAGGCTTAGCTCGGAGATGCGGAGAACCTCTTCGAAGTGAAAAACCCTCACGGGAATGGCCGTACGCATCCCGGAGGCAGAACTCCGGGCGCTCTTGGACGGACAATGCGCTGAAGAGCTGTCGCCTTCGAGGACTTATCAGGGGAGGTTAGGTTCGCCATGCGAGTCTTTTCCTCTTTCCGCCTCGAAACCATGGGGGGCGGTTTCGGAGGCGGGGGGGTCCCTCTTTTGGAGGATCCACCGTCTCCGAGAAACTCAGCCTACCACTGATTTTGGGCGTAGGGGCCGAAGCTCCTTTAGTGATGTCCTCCTTTCGGGACTGGAGGGCAGTTTTAGGAACCCTAACTCCAGAGGTGTTGCCTCCTGTGATTCTAATGACTCGGTGGAGGCGCGCGGCCGTTTCGCCTTACGAGAAACAGTCACGCTGGGGGGAGGAGGGGGAGCCCTGGTTTTAGGCGGCGCTGGGTGTGAATCCTTTATGCTGCTAGCTCTACCAAGGGAGCGCCCTGGGTGGGGTAGAACCCGAAGGTTCCAAATGGGTGCGAAACGACCGTGCTCGTAAGCCTGGAGGGGCCAGTCGCATAGGGTGTCTTTCTTAACATTGAGGCATACAACTTCCCAGGCAGAGCCGGGCGCGCAAGGACCAAGTCCTTAACCTCGCGAAATGAGAGACGATCTTGGGCCTGAACGACCGGCATTTCCTTCTCAACGAGATACGTACCACATTGCTTCGAATAGGCGGGGTGCAGCTCTCCGCCATTGACACACTTGCACACACGCTTTGGACTTATCGTGTGCGGCTTTGGAGCAACTTACACAGAATTCGGGTACCCCCGACTTTGCGCGTCTGCAGGAGCGATTAGTATGGCCGAAGCGGTGACAGCACTAGCACCGCCGCGGCAGTGGCACGAATGCCTTCAAGCGGTAGCGCTACCAACCGGCACACACCGACTCAGGGAGCTTGTCACAGTCGAACGTGACGAAGAGAGTAGGGCTGGGTCTGGAGGGCCCTCCCTTTTTTCTCATCACGCGCTCGACCTTGACCGCCCCATGGTCGGCCAGGTTTAAGGTGATATCAGCTATAGAGTAGTCCACGAATTCCCTCGCATAAACTACTCCTTGAAAAAATTCATGGTCGAGTGCGGCGTCACAATGACCGGCGTGCCATTACCTGTCCGAAGAGTACTAATCATGGCCACGGCGGAGGGATTCGACGCATTCAACAGAAGGCTACCGTCGGAGAAATGGGTCCGCTTCAGCTCTTTATCAATCAAGCTAGCTAAAGCTCTCCTCTGATGGATCATATTGCCCTTAGCCAACATGCTGCAAACAGTGGAGGGAATAATAACGAAAACGCCAAGTAACCTCTGAATGAGGGGCCCCGACGTAATCGAGGCTCGGTTCTAAGCGCTTTTGGCCTTTGTCTTGGACTCCCGACCCAAGGGAGCACCGGGGCTGGACGTGCCAATCTTGGCTTGGTCGAATACCGAAATGGCAGCGGCACCGTCCGCCCCCGTGGCTCCCACGGAGGGAGAGGAGCCCCGAGCTTTTTTAGTCTTTTTTATAGTTCTATTCTTTTTAGGAGAGTAAGTCGGGGAATTAACTCGCTTCTCCCCTCCGCTGGCAGGAGCCCCTAGGCCAGATGGACCGGCCTCAGCAAGATCCTTCTCCGAAATTGAGATGGTCGTGGCTGTCACGGGGGCAGCAGCTAGAGGAGGAGATCCTTTCCTTCCTTGTAAGCCGCCGGGCGCCCACGCCCTCTGAGAAGCTTTCACGGGGGAGGACTCGAGTTATGTGCTTGGCACCGAGCCTATGTTCGACCATCAATGATCCCATTCGATGGACCTTTATTCCTGTCTTGGGCCGGCGAAGCGGCATCCGTCGGGGAAGAGGAGGGGGTAAGTATAATGACCTCCTGCAAGTTGGTCGCGCACACACGCAGGATAAAGGAGGCAAGGGCAACAGGACCGGCCATTGCTGGCTCCCTAAAGAGGGTTCTTCCTATCAATCGGCTCGCACAGGGGGTGGTCTATTATGTGTTGTCTGCCTACTTCCTTGGCAGTCCCCTTGGAAAGTAACGGGGGAGGACTGCTACTGGAGAAAGGGAGCCGCCCAAGGGATACTCCAGAGAAGGGGATGAAGGGAAGTCCCCTGTAAAATGACAGGGAGGACCTCCATTTTTTCCGTGGTGATACCCGAGGGCGGCTCCGACGCTGGTAAAGGGGAAGAGGAGAGGGGTCTTTTTATTTTCATCATCGGGCATGGTGACCCTATACTTGTTACGGGACGCAAACACACACCACCACACGCAGTAGCCCACTCTGCGAGGGGTGAATACGGGGCCAGCAAAACGCGGTGCCGCCATTTGAGGCCACTCCTCCCGCCTAGTGAACTGACAGCCCATCGGCATGGCAGCCCCACCTTAGTCTCAGCGTAAAAAATCGATAGAGATTGAAATGATAAAGAAAAGGGATGTGAGGTAGGTGTGGGTGGGGATGAAGGTTGTTAAAAGCCCACCACCCCAGACCGGAGCTCAGGGGCGAGGGAACGATGCCCTCCTCCCCCTCAGTCACGATCGGGGATAGTTGGTGAGAAGCAGCTTGTCGGCGTCTATCCTGTGAAATTAGAGGACAGCCAGAGAAAGTTATGTGATAGGTTGTAGGGAAAGTGTGGAAGTAGGATAAAAACACAGGCTGTCAGAAAGGAAAAAGCTAAGCTGGGGCGGGACGGAGGGCTGAGACCCGTCAGCACGGCGGCCAGGAAGGCAAATCGCCGCGCCCCTCACGGAGTACGTGATCTCATAATAATATATAATAAAAGACTAATAATAAATTATATAAAAGTCATTAAATAATAATAAACAGCAATAAATAATATAACAATAATAATGCTAATAATAATTATTAATACTAATACATATGTAAAGGAGTGTTTAGTGGAGGCGAGGGAAGAGCGCACCGACAACTTTCCCAAGCCCCATCAGAGTTGAAATCAACCCAGTGACGACGGGGCCTCCCTAATTTGAGGACAGGCAGGGAGGGTGTGTAACTCTTCCGGATACCAAATGTAACAGGCTGCACAGGGTGCCCCATGCGGGGCACACTTTCGTCATATCCTTGAAGTTCCGGGGCACTGGCACACCGGCACCATGAAAGTGACCAATCATGGTCCAAAAGGGCGATGGATACCCCAAGCGGACAACTTTATCCCGCACATCTTATTTTGGCAGGTGGATGGATGGACTGCGAGGTAATTGCCCCGCTATTCCTTTGGAGGGGACCCGGGTACATCAAAGGGAGGCCATCTCCGAGGGGGCCTCTTATGCGCAACTCTCGGAGAGCAGGAGATGCTGAACCCCTTCACCAGAAGAGGGGTGAAGTGGGTAACCACTTTTAGAAGAATCTCTTTGTTTACCTTCACATCCCCGGACTCCTGGGGTGGGTGGAGAGACTGCCGGTTGGACCGAGTGGCACCTCTCGGGGCCATCTTTTGCGCCCCGTCACCAAACATTCCAGGGCATCATGCCTCGGGCGTAATGTGAGAGGCGAAGAGAAAAGAAAATGCGAGTAAAAGGGTGGGGACAAAGGAGACTTAAAAACCCACCACCTCCAACCGGAGGGAGGAGTTGAACCACGCTAATCTCGCCCAACCAGTGATGAGTGGACGAAATCTGGTCGGAGACTAGCCGGGAAAAGTAATCGCCGGCCAAGAAAAATAAGTCAGAAGGAAATTGCAAAGGAAGTAGGAATAGGATAACGGATATGTCTAGAAGGAATAAAGCTAAGTTAGTCTCAATCTAGTTTGAGACTAACAAGGCACTGGCGTCGCAACGGCGTGTCGATCCTCCAGCTGCCACGTGTAACAGTCTACAATTGAAGTAGAACCTCCTTTTGGGCACTGTGTCAACAGGACAAACAACTCTCCCAAACCTAAAAAACCTCTACATTTAAAACATATTTTCGTGCTTAGTGGTCAAGATGGCACGCAGGAATCCCCAGGACCCCAGGCCCAACTACCATAATTAAGGGCAGGTCCTACTGCGGGCGTCGGGGCCAGAGGGCACACACTCTTCTAGATGCCTGCTTCAGCATGGTCCCTCGGGCAACAAACACACGACAACCATCGAAGCGACTGGGAGGGGAGGGGGCATTGGGGAAATAAGACAATACTAATGAATGCAATGAAGGATCGAGGAGAACAGAACAGCGGCACGTCTCGATGACTGAAATAAAAACGGGTCCTTTCCAGAACCTGCGACGAACACGACCACAGAATAACAAACCAGGGATTCAAATTCACTTCCTTAAGGGAGGAAGTCCATATGAGGAGGAGAGGGGCTGAATTTCAATACCTAGGATTAAAAATGCACCTCTTTCTCCATCTGTCAATGTCCCGTGTAGACGTCGCCAGCCTCTCTCCTCAGCAGCCCGATCTGGCGTCATCAAATGACCCAAAGCGATTCGATGGTTCTCGACCAGAGAAAACCAGGATGCACCAGATCCGCGCGAATGAGGAGCGGGAAAGAGGGGTATATTCGTACAGACGCGCCAAGTAGTAACTTGGCGCGTTCGGCGGACCGTGGGGTTGAAAGAGTTTAAAGGAAACGGGGGCAGGGTTGCAGGGGCAACCTGGAAGAGGCGCGCCTCGAAACGGTGTCTTAAAGGTGACGCACCTGACAGAGAGCAACATGGACTCATCCCATTTATGGGTCAGGTGGGAGAGAAGCACGAGCGAGAGAACAGGTGGCATTGGGTCACAAGGGTTGGGATACAAAAAAAGTATTTTTTTTTTAGAAAACAAAACAAAACCAACGAGGGTGTTTCCATAAAAAAAATGAGAGAGGCTCTTCAAGAAAAGGGTAAAGTTAGGGGAAAATAAATTGAGCAGAAGGTCTATAGCTCGAGAAGCCAAAAGAAGAGAGTGGCATTGCCCTTTTCCACTTTTGGCAATGTTGGTGTGGTTGCATCGCTCCTCAGAAGCAGCTGACATCTCTGATCCCTCCTACCGCTGGGGAGAAATCATTTGATCCTACATTGCGTGTTGCTGACCCCCGTCAGCCTTAACCCACTTAAGTGGGGCCGCGCCTTCTGTGACACTTGTCCTCAAGGACCAGGTTAGAGTGGAGGGAGGCTGTTGAATGCTAGGGAAAATTTATAGCACCCCGCCCTCCTCTGCTTAGCCTCCCCTGCATTTAATCTTACGCGGAATACATCCAGGCTGGGCGATCCCACCCAGGTGTGTGTGGGGGGGGAGGGGGGTCCTGTCATATCTACTTGGGAATGTCTCACCATTTTAGGAGTCTTTTCCTCTTTCCCTACAGGGTGGCTCGAGTTTACCGAAGGGCGGCAGGGAGGTGGCCCACCCATTGCAGGGAAGGGGTTCTCGGGACAAACCCGACCTTCCCTCGAGACTAAAATTAAACCTCATCCGTCCTGGTAATATCGATTTCTTGAATCGGGGCAATGAAACGCTTTCTCCCTCCAGGCTTATGACGTCATAACAGCGGCAAATAATAGATTCATGTCGGGGAAAATACTCCTTGCAAGTGCTAAAAGCTCGGAAAATAGTACTTTACGCACCGAATAAATAGTAAATGACAATTCGGATAGACCTATAGAATAGATTGGAAGTAAATTTTCTTAAAAACGTCGTTGTTAACTCCCTTGGAGGCGGTCGCCAAACGGGCGGTATTAAAAAAAAAAACAACTCTGCAGAATTGCTTTTTTTTTACGCACCCATCGCCCAATGCCTTCAAGGACATAAATCGCCGTAAGTAAAATTTCAACCTTGTGCTAGGCTACTATAAATTTCGCAGAGCCAAAATAAAGAAAAAAACAAAGAAAAAAAGCAAGAAGGATACACGCTCCGACGACGGGGGAAGGCCCACAAATTTGTGTGCACGAACACGTCCCAGGTAACGTGCGTGAAGATCACCCAGACTGGCGCATTCAACAAGAATGTACTTAGGCCTGGCGGGACAACGCAGTCATCGCAGTAAGGTGCAGGGGAGCGCTCCGCGAGTGTGCACAATTCGAAGACGACAAAGACATGTAGCCATCTCGGCATTGCGGGGTAGTGGAGTTACATGGGAACAGTCACGGCGCAATAACACGGAACTTTAAGTTTCCCTTGGCCGTTACCCATCTTCTTTGCCAGGCAGCCGGGAAAGCGAATATGATTCTTGCCATGTAGTCGGTGAGGAAGAGCCAAAACGGTGGTCTGGTCGCCCATCCTCGCACTCTCATTCACCGGAATTCCCACATGTCTAGGAACCCAACAGGATATACCTAATCTCGACATCCGTCCGGCTCTCCAAAACCGTGGTGTCGCGGATACCTTGAACCGTACCGGACTCAGGGTGTTTTGAATCTCTAAAGAGACTCCGAACCCCGGCACCAGGTGTTATTTCACGTATGCAGAATTACCGAAGAGACTATACCCTTGAGGCACTAGGGAGCGATAGGACGTCGAATCATCCTGGTCTTTCACGCGTGCAGTAACGAAGGGCTGTGCCCCAACTTGTTCCTGACAGTTTAAAAGGCCGGCGCCGTTTGTTATCGCAGTCTTATTTCTCCTCTTTCACTTGCTCGTTGACCTACATCATTTTTTTTATTCATGTCCGTCGCCGGATTACACAAATGTTATGCAAATAATTTTAATGCCCCCCCCCCCCCTGCGTGTCCGCGCCCAACGGAATATGGCCGGAGGGATCGCACCCGAGACCAGAAAACTATCGGCCCTCGGAACGACGGACCGCGTTCCAAAAATAAAAGGACAAACAGAGAACAGGAAACCGGTGTAGTCGTGTAAGAAAGGCCGATTCTTATCCTTTTGATAGTAGTGATAATAGTAGTATCAATAATAATAATTACGATAATAGTAGTAGATGATAAAATTATGCGAAACCGAAACAAATGAGAGGGAATGTCCACGAAGAAAGAATGCTAGTAGTCTAAAGAAGAGACTACTTGGCCCGGCCGCTCAGGAGCAGGTGTGGTTGGCGGGCAACACTCCAGAACATAAGAAAATGGGGGGTGTGCACAATAGCCTGTACGAGGCAGCTCCTATTCCCATCATCCAGTTAGTCCCATCTAGCATCCACATCCATAAATCTATCCCGACTATTCTTAAAACTCTGCAGGAATGATGCTTCTATCACATGAATAGTGAGCCTATTCCAATTATCTACCACTCGATTTGTAAACCAATTTCTACCAATCTCTTTCCAAAACCTAAACGTGTTTAGCTTAAACCCATTGCTATGAGTTCCACCCTGTTCACTAAAAATAGGAACTTGACTTGCCTTTACTCACTTGAAGGCCTCAATCAAGTCCCCTCCAATTCTTCTCCTTTCTAACGTACGTAGATTTATGTAGTCTCATAAGCCTTTTATTTTAAGCTCCTCACAACATGGAATCATCATTGTCATCCTTTCTTGCACAGACTCAAGCAAATCAAAATTTATCCTAAAATATGGCGACCAAAATTGCACCGCAAAGTCAAGATGAGGCCTAACTAATGCCAGGTAATGACATCAACACTCCATGTGCTTACCCTTCTTCCAATAAACCCCAATACCCTATTAGCTCTATTCCTAGCACTTATACACTGCTTCTGGTTGACTTTTTGCTTTTCTTTTCTTTGTTTTAGCCTTTGTATTTTGTAGCGTTGTTATTTACATATTGTTATCTGTTTTTCTTTAATATAGCTTAGCAGTAGGCTCTTGTGTGAGTACAGCGACTTCTGATCAAGGAGGCAGCGGCCAGATTGGGCTCCTAAAAATGTTTAAAAATCGCATGCTGACCTTCCTAAAATCCCCAGTTTATAAATATTCAGTGGATTACACCTACCCATACTAAGTACACTACACTTGCTTATGTTTAATTCCATTCGCCAGTTCTCTGCCCATTTGGGATAGTATGGTAAATTCATCTTGTAATGCATCAGAATCGGACCTTATAATCCTACCTTAGTATCATCGGCAACAACAACGACCAAAACACAGACCCCAGATGAACCCCACTGGAAACAAAACCCGACTCAAATTTAATCCTATCAAAACTAACTTTTTGCTGTCACTAAGCCACGACGGAATCTACCTAAAAATCCTTCCATCGATCGCATGCGCTTTAATTTTCTTCAAAAGTTTTAAGTGTTGCACCTTAGTTATATAAACAATATCGTAATTCTCATATGTTTCTATAAAAAGACACTAAATCAATCAAACAAGATTTGCCCCTAGTAAAGCCGTGTTGACATTCCTTATGTTTGTCAAAGTGATCGTAATAGATTTCGCTATTACAGATACCATCATTTTCCACAGCACCGATGTCAAACTCATTGGCCGGTAATTAGATATAATCGTTTATCCCCCTTCTTAAATATAGGTATAACGTAAGCCCACAGATCGAAGATCCCACCCACCTCCAGGACAGAAAACGGATACAAGAGGAAAATCTAGATTGCAACGATAGGCTTCGTCCATCAAAATTCACATCGAGGGACTCGGTCTGCGGGACAAATGGGTAGGTGAGCATCTCTATCAGTCTCAAAACCCCCCTCGTACGAGCAGAGCATTACCGAACACTATATTCCTGGACAAGTTTAGGAAAGATTGGTAGAAATTGATTTACAAATCGAGTGGTAGATGATTACAATAGGCTCAGTAGACATGTAGAATCGTCCAACCTGCGGAGTTATAAAAGTAGACTGGATAGATATATGGATATGGATAAACTGGGTGATGGGAACAGGAGACGCCTCCTTTTCTTATATTTTTATTCCTTCTAAAAGGCAAAAAAAGAAGTATGAAAGAGCTACAAGGAAAATAAGTATACTAGAAGACCTTACAGCGATTTCGCAAGACTTTATCTAGTCTTAACTTGAACTGGTCAACAGATTCACTGTTGACAACTTCCGTCGGAAGTGCGTTCCAACTACCGGAAAACTGTAAGTAAAGAATTTCCCACACAGATCAGGGCGGTATCGCTTCAGTTCAAGTTTAAAGCCGTGATGTCTTGTTCTTCCCTCGCTGAGCTGGAAAATATCCCCGCAGTCCAGTCTGTCGAAGCCTTGAAGTATTTTGAATGCTTCGATAAGCTGACCCCGTAGTCTCCAGGTCTCCAGCGAGAACATATCTAATTCCCTTAATCTATGTTCATGACTTTTGTGTCTAATAGAGGGAATCAGTTTGGTTGCCCTGGCTTGCACGCGTTCCAATCTCGCGATGTCTTTTCGGAATGAAGGACACCAGAATTGTACGGCATAATCCAGGTGCGGCCGAACGAGGGAGTTGTACAGACACAGTACTATCTTCTTGTTCCGATATCTAAACTGTTGCTTTGGGCTTTCTTCTCCACCTCAATACACTGTTTCAAGAACTTGAGGTCACTCGTGATAGTTACACCTAAGTCCTTCTCAGTGTCGGTGGATTCAAGAGCAGTGCCCTTAAGGATATACTGAAATTGGGAGTTTCTGTGGCCGATATGCAACAATTCGCATTTGTTTACGTTGAAAGGCATTTGTCACGTATCAGACCACTCCCCAATCTTCCGAAGATCTTCCTGCAGGAGGGCAGTATTTCCACCCTTGCAACGTTCATACCAAGCTTTGTATCGTCGGCAAATTTGTAAATCTTGGCAATCATGTCACCGTCCATGCCGTTGACTTAGATAATGAATAGTAGTGGTCCCAGGACAGAACCTTCAGGCACCCACTCAGAAGCCTGTCCATTCACCACCACCCGTTGCCGTCTGCCACTTAGCCAGTTCTCGATCCAGCCGGCTACTTTTTCCGTCTATGCCCAGCGCTCTCACTTTCCGGAGAAGGCGGCGGTGTGGTACCTTATCAAAGGCTTTCTGAAAGTCTAAGTACACCACATCCACCGCCTTGTCCCGATCGTGCTCACTGAACACGAAGTGGAAGAATTCTACAAGGTTCGTCAGGCATGACCGTTGCCTTCGGAAGCCGTGCTGGGAACTCAGTAGCAGGTTTGACTCTAAATACGACGTCATTTTGTCCACCATCATGCTTCCCATAAGTTTACCGACTATCGAAGTCAGACTGATAGGTCGGTAGTTTGGCGTATGGCTGGGGTCTCCTTTCTTGAAGATCGGAGTCACCTCCGCCTCACGCCAGTCTCTAGTAACGCATCCGGTCCAGATTGACATGTTAAAGATAGCGCACAATGTCGTGATACTTCATCACACACTTCCTTCAACACCTTGGATAGAAACCCGTCCGGTCCAGGGGACTTATTCGTCTTTAGGTCAGCGATCTTTTTATTTATTTCTCCTTCGGTGAAGTCCATTGCCTCCAGCTTTTCCCCCAAGTAGGAATCCGTGGGCTGGGGGATGGGACCACACTCTTTAGTAAACACTGAAGAGAAGTAGTCATTGAGCAGGTTAGCATTTTCTGCATCTGAGTGAGTTAATGCACCCTCCTCGTCCACTAAGGGCCCAATCCTTCGATGGAATGGTTTACGGCTATTTACATAGCCGAAGAACTCCTTGGGATTCTCCTTGCAGTCTCGCCACTCGGAGTTCCTCAGTACGCTTAGCCGCCCTTATGCTGGACTTCACTCTCCTGGCTAGCCTCCGGTACTCGTCAAAGGCACCCGAGATCTTCGATCGCCGGTACGCATTTCTCTTCTCCCTAAGCAGTTGGCCGATTTCTCGATTAAACCACTTTGGTTAAACAGAAGACCGACGGAGGCATTTCAGAGGGATGCAACTTGATTGAAGACTCATGAACCTATTTTTGAAATTGTTCCACGAATCCTCAACCTCTTCGCATACCGCTAGCCTTACATCAGCCAACCCAGCACGAAGGCTTGCAAAGTCTGCTCTTCTCAAATCAAGTTTCCTTGATTGACTGGCAACAGACCTTACCTTCGGGATCTTGACGCTAAATCTAACTAGCTGGTGATCACTGCCACCGAGCTCTTCGCCTACAGAGACATCCTCAACGATATCATCCTCAGAGGTGAAGACCAAGTCGAGGATATCGTCTCCTCTCGTCGGTTCTCTAACCCATTGAGTAAGGAACTCGTTGTTGGCGAACTCCAGGAGTAGCGCGCTCTCGCCACAGGCTGCTCTGGTTTCCCAGTCAACTTGTCTGTTGAAGTCGCCCATAACGATGCACACTCTGCCTTGAACAAGCTCACCCAGCAGCTGGTACAGTTCCCTGTCCTTCTCAACGGCTTGGGAAGGGGGTCTGTAAGGCACCAGGGTCCTGTATCTGACAGGATTTATCTCTAGGTCAACGCCTAGGAGCTCGTGATCGGATATAATGTTGGAGTTCGTAGATTTGATTGTATCCTTGACATACAACATGGACCATCATAATTCTTGTACGAAACAACATATGGCTTTCAAGTAGGGGTCACAACCGATCAAAAATTACCGGTAATTTATCGATAAATTAAATTTAATTACCGCGTATTAACCGATACCTTTTTATCGGTAATTTAATGTAACTGAATACGACGACGACGAAGAGGAGGAAGATTTCAGAAAAAGTCTCAATCAAGAGATGAATAAATTGGAATCAAAAGCTTCCGAATTCTTAGTTAAGTCCTTTATTTTTAATGTAGAAAGTGAATTCGCATTATACGAAACACTGAAAACGAGAACCGCAAATCTAGATAGATTATACGACGCATTGAAGACCATTAAAGCTGCGAAGCAGAACGAGCATTTTCTTCCGCAGGATTTTTCCTAACAAAGATTCAACAAGGAGTAACAAAAAGGAAAGAAGGTACCCTAGAAGACCTTACGGTCCATTCAATGAGGGTACCTTTGGACTAGCAGTCGAACGGGAACATCTCTGCTCAAATGCTTTACGTCCTTTCACGGCCATTTTTCAAGACCCTGTCTAGTCTTGACTTGAACTCCTCAACAGATTCACTGTTGACAACTTCCACTGGAAGTCCGTCCCAACTACCGCAGATACTGTACGTGAATTTTTTTTCACACAGATCGCGATTGTAACGCTTCAGTTCAAGTTTAAAGCCGTGATTGCGCGTTCTGCTCTCAACAAGTGTGAAAATATCCCTGTAGTCAACATTGTCGAACCCTCGAAGTATTTTGAAAACCTCGATGAGCTGACCACGCAATCTACGGGTTTCCAACGAGAACAGATCTAATTCCCTTAATCTATGTTCATAACTTTAATGTCTGATAGAGGGAATCAGTTTGGTTGCCCTGGCTTGCACACGTCCCAATCTCGCGATGTCCTTTCGAAATGAAGGACTTCATTTTTTTTTTTTTTTTTTTTTTTTAGAGCTCATCTGGCGACTGCCTACTTGGGCATTAGTCGCCGTATTAAAACTGGCCTAGTTCTAGGCTACTTTAAAATGAAATTAAAGAGAGAAAAAAAAAAAAAACAACACCCCAAAAGGGGGAAAGGAAGCAAGCTGGTGCGTCGGGGAGAGGTCCCCCCGGCGCAGGAGCGTGCAACTAAAGAAAAAAACAAAACAAACAAAAAACAAAAAATGCAAAAAAACAACAACAAAAAACAAAACAAACAAACCTTGCTTAAATAATAGGGAGAAGGCCGGCCTCCCCCAAGAAGTCAACAAGTCCACAAGTCAGTGTGCACGAATCTGTCCCGAGCACAAGGGACAGGCGGTAGCGACCCCGCCCATCCTGGTACTGGGACAGGTATCGTGCGCGAAGATCACCCAGACTGGGACATTCGACAAGAATGTGCCGAACAGTCTGGGGGACGACGCAGTCGTTGCAATAGGGCGCAGGCGAGCGCTCCATCAGATAGCGATGCGTCACACGAGTGTGTCCGATTCGGAGACGACAGAAAGCAACCTACAGCCGCCGCGGCATTGGGGGATAGGTCCATGGGAACAGTCGCGGCGCAATGGCACGCAACTTTAAGTTCCCCTCGACCGTCTCCCATCTTCTTTGCCAAGCAGTCCGAAGAGCTGCCCGTATTCCTGCCATGTAGTCGGTGTGAGGAAGAGCGAAACGCTGGTCCGGTCGCAGAGTCCTCGCGGACTCTTTGGCGCCCTCATCGGCGCGCTCATTCCCCGCAATTCCTACATGTCCAGGAACCCAGCAGAAGATAATCTCGACATCTGCCCGGCTCGCCAAAACCGTGGCGTCACGGATATCGCGAACCAGGGGATGCGGAGATTCCAATGCCCCGAGAGCACTCAGGGCGCTTTGTGAGTCGCTATAGATCACAATCCGGTCTCCGAACCGGGCACGTCGCGTAATCTCCCGTACCGAGTGGTGTATTGCCACCAGCTCGGCCGTGAAGACAGACGCAGCGCCTGGTAGAGCCCCGCTGATTTCAAACAGAGGGGATACGGCGTGGAAGCCGACCCCCTCTTGGGACTTGGAGCCATCTGTATACACTGGCACGGTACCAGCGTGACACGATGTGTGCTCCAAAAAGGTCGAACGCAATACTCCCGGCGCAGTACAAGCTTTGGGAGCAGAGGCGTGGCGACAAATAGCCAAATGTGGTACCCTCCTGGGTGGCGTCCTGGGCAGAACCAGGGGCGCCACCGGCCCGAGAGCTTCAAAATTGTACGGCATACTCCAGGTGCGGTCGGACAAGTGAGTTGTACAAACACAGTACAATCTCCTTGTTCCGATATCCAAACTGGGGCTTTATGTAGCCTAGCATCCTCTGGGCCTTTTTCTCCGCCTCAATGCACTGTTTCGAGAACTTGAGGTCACTAGTGATTGTTACACCTAAGTCCTTCTCAGTGTCAGTGGATTCAAGATCAGTGCCCTTAAGGATATACTGAGATTGGGGGTTTCGGTGGCCGATATGTATCACATCATTTTGCATTTGCTCACATTAAAAGTAATTTGCCAGGTGTCTGACCGCTCCCCAATCTTCTGAAGATCTTCCTGCAGGCTTGCAGTATTTCCATCCTTTGCAACGTTTATAGCAAGCTTGGTATCGTCGGTAAATTTGGAAATCTTGGCAACCATGTCACCGTCCATGTCGTTGATGTAGATGATGAATAGTAGTGGTCCCAGGACAGAACCTTCAGGCACCCACTCAGAAGCCTGTGCATTCACCACCACCCGTTGCCGTCTGCCACTTAGCCAGTTCTCGATCCAGCCGGCTACTTTTCCGTCTATGCCCAGCGCTCGCACTTTCCGGAGAAGGCGGCGGTGTGGTACCTTATCAAAGGCTTTCTGAAAGTCTAAGTACACCACATCCACCGCCTTGTCCCGATCGTGCTCACTGAACACGAAGTGGAAGAATTGAATTCCACAAGGTTCGTCAGGCATGACCGTTGCCTTCGGAAGCCGTGCTGGGAACTCCTCAGTAGCAGGTTTGACTCTAAATACGACGTCATTTTGTCAACCATCATGCTTTCCATGAGTTTACCGACTATCGAAGTCAGACTGATAGGTCGGTTTTTCGACGGTTGGCTACGGTCTCCTTTCTTGAAGATAGGAGTCACCTCCGCTTCATGCCAGTCTCTAGGAACGCATTCGGTCCGGATTGACATGTTGAAGATTGCGCTCAGGTGTCGTGACACTTGATCGTGCACTTCTTTCAACACTTTAGGTAGAAACCCATCCGGGCCAGGTGACTTATTCGTCATTAGGTCAATGATCTTCTTTTTTTATGTCTACTTCGGTTAAGTCCATATCCTCCAGCTTTTTCCCCCCCGAGGAGGAACTCGTTGGCTGGGGGATGGGACCACACTCTTCAGTAAACACTGAAGAGAAGTAGTCGTTGAGGAGGTTAGCATTTTCTGCATGTGAGTGCTTTAATGTCCCCTCCTCATTCATCAAAGGGCCAATCGTTCGACGGATTGGTTTACGGCTGTTTACATATCCAAAGAACTCCTTGGGATTCTCTTTACAAAGTTTCGCCACTCGGAGTTCCTCAGACCGCTTAGCCGCCCTTATGCTGGACTTCACTCTCCTGGCTAGCCTCCGGTATTCGTCATAGTCACCCGAGATCTTCGATTGCCGGTACACAATTCTCTTCTCCCTAAGCAGTTAGCCGATTTCTCGATTAAACCACTTTGGTTGAACAGAAGACCGACGGGGGCATTTCAAAGGGATGAAATGCGATTGAAGAATCATGAATGTGGTTTTGAAACTGTTCCACGAGTCTTCAACAGCCTCGCACACTTCTAGCCTCGCGTCAGTCAGTCCAGCACGAAGACCTGCAAAGTCTGCTCTTCTCAAATCAAGTTTCCTCGATTTACTAGTTGCAGGCCCTGCCTTCGAGATTTTGACTACAAATCTAATTAGTCAGTGGTCACTGCCACCGAACAGTGCCACTATTAATGCCTTATATTTCTTCAAATTTTACTGATCCAGTCTCTCTCCTGCCACTATTAATGGCTTACGTTTCTTCAAATGTTACTTCTTAAAAAAGCGTACTAAGCATAATTTCAAAAGGTCATTTCAATTTTTGTCTAATTTTTTTGAAATTTTGCTTTTTAGATAAGGATAAAATTAACGTCTTTGGTTTTTGAAAAGTTATGCTTCCTATATATTTTTTTAATAAAAATCAAAATCAAAAGTAAATAATGTTTTATGTTTTCGAAATCCATTTTTTTTTAAATGAGAATATTTCTGTCTTATGCTATACGTTCTAAATAAAGAAAAAACACTTTATTGGTTATAAAAACTCATAATGGCAAAGGATCTCATTAAAAAGTTCTATATACATGTGATTTTTAAAATCTCTAATACAGTTAATTTAACTAGAAATTTATCGGGAATTTACCGGTAATCAAAAAATTTCTTGGGAATCTATCGATAAAAATATGTCGGTAATTTGCGACACCGACTTTCAAGTCAAACTTCACCTGGACAAATTTTATTTTCTCTCAAACTTTAATGCAAAAAACAAACTGGGGGAACTCCCGCAGAAAGTTTGTACGGAAAGATATGTAAAGAAAGTAATTAAGGGAGACGAAGAGTAAATAGTGGATGATAAAATACACGGTGAAAATGTGCAAACTGCTTTTTACGTAATCATTTTAAATATGTTTACATACCATTAATTAATTACTTTTTGGCAGGTTCTTTCATGATTTATTGAATTATGTGAATCATATTGAAAATTAATAAAAAACAACACACGTTTACAAATAAAGACTAGAAAATGTGAAGTAATCGACTACCTGTATAGAAGCGGGAAGACAGAAAGCAATATTTTCATGCACAAAAAGGCATAAAACAATTGATATTCAGTAATGAAAACGAGGGTGAAAAAAGTATTCGTACAAATCGATATGAGGTGATTAATACTTAGATGGGAAACTTTTGTTGGCTTTTACCACCATCAATCATTTCTGTTGTTCTTCACTAGTACGCTGCAACATTCCTTTGGTATTTCAGCCCGTTTTTCTTTGCAAATTACCTCAAATCATTGATGTACTTGGGACCCCTCAAATAAATCTTGCTCTTTAATGTTCGCCACGAGTTCTCTATTAGGTTAAAATCTGGCGACTGACTACGCCACTCTAGAACGTGTACATTGTTATTACTGAACCATTCGCGAGTAGCTTTCGCAGTATGCTACAGAAACGAACAGGTGTTCTTCTAAAATGTCTCTGTAGATTGCCGAATTCATGGTCTCATCTATGATGCGAATATTGCCGGTACCCTTAGATGAGAAACATCCTCACACCATGATACTACCTTCCCCAAACTTAACGGTAGAGATGGTGTTCTTAGGGTCGTAGGCACTGCCGTCTTTCCTCCAGACAGGACGGCGATCGTTACGGCTAAACAATTCTAATATTGTCTCGTCTGATCACAGGACATTATCCCAGAACTCAGCAGGGTTTTTTTTTCAAATGCTCACGTGCGAACTTCAACCTTGCATCTCTGTCTCTTCAGCAGCAGAGGTGTCTTTCTTGGCCTGCGAGACTTAAAATCATGTCGGTTCAGTTCATTACTAATGGTTCGCTTTATGACCGACGCTCCTGCCGCAGGAAGTTAATCTTGAATTTCCTTATGGTCGTTAAAGGAGCAGCTCTAACCTTCCTGAGTATTACACGAGAAGCTTTGGGGGAAATCTTCCGAGGAGCACCTGAACGTTGAAAGTTGTCCATGGTACCCACCTTTTTCTACTCCAGAATGACAAAGCCAATAGTGCCGAAAGTTATTTTCAGCTTCTCGGATATCCGGTAGCTCAGCTCATCACGATGAAGCTTCAGGATCGCCTTTTCTAGCCATTGGAGAGTTCTTATTCTTCGCCATGATAACGTCTTTACAGCGGGAACGTCGACTGCTGAATTGCATTCCAATATTTTCTGAGCTCTTGTTGACTGCTGTACATATTATTGGAACCCTCTAGAAGATTCATAGCACCGTCACAGCTAATATTATGTCTCCCATGTGCTTTTAAAAATTAATTTCGTTAAGTTTAAGTTTCTGTACGAATACTTTTTCATCCCTGGTTTCATTAATTTCAAGTTTACTGAATATCAATTCTGTTTCATGCCTTTTTGTGCACAAAACTTTTAATTTTACATTAATATACATACATTGTGTAAATTTCATGAGGTTTGATGGGTTGGGAGTCTATTAAAATTGAATTTTGAAGGTGTACCAACACTTATCTCTCTTCACCGTATATATAGCGAGATAAAAGGTTGCTTGTAGCGAGAGAGGAGAGGTTGCTTGATTATGACGGGGGTCACCAATTCAAAGTTGGAACAAATATTTCTTCTCTGCTATATGAATCCAAGTTCGGGATTCGAGTTCGTTTATGAGGGTGTTCAAATAAGTTCGTATTTCGATTTATAAACAAGTTGATAAAAATAACTACATTTTGAACTTGACGTTTAATAGGATGAATGGCTGGAGTCGGTGAGTTTAAATCCCCTTTTCGGTGGAAGGAGTAATTGTGAATGCGGATGGAAAGACCTGTGAATCCTATCCACCGAGGACTGGTTGAGAAAGTGAAGAAATCCTTCTTCGGTGGATGGAGCACAACGTGAAGACGAATGGAAGAAACTTGTGCTTGCTGAAGTGATTTGATCAACTGCGTGTAAGATTATTTAAGTGAAAATGAAGTGGGCGTTTCTGGCGGAGGAGCTTTATCTGAATTGAATGTTCGTTGATGTGTTCAAGGGGGAGGAAAGAGGGGGAGAGAGGGAGAGAGAGAGAGAGAGAGAGCAGAGAAGAATTCTCAAAGGAATTTATGGGTTAGATAAATGGTGAGAAAATGAGTGATAATAAAGTCGGGAGAAAGTTTGGGAAATGTTTATAGGATTTTATTCAAGCAGATTGGCATTAATGAACGAATAGAACGAAATGATTAAATGGCAGTTCTGTGTGAACCGAGGTTGTTGTGATTTAGACGGAAAATATATGACCAAATGCAAATTCAATGGTCAGTCGGAATATGTGAGCATGGGAAAATAGTGACTATTTTCCCATGCTCACATATTCCGACCGATCATTGAATTTGTATTTGCTTTCTATCTCTCTCTCTCTCCTCCTTGTTACTCTCTCTTTCTCTCTCTCTCCCCTCCTCCTCAACGAACATTGAATTCAGACAAAGCTCCTCCCCCAGAAACGCCCACTTTATTTTCACTTACCGTGGACGAGTGTCTGCGCATATTTAAGTAAATGGAGTTCTACACACACACACACATATATATATATATATATATATATATATATATATATATATATATATATATATATATATATATTGTTAAAGACCAGGTTGTATTTTGAATTAATCAATTTTATTTTGGAACGTTCCAACTGGCGAATGCAGTTTTTTTTTATCTGTTCGAGATTAAAGATCAGTTAAGGAAGATACATTTTATTTTTTACAACCAATTTGAGTTTTGGGCCGTGAGCTTTCGCCTTTCTTAAGGCATCTTCAGACGGAAGTCTTCGTTATTGTTGAGGCTGCGTTGATTTGGTGTTTTCCCTTGGTTTTGCCTCCTTTACCGGTGAGGTGACTCATTGGTGGTCGTGAGCAGCGAAGAATTAAATTGTAGGGGAAAAGGTGTGTAAGGAGAGATAGAGAAAGATTGCCAGTCCCTTCCCCTCCCTACTCCGGTCATCCTGAGATGACCGGAGGGGGAGGGAAGGGAACCCGGCCCCCAGGCTTCCCCTGGAGAGGAAAAGTTAGATATAGCAAAGTTTGAAGTAGCGTGGTAGACTTGAAAGAGACCAAGTTGTTCGGTGGGCCTACAGCTTTACGTGGAATCCGAACCACGGTGTTTATTATATCTCCAACTATTCATTCTTACTATAGTGCCACTGTCCCACATATTCTGTGTTTAGTCTTTTATGTGTGAAGGATAGAAGAAAAAATGTAGAGAAGAATAAGGAAGTAGTAGAGTTACAATTGAATGCTAAGTTGCATGGAGGTCATGCTAATCTCTTTCCTTTTAGAATATCTAGTTTAGAAATACGGTAGATTAAGTTGGTGTATGCCTGAGCTTCAGGCTTATCCTTCTTTGTGTTGCTGTTAGGCGTTCAAACTGTTTTTAATGTTTTTATATTACCATTACTGATAATGTTTTTATCCTTACTATAACTCTTGTTTTAGTTTTCTTCTTCTTTCCTTTCTTTTCTTTTTCTGACTTCTAAAGTTATCAAATTATTACTTACTCTCTCTTTAACTCCGTGTCAGCCTGTGGGGTATTAATCCTCTTCTTGATCGAACCAGTTGTATAGGTGGGGAAGAGGCTATGTGTTCCCCCCTCTTCTCTTTGGGTGATTAAATTCTTGATCTCTTTTCCTATTTCTTGTTGTGTTTGTTGAATTAGCTTTTTGGCTCTTTTTTTTCTAGTATCTTGTTAATTGGTTTCATCTTCACTTCTCTATGTAGATCTCTTTGTCTACTTCTGTCTCTTCTTCTCGTGTCGGTGATTATTAATACTGCCTTGTTTTGAATTCTCTGTAGTTCCATCATTCTACTCTTTGAAATGGTGTACATAGGTATTACTGGGTATACCATTGCTGACTCGATGATGGCTTTATATATTTTCTTCTTTAACATGTCTGGAGTATCCTGTCCTGGTGATTGTCAGTCGTAGTACCTTGACTTCGCTAGCGTAATCATATCTCTGCCCTTCAACGTATATGTCTCTGAGTTTCCTCCAAAAATTGGCAGTAATTTGAACTTATTTCTGTTAGTGCTTATTTTCCATTTTCGTTCGTACACATTAATCCTCCTTATTTCTTCTGCTATTAATCTTGCCTGCATTTCTGAGTTCCTGTAGGGGCAGACGACGATTTGTGTGACGTCATCTGCAAATTGCATGTTGAGGCATCCGTGTGTAAATGGTGGTGGGATGTCTTAGATATACACTGAATAGAGTGATGGGCCCAGGCAGCCTCCATGGGGCAAACCAGCCTCCATCTTAAATATTCCCCCTCGGTGGTTCCCAATCTCTATGTGTGCACGTCTATCCGTCACGTAATTGCATACGAGTCTTTCCATTTTGGCATTCATACGTAGTTGTAGTGTTTTTAATTGCATTCTTCTAATTTAAACTCTGTCGAATGCTTTTAAAACGTCCCTGCAGACGATTTTAACGCTAGCCTTCTCCTTTTTCGCTTTGGCTATTTTTTTCGGTAATGACGTGAGTGCCATTTCCATGCTCCTCTTTTTTCTAAATCCAAATTGAAACTTATTCAGTAAATTGCTTTCTTCCAGATGCTCACGTAGTCGTTTATTTATAATCTTCTCAAACACCTTCCCTATGAAGTCGAGTAGAGAGTTTGGTCTATAGCTGTCTACTCTCGTTGGTGGTTTTCCTTCTTTAGGAATAAAGATCATATTGGCGACCTTTAATTTCTTCGGGAAGTAGCCGGTGTTCAGGCTGGCGTTAAAAACAAAAGTAATAAATAGCCTGTAGAATACTTTCTAGTATTTCTTCGTAGTTCTTCTTAGTGAGTCCAAATCGTCCTGGTGCATTTTGTTTAAACTGCGAAATAGTATTCTTGACCTCTTGCACTGTGATTTTTGCGTCGTTACCGTCAAGTGGTGAATTTTCTCTGCATCCTCGTTGAGCGCTGTAGTGATGTCTCATTCAAAGTCTGTGTCGAATTCTTCGTTATCTTCTTCCCTTATGCAAAAAAAACTCTTCCAGTGGTCCTTGAATAATGTTCCTATCATGTCCTCGTCTTCTATGTTATTTCCTTGGTTGTCTTTGATTACCAGTTTCCTTGCTCCTGCTTTGCCTCTCATCTGTTTTACCTTTTTTCCAAAATTCCTTCACTGGTAGATCATGGTCGATTTTCTGGATTGTTTCATTCTAGTGTTCTTTTTGTTTATCTCTAATTTCTGTATTTAGTTCCCTTTTAGTCCTTCTCAACTCGGCGTGGAGCTCTCTCGTTGGTCCATTCCTTCTTATTTTCTCTGAGATTTCTTTCAGCCGTCTGTGTTTCTGTACCATTCCGGGTGTCCATGTGAAAGTCTTGATAGTCTTGTAGCGGTTTTAGGGGGAGAGCCTTATCGTCTGCTGTCTGCAGAGATTTCCGTATTTTTGCTAGTTCAGTATCTATCTCTTCTAAAGTTGCGTCTTCTAGTAGATTAGATTCGAATGAGTTTAGTTCTTTTTTTGTATCTCTCCCAGTCTGCTCTATGGAAGACTTTTCTTACTTTACCTGGGATTTGAATTGGTCTTTGGTTAATTGTGAGAAGAGTTTCAGTATGACCTGTACATGGTATATCCTCCGGCCTCATATAATAGTTGTATGGTAGATAATTATTGCCTAAGCAGATCCGGCTTTGTGGCAGAGGTTCTTGTCACAAAGGTATGGTATTCTGGGTCCAGTCGTTGGAAGATGCCTCTTGTGATTTTCGTTCTTTGGTGCTTTTATAGGTCAAAGTCAGAGTACCATGTTCCTTTAGCAGAAAAGGTGAAGTACTCGGTCGGAACTGGTGCGTTGGGTGTTAAGTTTGGGGCCCATCTCCATCTCTTTAATGAGAAGCGCCTCAAGAATCTTCAGGCCTGAATATATATATAATATTCGCAGGTTCTCCCACAGACACTGGGGCAGGAGGGGCATGCATATCATCTACCCCTTACAGGGGACAGAAGACTTCTTGAGGAAAATGAGAGTGGATTTCAAAAGCGCCCATTTCTCTTTGGGCAACGGGGTCAAGAGGGGGACGGGAGGGAACGTATCTGCGGGGGTTAGGGCCGAGAAGGCGACACAATCTTCCAGGTGTCAGCTGCAGTTGGTTCCCAAGCTACACCTGACACCCCCTTGTGGGGAATAGTAATAGAAAAGTAGTAGAACCAATGATGACTGGTGGAGGTAAACTAGTCGGCGACTAGCTTGCATAGTAAAAAAAATAATCTTGAATGCAAATACTATGCAAAGTACCGAACTCAAAGAAATAAATGAAGTTAGATTTTGAGTTAAAATCGATGAATTAAAATATCCTAGTCATTGTATCGCAGTAAGAACAGCAACAAGAGTGTTATCGTTTACCAGGCAGTCCGTCTCAACAAGAGAACCAGATACTAGGCTCAAACTATACACTTTGGTAGTAAGACCTATCTCAGATTATGACGCTCCTTCCTTCTTGGTGGATACAGCACCGTGATAAGGGGTATAGGGCAGATAAACTGCGAGGAGAGGATTAAAAACAAACTTTAATTTAGACCATAGATGAAAGGGGGGGGGGGAGAACAAATGGAAATCTAGGAATTAATCAGAAATATGGCCGATTCTTTGCAGCCACAGAACTTCTATTTAATTTAGCAAGGTAGGACAGAGACGAGAGCACACAAGAAGAAGCTAAGGAAGTCGAAACTCGAAACATCGGCTTGAAAATTTCCTTACAGCAGGCGTCGACAAACCCTGGCACGCGGGCCAAACTTGGTGTATATATATATATATATATATATATATATATATATATATATATATATATATATATATATATATATATATATATATATATATATATATATATATATATATATATATATATATATATTAAAATTACATATTTTATAATGATAAAATTTAATATATTTCTTTTAACGCAATATTTACCGTATCTTTTGGGCATATCAACTTAGGTATGTTGACCCTGTTGGATTATGTACAGAGCATTAATAGTTACTTGGCACTCAAGAGCAGAAATATATATATATTTTTAATGGAATTGGCAAACAAGACCAAAAAGAAAAGTTTGCCGACTCCTGCCCGACTGTGACCGCGTCGTTCAAGTATGGAACGCGCTAAGGCAACCCCCCCCCCAAAAAACCTACATTAACTACATAACATAAAAACACAATTCGATGACTAAAAAAAGAAATCTAATAAACATTAAATCATGATATAAATTTTAAATTAAGATCTGCAAATTCAACTAGTGATGCAAATAATTTGTTATATTATTAACAGAGCCTACCCAGTATAAGTGATAAAGCGCCCTGCCGGTGTTAATAAAATGTTCGTTTGAAAAAAGCCCAGGTAGTCTCAATCAAATGAGACTACCTAGAGTACTTGGACTAGGAGGGCCTAGGATGGGGACCTAGGAGTTGGAATCATCTACATGGCGAAGCTTTTCATTTCTATTAAAAAAACGACTATCGAAAAGGTATAAGAAAACAAAAACAAGACATGGTAACCCTTGTTAACATCCCCCTACAAAATAAACCGGTGGAATATCCCACAATCTACCCGAGACACCCAGGAAGAAGGCGTGCGACATCCAAGGTCGCACGTAAATATCCATGTGATTTCGCGTCTCGGCGGAATATCAATAAAGGCTGAAGTCTAACATAAACGCGAAATATCACGACTCTCCATGATGAAGCCCCGCAGACGGAGACCACCAGTTCGCATTGCCGGGCCCCTATTCTCTGCCGTGCGAACTAGTCTACTGCGATTCGATGACTCCCCGATTAGCCAGTAAGGAAAATAAAAAAAAATTGAGGCAGCAATTCTTGCGATAAAAAAAGCCGAAGTTATTACCTTATTCCTAGTCTTAGGCAGGCCTAATACCGTGTCTTTTTGACGCATAGGCTACGGGTACGACAGTCAATAGTTTCTGCTCGAAAATAATGAAAACCACCCATCCTGCCTAACGATGTTTCGCCTTCATCGACCAAATTCATATAAGGTGAAATCGCATCGGTAGCGCATGATACTATTTTAAGTCATGCCGCTTCTTGTAAAGGGCTGTATCGCACTCGGTCGGACCGTACTCCGAGAGGGAACCAATTGGCGTTCAAAATGCCCCGGTGGTACAAATAATAGATTATAGCAAGGGGGATGAAGTGAAAAAAACACTGATTGAAGCTCAAGTGTCAGTCATTTTCTCTGTTCCATCGCGCCAAACAGGTGACATGGAGAAAACGGAGTGGGGGTTAGCAAACAATAGATCAGTGATTACTCCCAATGACACTTACCAGCCAAAGTTCGCATGTGCGTCAGCAGAGAACAAGGACACCTCCAAGAAAGAGTTAAATGGGCGGTTAGAATGCAGAAATATTTGCGGTACCGCGTTTTCCACCGATTTGTACTTTTTCCGGGTTCCTTTCTCATTGGAGACCTAGTTTTATGTGGGACTACATCAAATGCCATTCGTGGGAAAATCTAACCTAAATTTGGATTTTATTTGATAGATAACCACACCCGATTTGGCTTAACTAAGCTCAACGGAGAAACATTTCTAAATGGCTATGCCGTAGCCCGCCCCCCAGTGACCAAAGTAAGGACTCAAATTGAAATATCAAATATTATGGAGGAGCTCTCCACCCTACCTCTTCCCAAAAATATGCAGCGCCCCCCCCCCTCCCCCGCAGGCGAGTGTCTCCGTCTACCGTGGATATACCATCATCAGCCGAGGTTGCTTCAGTTGGTCGTCTTGGATCAGCGACACTGTAAGTCGCTGATCATTAGACACTCTAAGTCTAATGAGTACGAGTACTTTAGCGTATTGGATGACCAGGTGGTCCTATCAAGGGACGTTTTTACTTTCCCGATGAGACGGGCATCTTCCAGGATGACAATACTAAAATTCATCTAGCTAAACTTAAGTCCCGACCTAAACCCAATTGAAGACTTTTGGGATGAATTGGGGAAGACATTATGAAGTTCATCCTTACCCCATTGTCATTAGGAGAACTCAGCCAGAAATATTTAGTGTATTAATGGACGGAAATAAATAAATATTGAGACATTGCGAAACCATGTATAGAGAGACAATCTCACCATGAATGGAAGCAGCTATCAAAGCTACAGGTGGTGCTAGAAAAAGTGTGCGCGACTTTTATTTTGGTCAGGCAGGGTAGCTACTTAACGAAGAAGCGAAAACCAACGAGGGCAACATGAGAAAGTTTATAAGATCTCTAAAAGTGCTGATGATGGGAGTGAAAATGTAAGATATATAAAGGCAGAGCCGCCTGTAGACGTTGCGGCTGTGAGGACACAAAATTCTCCAGATGTCAGCTACAGCATCGTTTCCCATGTTAAAGCTGACACCCCCTGGCTGGAGATAAAGCAGCGTACTACCCACCACAATTCCCACACACTTAAGGGCGATGAGACAGTCAAAAGTGGCTGGTCGATATGGCGAACTAATTATCAAATAGGTGGCAAAGGCATGGGTGTTTCCACGCGCTGATTAAATCAGCCAGTCTGCTGCAATGGCCAATGGAGTTGGCTAGAGTGAAACTGAGAGCGTCCAGCTGGAAGAACTCGACTTATTACGTGCTCGATTTTCACAATCCTCTCTAAGACGAGTCTTTAGCGCAGACGCTCCTGCGAATAAAATATACCTTTAGCAAAGTTTAGGGGTCTAATGTGGCACTAACTGCACAAGGGTTCTATCAAATACCTTTTGTGTAGTCAATTTCACACTGTCATTGGGCGCTGCCACTTGAGCTACAAGGATATTGTCCGAAAGTAGAGATACCCTTGACAACTATACCCTAGCACCATCGACATTCTGACTATGGGGGAGATTAGGGGTACTTATCTATTATCACACTATTCTTAGAAGGCAAGAGAAACGGGAGAGGGGCTTGGGATATCTCAGCGCTGTCTTGCAGCGACTTCGAGGAACCATCACTTAAGGACATTCGGAGTTCACGGCCCCGTCAACCTTGACCTTCTTCATGGAGGGTTCTTCCTTCCTGCTGGCCCTGGTGTAGGAGTCTTTGCTTGCCCTTTACCATTCGAGCCTTTCCAAGTCATGAGACCCTGGATTGGGCGGTCAACGCACCTCTCCACGCGCACCGGGAGCAGGACCTGGTTCGTCATAACCCCTCACCGTTCTCACGGAACCCTTTACTCGGACCCTAGGTCGTATCCGATGCCACTCCGACACCAGGTTACATGGGAATAGAGGTACCCACCCTAATATTCCGTGTCCCACGGGTGATGGAACATATTGTAGGCCGCGGTTTCCTCGTGTTTGCGAGCCAGGCTATCTTCCCCTTCTTTGGAGCTCTTAGCTGGAATTACCAATCCTGAATTCATCTATGAGGGGGGAGGGTGGGGGCATCTCAACCAGGTGGATAGGTGAAAATGGATATCGACTTGGGAAGCGGCAAGGCGATTCTTGAAGGACTGTCTACAAGAGGCGATAAAGAGGGTCAGGTGTCCGCCTGGGGGCGGTTCTTCTCTAGAGCAGGACGGTGAGACTATGGGGATATCCTCGAAGGGCAAACCTGACCCTAGTACTTCATCCATGGATATTCCCAAAGGGGAAACCTGGCCCTAGTGTCTCTTCGTACCTGGAAGAAGATTATAGGCCCTGCTAAAGATGGGGGGGGGAGTATAATCCATGACTCGAAGGAATAGATTCGGCGGCCCTACTATGACGCTAAGAATAGTAATGTAAGTAGTGAAACCTTTGATGGATCGCATACTATTACGATTAGATAGGTCTCTATACAGTTTCAGCCCCCCCCCCAGTTTTTGCGCGGTGTCACAATACACGGGCGTAACGGGATGGGCATGTCGGGCAGCCAGATCCAGTTTGTCAGCCGACCCAAGGAAATTAATCGCAGGTGGAATTCCATGCGGGTGCCAGGGACGGACAGGGAAAGTAAACCTCAGTATGTAATGCCTAACTTGAAGGGTAAGAGGAATGAGTTTTTTGGGGGGCTCATCTGGCGACTGCCTACAAGGGCATAAGTCGCCGTAATCATCTTACAGCCTAAAACTAGGCAAGATTAAGAAAAAAAAACATGCCAAAAGAGCAAGATTTTTTTAAAAACTTTAGGAGCCCATCTGGCGACTGCCTACTTGGACATAATTCGCCGTACTCACGACAGCCTAGTAATAGGCTACATTAAAATAACGAAATGAAAAACAATAACAATAAAAAAGGAAAAGGCAACAGGCAGGAAGCACGCTCCGGTGTCGGGGGGGAGGCGGGCTTTCCCCCAGCGCAGAAAAGTGAGACCTACAAAACAAACAAAAACAGTTAAATAAAGTGGAGGAGGCCAGCCTGCTCCGTTTGTCCCTTGTACTCGTCCCGAGTACAAGGAACAAGTGGTAGCGACCCCACCCATCCTGGTACTGGGACAGGTAACGTGTGCGGAGATCACCCAGAATGGGACACTCAACAAGAATGTGCAGAACAGTCTGGAGGACAACACAGGCGTCACAATAAGGCACAGGCGAGCGCTCCATCAAATGGTGGTGCGTCCCGCGAGTGTGTCCAATTCGGAGACATAAGAAAGCAACCTGAAGCTGTCACGGCATTGGGGGGGTAAGAACATGAGAGCAGTCGCGGTGCAATGGCACCTAACTTTAAATTCCCCTCGACCGGCTCCCATCTTCTTTGCCAAGCCGCCCGGAGTGCAAGCCCGTATTCCTGCTATTTAATCGGTGTGAGAAAGAGCGAAACGTTGGTTTGGTCGCCCAGTCCTCGGGGACTCTTTGGCGCCTTCCTCCCCTGCAATTCCTATAGGTCCAGGAACCCAACAGAAGATAATCTCGGCATCCGCCCGGCTCACCAAAACCGTGGCGTCACGGATATCGCGAACAAAGGGATGCGGAAATTTCAATGCCCCGAGAGCACTCAGGGTGCTTTGTGAATCGCTATAAATCACAATCCGGTCTCGGAACAGGGCGCGTTACGTAATCTCCCGCACCGAACGGTGTATTGCAACCAGCTCGCGGCACGCGGCAGAGCCCCGCTGACTTCAAACAGAGGCGATACGGCGTAGAAAGCGACCCCCTCTTGGGACTTGGAACCATCCGTATACACACACTGGCACGGTTCCAGCGTGACAGAAAGTGTGTTCCATAAAGGCCGAACGCAATACCCCCGGCGCTGTAGAAGCTCTGGCAGCTGAGGCGTGGCGACAAATGGCTCCCCCTACAAGGTGTCGTCCTGGGCAGAACCAGGGGCACCACCGGCACGAGAGCTACCTATACCAGGCTCTCGAAGGAGTTTACTGGCCCTAAACACGAAGGGCTTAGGGTATGACGTCTTTAGACGGCATAGGCACCGTCGAGATCAGCTGCAAATGCAGTGAGAGCTGTTCGCGACTGAGGAAGGCGTGGGGCTCGCGCGTACAGGCGAATAATGCACTGTGCACGGCGCAGAGAGAGTGGCATCTCCCCAGCATCGACAAGTAGGCTCTAAATGACGGACGAGCGAAAGGCAGTGGTCGACAGGCAAAGGCCGTTGTGGTGGATAGAGTCCACCTTCCGCAATACCCGTTCGTCTGCGGATGCATAAAACTCGCATCCGTAGTCGAGCTTCGAACGAGCAAAGGATCGATAAAAAAAGTAAGGAAGTTGCCCTATCAATGTCGAACATCACGGAACGAAGAATATCCATAGCTCGGATACAAGAGACACTAAGGCTGCGAATGAGTCTCCCAGGTGAGGCGTCGGTCAAATACAAGACTAGGAAAAGGGTGCGAGTTTACACTTACAGGCACATCCCATTTAAAAACAAGTCTGGCTCAGGAAGGGGCAGTGGATGCCGGCAGAATTGAACCACCATAGTCTTGGCCAAGGAAAAAGGAGGCCTGTGCGCTTCGGCATAGCGAGAGACGCGGTTCTCAATGCCTGTTGGATTCGACGCTCAGAGTTGGCATCTGGGCCGCGCCAAAAGAGATCGAAAGGTCATCCACGTAGAGCGTAGCGAGAACATCTTTCGGCAGCACCGATGTGATGCGGTTGATGTTCAGGGCAGAGTGTGACACCGAGGATACTTCCCTGCGGGACAACCTCTGCCCGCTTCATTGGGCCGGAGAGGGAACCCCCCCCCTCACCCGTACGCGAGTCGGCGAATGCCGGTGTGGTGGATCGAGTCCACCTTCCGCAATACACGCTCGTCTGACTATGCATAAAAATCTCATCCGTAGTCGAGCATCGAATAAACAAAGGATCGATGAAAAATTAAGGCAGTAGTCCTATCAGCGCCCCAGACACTAAAAGTCACGGAACGAAGAATATCCATGGTGCGGGTACAATAGACCCTAAGGCTGCGAATATGAGCCTCGCAGGTGAGGCCTCAGTGAAATATGAGACCAAGGAAACGGTACGAGTCCATCCCTTCCAGGCGCCCCCCCCCCCATTTAGAAACAAGTCTGGGTCAGGGTGGAGCCGTGGATGGCGGCAGAAGTGCACCGCCTTAGTTTTGGCCAATGAAAACTGAAGCCTGTGCGCGTCGGGATAGCGAGAGACGCGGTTCAATGTCTGCTTGAGTCGACGTTCCAGAGTTGACATCTGGGGAGCGCCAAAAGAAGATCGAAAGGTCGTCCACGTATATCATAGCGAGAACAGGTTCTGACAGCACCGAGGTGATGTCGTTGATGCTCAGGGCAAAGGAGGTGACACTAAGGACACTTGTCTGGGGGACACCCTCTTCCTGCTCCATTAGGCCGGAGAGGGTTCCCCCCCGCCCGTACGCGGAATCGACGATCTCGCAAAAAATTCAGATATAAACATTGGGAGGCTTCCCTCGCCCCCATCGGGTGGAGAGTTTCCATGATACCTTATCGCCATGCGGTATCATAGGACTTCTCCAGTTTGAAAAACACAGTGGCGTAGTGCTGTCTAGGAAGAAAGGCCTCGCAGATGGCATTTTCCAGTCCGAGCAGAGCATCCGACGTAGAGTGGAACTTGCGGAAGCCGCACTGTGCAGATGACAGATAGCCTCCGCTGTCCATAAAAAAGTTTAATTTAACTTTTACCAATGTCTGCATCAACTTGCACACGCAGGAGGTTAGAGAGATTGGGCGGAAACCGGTCGGGGTAGAGTGATCTCTCCCCGGTTTGCGAAATGGGAACACAGTAGCGATTTGCCAGGAATCTGGGAGGATACCCTCTACCCAGATCCTGTTGAACAAATCTAACAGAAAGGCCATGCCTCGCTCACCCAGGTGTCTAAGCATGGCGCGCGGGACATCGTTCGGAATAGAGGCCGTGTCCGAACACGAAGCGAGAGCGGAACCAACTCACTCAGAGTAAACCTGTCGTTGAAGGGTTCTCCGCCTCTGGAGGTAAAGTCCAGCGGGCGGACTTGCGCGACATCACGACGCGCATTGAATGCTGGCGGAGCAGCATCCCGGCTCGGGAATGCAGAGAAAGTGGTCGCGAAGGATCCGCCACAGACGCGAGGTGCGAGATTGCAGTCCCATTCTCCTGGAGAACGGGAGGGGGGGGGCCGATAGAGAACTTGCCCCGAATCTTTTTCACTCGCTTGCACACCTCTGTTATAGGGGTCTTCCCATTAAGTGAAGACACGTATGCCCGACAAGAAGAGCGGCGAGCGTGCTTCGAAATATACCGGAACCTAGCCATAGCCCGACGAAATTCACCTACAGTGAAATCGTTCGGAAGGTACTTATATCACATGTAGGCATAACGCTTCTATTTGAGCGCCGTCTCACATTCGGCGTGCAAAACGGCCAGACGTTCTAGGAAGAATAGTTAGGTCCACGGCGATGAGGTTGCCGGAGAACTCAACGGCTTCATCAATCGACCTAAACTCCTCGACTGAGATATAAAAATCAGTCATTTCCTGAAATTCGGATCACCGCACCCGCGCTAATCACCACTAGGGGGGAAGGGGGCTCTCGGGCGGCAGCGGTCCAGAAAATCATATTTGAATTGGAAAGTGATCACTACCATGGAAGTCATCGACCACCCCCCACCCAAAATCCGGCTGTACATCCGGAGCACAAAGATAGATCGAGGCAGGAAAATGAAGCGGTTCTCGGGCAGTGATGCGTAAACTTATCCACATTTAGAACACCTATCTCTAGCTCGTCGACCAGGTCGGCAAGGACTTGACCCCTGGGATTATTCGAGTACTCTCCTCAGAGGGATGTCTACCGTTCAGATCTCCGAGCAAGAGAAAGGGCCTCGGCAACTGTGCCACAACGCGGCCGAAGTCCCCCGCGTCGAAGTCGGCTGACGGTGGAATGTATGCGGAAATAACTATAACTCCTATCCAGGTGCAGCTGCACAGTTCCTGCCTGAAAGGAGGTATCTAAAGCAAAGAGAAGAACGGAGACAACATGCCGGGTATAAATCGCGCATCCTCCTGCCCGACCCCCACCCCGTGGTGGTAGGGTCGCAAAGCCGTTATACCCCTGGAGGGTGGGCAGGAGGCACGTGCCCAGAATGGTCTCCTGCAAACAGATCGCTAAAGGGTAAAGGGAGGAGACGAGCCTCGGCAGCTCCTCCCAACTGGCTCGGAGTCCACGCAATTCCATTGAAGGAATATGCACCCCAGGCCTAGCTCGGAGATGCAGGGACCCTCTTCGAAAAGAAGACCCTCACGGGAATGGACGTACGCTTCCCGCGATGTCACCTTCGAGGACTTTTCGGGGTAGGTTGGGCTCGTCATGCGAGTCTTTTTCTCCCTCCGCCTCGAAACCTTAGGTGAGCGGGGTGGCTTCGGAGGCCGGGATCCCTCTTTTGGAGGATCCACCGTCTCCGAACCACCCAGCCCACCACCGGGTGTGGGCGAAGGTGCCGAAGCTCCTTTAGTGCTGTCCTCCTTTCGGGAGGCAGCTTTAGGAAGCCCGGAAGATGGCCTCAAAGCAACAAAGGAGAAGGGAGACATCATGCCGGGTGTAAATCGTGGATCCTCCCGCCCGGCCCCTATTGTCCTTCCGGGGGATAGGGGACCTCCATACCATTCGGGATAGTAGACAATGAACAGGAGACCAGCTTAATCTCCTGCAAAAAAAATAGCTAAACTCAAAGAGAGAAGACAAACTTCAGTAGCCTCTCCTAGTTGTCTCGGAGTCTACGGCAATTCTATTAAAGGAATATGCCCTCCAGGCCTAGATCGGAGGAGATGCGGAGGCGATCCTTAAAGTGAAGACCCTCACGGAAATGATCATACGCTTTCCAGAGCCAGAACTCCCAGTGCTGTAGCCTTCGAGGATTTATTGCGGGAGGTTGGGCTCGCTATGCCGTCTAACTCAGCTGACCACCAAAAATGCGGTCGAGGTGCAAAGGTTTTCCGCCTAGAAACGTTAGGCGGGCTTCAGAGACGGGGGGGAGGAGCCCCCTTTTGGAGGGTCCCGCGCCTCCTAAACGCTGGGTCCAACAGTGGGTGGGATCGTATGAGCTGAAGCTCTTTTGGTGCTGTACAAGTTTAAGAGTTCTCGATGACGGCCTCATGACCACTTTACGGGAAGGATTGCCTCTTGTGAGTAACGACTCGGTGGATGCGCGCGGTCGTTTCACCTTACGGGAGACAGTCACGCTGGGAGAGGCGGGGAGAGGGTGCTGGTTTTATCCTAGGCTGGTTGTGAATCCTGTATGCCGCCAGCACAACCAGGGAAGAGCCGGGATTAGTAGAACCTGCAGAATTATTCTGAATGGTCGAGGAATCGACCGTGCTCGTAGACCTGGAGGGGCCAGGAGCAGAGGGTACCTTTAAAAAAAAAATGACGCATAAGACGTCCCAGGTAGCACTAGGTGCGCCAGGACCAAGTCCTTAGCTTCGCGAAAGGAAGGATCATCCACAGACTGAACGGCTCTCCGCAATTGATACACTTGGCCATACATGAAAGATAAGGACTTATCGGGTAAGGCCTTGGAATAACTTAAGACTTAGGGGAACCCGAATTTACAAGTCTACATGAGCGATTCGTATGACCAAAGCGATAGCAGGAGTAACACTTCCGGAGCAGTGGTACGAATGCCTTCACGTGCTAGAGATACAAACAGGCACGCACAGTTAGTGAGCCTGTCACGATCGAAGGTGATGAAGAGTGTAGGGGTGGGTCTCGAGCCCCCTTCTTGTTTTCTCATCACACGCTCAACTTGGACTGCTCCTTGGTCAGAGAGCTCTTCGGTGATGTCTTTTAGGTACTAGTCTACGACTTCCCTCGCATAAACCACTCCTTTCACGAAAATCATGGTAGATTGCGGTGTCACCCTCACCGGCGAGCCATTAAGTGTCCGAAGGGAACTAATAATGGCCACCTCGGGATCCGTCGCACTAACCAGTGCAGCGAATAACTAAAAAGCGCAAGGTAATCGAGGCTCCGCTCATCACACTTACAACTTTGGTCCTTGCCTGGGCCTCCACATCCGAAGGCGCTTCTGGACCCGACGTGCCGGTCTTAGCCTGATCGCTGGCCAATACGGCAGCAGAAATAGAAAAATATATTACCAATGGTCACATATCACTACCTAAACAATTCTCAAAGGACATAAACAAACAAGCTTTACCAGAAGGACCTTGAAATTTATGGGAACTCAAGGAGACCTACAAGAGAGAGAGGCTTGTTTGAGCCAAAAGAAAGAAACTTTATAATTGCTTGTATGTCTTCTTTTCTGGCACACCACTAGTACTTTATCTTAAAAGTCTGCACTACAATCTATTAAATGTTGGACAGCAAATCTAAAGTGGAGAAAAAAGTGTTAGGCTCTCAAAACATAAGATAAGCAATAGCTACAAGGATGCTATATATGTAACTTGGAAAAAGGGGTTAAAAGAAGTTTTATCTGGGAAAGAGATTTACTCTAACTTTAGAAGCAACAATTCGAACTGAAGCAGTGAAGTGGTGCAACATTTTAATCGGGTATAGAAACAATGGAAACCTCTTATATTTGACGTTACTATTATCCAAATGGGATCCAATTCTCCAAAATCATGTCCAAAGGACGGCAGAATACCAGAAAAAGATTAAGGTTTTGAAGTTCCTTACCTACCTCAAAAGTCACGGAATGAGTTTATTTAAAAATGTTCTGACCTTATGAAGCAACATATTTTGCTGGAAATAAGGCCTTCAAAACTTTTTAGCAGTAGGGATGAAAATTCAGATTCCTACCATGTTGAGTAAACCACATTTCTGTAGAGGTATGTTAATTTAAAGGACGGTTGATACGAGGTACAAAAAAAATTGCTTAAGGTCTTCTTTGGTTATGCATGTATTTATGTATCTATGGATTTATCTGCTTTGTCTCTGTGAGGGTAGGAAGCTGGTGTTTGAGTAGTAATTCATTAGTATTTTGCAGTGCTATTTTGTTAAGGTTATTTATTTAATGTTGCAAGTAATCAGTGATTTATGTGGGGGGACATGAGGTTGATTGTGATGTATTTTCTTTAGGGATCTTCAGAGTTGCAATGAGTTTGTTTTGTGATTTTGTTTGTGCATTGTTTTCCATTTTTGTTTTAGCAGATTGGTGATGCAAGTATTGAGGAGTTAGATTTGTTGTAATTCTTATGTAGTTACTCTGTTTTGTCATAGTTTGTTTGTCTTGAATGTGCATTAATTTTATACTTTCAATCTTAATATAACATTTTTTTAGCCAAACAGAAGCCTTCTGATCTTTGTTTTATATATGCACATATATAAAGCCTAACTGTTCAGCCTTTGCCTTAATTGGTCTTGGACTGAAGATGGAAGTCAGTCACCTTCTAAATATCAATAAGAATACAGGGCCCCAGCGACAAACCGATCTACTAATAAATCATAATATATATCGGCTTGGTCTTCTTGTGCTCAACTGGATGGCAGGTGCAGCGTGTGATTGTGCGACCCTCCGGCCCCAACGCCACAAGTTCAATACCTTTCCTTTCCCCCAACACCTGCAGGAAGGAAGAGCCGAGGCTAGTGCTCTTTAAATTTAAATAAAAGAACCCGCCATCCCAGGAAACCGTGGATCATGGCAAGTTCACTTATTTGTGGGCGGCAAAAGGAGGAATGGAGGGGTTGGAAGACTCATCAGATCCCCACTCATGATCATCAGACCATCTATCCCCCCCCCCCACACACACACGGAACATGTCTACGAATTATGTTGGGGCTGGCCTCGAGTGGACCGTGGGAACCTTTGCTAGTGGGAATTCTTTATGTATCGACAAAGGGGAAAATTTCGCAAAAGGAGCAAAGAAGGAGGGAAAGGGGAATTCGCGCGTGCCTGCCTAAAGGGTGAAGCAATAACCTTTTTATTTATATAAAAAAATAGCGAATACCAAAGTGGGAATTTTTCTCACAAAACTTTATTAAATAGAAAATAATAATAAAATGTTCATAAGAGGGTGTGGAGTGACCCGCTTCTCCCCTCCCTCGGAAGGAGCACCAAGATCGGACGGAACTTCACCAACTGCCCGCCCCCCCAAGGTGTAAGGTGTCCCAACCGTGGATCAAAGGGCCTATGACCCGTCATGAACGTCATTCGGGATTAGCATGCTGATCCGCGTAGTCAGTGCGGAATGCCCATTGGCGCAGACAACATCCTGGTTCTAAACAACACAGTCGACATGTAAGCTCGAGAGGCGATGGGCGGCTCAATGTAGATGAGCCATGGACATCCCAGCATAGAGGTTAAGCTATGTGGACCGTGTAGGACGCATCCTGGTGGGTCGTTATCCTTTATCTCGTCCCGCGGACCACACGCCGACTATCGAGTTTCAGCCTTCTTGGCAGCCCCAAAAAAGTGAGGGCCGGAAGGGATGGGTTGACAGCTATTAATATTCCGCTGCGATACCAGGAGGGGGGATGGGGGCAAACCAGAGCCAGTCCCAAAGAATCAGGCCTCCCCGTGACTAGTTACAAGCCCAGGTCAGGAGCCAGAGTCACCAGCTTTATTTATTCGAACCAAATGCTTTGAGGGAGAGGAGGAGAGGTGTTACGGAAAGGGAGAAAGGTGTTAGCGGAAGGCGGACACGAGGCTAAGGTGGGGCCGAACGAGTAGCCGAGTCCCGTTAGCACAGAGCCGCCAGGTAAACACATCGCAGTGCCGCTTACGGGGTTAGGAGCAGGAGGGCAAACTGCGATGTTGGGGCCGGGAGGGTACACAATCTTCCAAATGTTATCCACAGCAAAGTTGTCCATCCTAGACCCAACACCCCTTTGCGAGAGTTTAGCAATGACCCCCCCCCCCACACACACACACACTCCGCGCGGTAGAGAAGGTCGAGGGGGACAGGTGAAAAACCAGCACAAAAAAGGATTACACCATGAGGACTGCGCAACAGCAACCCCAAATACCCAGGGCCGGGAAGGCACATATTCATATAAGGAGCACCTTTTGATAGGATACAAAAATTATCCATAGCGGTGGGATCATGTAGTCCTCCCAGCGGTGCCCTTTGATTGCCGAAGGTCGAGTGGGAAGTGCGGACTGGGAGTCGCCCACCCGCCCCGGCGCCATTCGCAATCGGATGCGCCTCACGGTGAAGAGCGCCACTTAAGAGGCACTGTGTCAAATCAATGAGACGAACGGACGCACCCCAACAATGGAGGCATTGTCTAAGTGAAGGAGAGGAAGGAGGCGGACCACCTGGAAACACGATTACTCATTATTATTGGTAGTAATAACGGTATAGTAGCAATAGTGCAATTATGACTAAGAAGCAAAGCCTTTCAGGGATATCTAACAAAGTTTCGCAAAATCAGTGTTCAAGTTAAGGGGAGTGAAGAAGTGAATAGTCCGAGTATCCTGTGGAGGATATTACTCGGAGCACCCGGGAAATGGAAAATGACAGTAGGGACGCCATCCGTCCAACAATTCGAAGAGTGGAAAGGAAAAGATGGATACGATACCGGGGACGGAAGCTCCATTAGCAGATCTCCGGGCACTTGCAGCCACGGGCTTCGAAGTGAACAAACGCACGACAGATGGGCGTAACCGAAATCAACGATGCAGGGAGACCTCACGCACGCGCCCGATTCAGTCGTGAATTTTCAGAGTTGCGTTCACACAAAAGCAACAAAGAACTCAATACTAATTCATACGAACTACGGAAAGATGCAAATAATATTTATACGATCTTTAGTATTGTGGCGTAAGACCATTTAGAAACTGCAGAAATCCAGATAGGACCACATTTGGAAAATTGCAAGTAATAAGTATGATCGCCAAATTGCACAAGACCGAGAGAGGTGCAACGTGTCGAGAGCTCAACACCGACCCACAACAATGGCAGCGAGCCTAAACTTCCAAGATTTTTCGTCCAATGTAGAGCAACGTGGTTTTAAACGCAGCGCATTCAAGTTTTATTCGCGACTAGTTTCTGGAAGTTGTCTCGTCTTCCTCCAGAGTAAAAAAAAACCCTTCGAACATACTACGTTTAAACCTACAGGCATAAACTTAGCAGAAAAGAAAAAGAAGGACCAAGCTCAAGTTTAGTGTGCCAATGGTTTGGAGAGAACCAAAGAACCATCTTGGTTCTCTCCAAAGATTTCAATATGATAACAAACATCACTTGCAATATCCAAATATCCCTTCTGCCATTTGACCAATAGCGCACTGTGATGAAATACTTGCACCAGTATTTACTGAACTACCAGAGATTGCAGATGAAGCCATCAGTACATCAACTGGTACTACAGATGATCAAGATAACCAGATTGATATTTAGTCAGCCTGTTTTAAATGATCTAGTCAGAGATTCGTATTTGCCAAAGATGACTGCTGAATTGTTGTCTTGCAGGTTGCAAGGAAAAAAACTGCTGAAACGTGGCACTAGTGTCTCTTTTTATTGTAATGATGTTGAAGGTCTTCTGATCACTATGGGACTGCCTGCATACGATTCAAGTGAGTGGAGACTTTTTATTGACAGTTCTAAAAGGAATTTGAAATATGTTTTACTTCACAACGGAAACATGTATGGTTCAATCCCAATAGAGCACTCGATAAAGATGAAAGAAGAATATGACAGCATCAAAATTGTTCTGGAGAAGTTGCAATATAATTTACATGGATAGGTAATATGTATTGATTTGAAAATGAACTTTCTGCAAGCAGGTTACACAAAATACCCGTTTTTTGTGCTTTTGGGACAGTAGGGCTACAACAAACCACTGAGTGAAAAAAGAATGGCCACCAAGAACCAGTTTGATGCCTGTTAACAAGAACATTAATGAACCTCTAGTTGATAGGAGAAAAATCGTATTTCCCCCACTGCACATAAAACTTAGTATGGTAAAGCAATTTGTCAAAGCCCTTGATCATAGTGGCGACTGCTTTCGCCAAATATGTTTAACATTTCCAAGCCTGAGTGACAAGAAGAAAAAGGCAGGAATATTTGATGGACCTCAGATAAGAATACTCCTCAGAGATGCCCAATTTGTCACAACAATGAATGCGGCAAAGGATAGAGCTTGGAACGCTTTCTCTAATGTGGTGCAAAGTTTCCTTGGGAACAAGAAAGCGGTAAACTACAAAGAGATTGTGGTAGACCTGCTCTTGAGCTTTCAATTACGTGGATGTAGAATGAGTATCAAGTGGGACTATTTACGTAGTCACTTAGGCGAACTTCCAAAGAGCATAGGTGATGTTAGTGACGAGCAAGGTGAACGCTTTCATCAAGATATTAAAGCAATAGAAGAACGCTATCAAGGCCGATGGGACTCCAATATGATGGCAGTTTACTGCTGGAGCTTGATGAGAGATGTTCCAAATGCTGTGCATCACAGAATGTCAAAGAAGAGGAAAATGGGCAGCTGTAGCTCGACGACAGGTAATAAACTTTTTGTATCTCTTTATGTTTATGTCTATTTATGATATTGTTGTATCTCAAAAACCTGAAGTGATCGACAAAGACTGATGGTATATTTGGAATCAGCACCCAAAAGTACGAGGGGCGGTCAATAAGTTTTGCGAATCGGTAGGGCAAAACAGAGGAAGGGGGGATGGCTGTTTGTGGGGGTCTTAGGACAAATTATAACAACTCAGGACCTGCAGCCGCACGCTCCTGCCTCGTCTATTTAAGAAGCATTAGCAGCTGATCGCAGATGGTCAGTCAAAAATTTTTCAACAATGGAGAAGGTTGAGCACCGCGCAGTGATCAAATTTGTGACCAAGGAAGGCAAGAATGCAAAAGAGATCCATGAACGCATGGTTGCAGTGTACACCGACACCGCCCCTTCCTATGCAACCATTGATCGCTGGAATAGGGAGTTCCGCCATGGTTGTGAGTCCTTTGAAGATGCCCCCGTCCAAGACGAATATCAGACGTGACCAACGAGGAAGATGTGGCCCGTGTGGAGAGGATGATCGTCGAAAATCGAGGAGTGAAGGTCGAAGAAATCGAGCGAGAACTTGGAATATCACATGGAAGTGTTATCAACATCATCTACGACAATTTAGCCATGACCAAGGTCTCTGCCCGCTGGATCCCTAGAAACTTCACACCCCATGATCGACTTCAACATCGCCAAAGTCCACAAGGCCAGAGTTGAACAAGCTGCCCTGGGAGAGTGCGGATTCGAGTAGCTCAACAATCCCCCCTACAGTCCAGATCTGGCCCCTAGTGACTACTTTTTATTCCGCCAGCTCAAGGGTGCACTGCGTGGACGCCGGTTTGGGGACGATGAAGATGTCCAGCTCGCCGTCCAGGAGTGGATTGAACAGCAGTCGGCAGATTTCTGGTTGTCGGGAATTCGAAGCCTCAGGGACAAGGGGCGCAAGTGCATTGAAGTCGAGGGTAGTTATATTGATTTTTTTTTTTTTAAGAGCTCATCTGGCGACTGCCTACTTGGGCATTAGTCGCCGTATTAAAACTGGCCTAGTTCTAGGCTACTTTAAAATAAAATTAAAGAGACGAAGAGCACCCCAAAAGGGGGTAAGGGAAGCAAGCTCCTGCGTCGGGGGGAGGTCCCACTGGCGCAGGAGCGTGCAACCTAAAGGAAAAAAAAACAAAAAACAAACAAACCCTGCTTAAATAATAGAGAGAGGCCAGGCTCCCCCAAAAAGTCAACAAGTCCACCAGTCAATGTGCACGCACTCGTCCCGAGTACAAAGGACAGGCGGTAGCGACCCCGCCCATCCCGGTACCGGGACAGGTAACGTGCGCGAAAATCACCCAGACTGGGACATTCGACAAGAATGTACCGAACAGTCTCGGAGACAACGCAGTCGTCCCAATAGGGCTCAGGCAAGCGCTCCACCAAATAGTGATGTATCACACGAGTGTGTCCGATTCGGAGACGACAGAAAGCGACCAGAAGCCGTCGCGGCATTGGAAAATAGGTCCATGGGAACAGTTGCGGCGCAATGACACGCAACTTTAAGTTCCCTTCGACCGTCTCCCATCTTCTTTGCCAAGCAGTCCGAAGAGCTGCTCGTATTCCTGCCATGTAGTCGGCCTGAGGAAGAGCGAAACGCTGGTCCGGTCGCAGAGTCCTCGCGGACTCTTTGGAGCCCTCATCGGCGCGCTCATTCCCCACAATTCCTACATGTCCAGGAACCCAGCAGAAGATAATCTCGACATCTGCCCGGCTCGCCATAACCGTGGCGTCACGAATATCGCGAACGAGGGGATGCGGAGATTCGAATGCCCCGAGAGCACTCAGGGCGCTTTGTGAGTCGCTATAGATCACAATCCGGTCACCGAACCGGGCACGTGGGGTAATCTCCCGTACCGAGTGGTGTATTGCCACCAGCTCGGCCGTGAAGACAGACGCAGCGCCTGGCAGAGCCCCGCTGACTTCAAACAGAGGGGATACGGCGTGGAAGCCGACCCCCTCTTCGGGCTTGGAGCCATCCGTATACACTGGCACGGTTCCAGCGTGACACGAGGTGTGCTCCAAAAAGTTCAAACGCAATACTCCCGGCGCCGTACAAGATGTGGGAGCAGAGGCGTGGCGACAAATAGCCAAATGTGGTACCCTCCAGGGTGGCGTCCTGGGCAGAACCAGGGGCGCCACCGGCCCGAGAGCTATATCTACCTCTCGAAAGAGTTTCCTATACCCTAAACCCAAAGGGCTTAGGGTATGACTGGCGTCTCTCGCCGGCATAGGCACCGTCGAGATCAGCTGCGGATGCAGTGAAAGCTGTTGGCGACTGAGGGAGGCGCCGTGCTCGCGCGTACAGGCGAGTGATGCACTGCACGCGGCGCAGAGCGAGTGGCATCTCACCAGCATCGACCAACAGGCTCTCAATGGGGGAAGTGAGGAAGGCACCGGTCGCAAGGCGGAGCCCGGTGTGGTGGATCGAATCCCCCTTCCGCAATAAACGCTCGGTTGCGGATGCATAAAACTCGCATCCGTAGTCGAGCTTCGAACGAACAAAGGATCGATAAAAAAGTAGGGCAGTAGCCCTATCAGCGCTGAACGTCACGGAACGGAGAATATCCATGGCGCGGGTACAAGAGACCCAAAGGCTGCGAATATGAGCCTCCCAGGTGAGGCGACGGTCGAATACAAGACCAAGAAACGGTGCGACTCAACCACATCGAGGCGCACCCCATTAAGAAACAAATCTGGTTCGGGGTGGAGCCGTGGATGGCGGCAGAAGTGCACCACCTTAGTCTTGGCCAAAGAAAACCGAAACCTGTGCGCTTCGGCATAGCGAAAGACGCGGTTCAATGGCTGTTGGAGTCGACGCTCCAGAGTTGCCATCTGGGCCGCGCCAAAAGAGATCGAAAGGTCGTCCACGTAGAGCGTAGCGAGAACATAATACGGCAGCACTGAGGTGATGCCGTTGATGCTCGGGGCAAAGAGTGTGACACTGAGGACACTTCCCTGCGGGACACCCTCTTCCTGCTCCTTTGGACCGGAGAGGGCTTCCCCCACCCGTACGCGGAATAGACGATCTCGCAAAAATTCGGATATAAAGACTGGGAGGCGTCCCCTCGCCCCCATCGTGTGGAGAGTCTTCATGATACCGTATCGCCATGCAGTATAATAGGCCTTCTCCAGATCGAAAAACACCGTGGCGTGGTGCTGTCTAGGAAGGATGGCCTCGCAGACGGCATTTTCCAGTCGGAGCAGAGCATCCGACGAGTGGAACTTGCGGAAGCCGCACTGTGGAGAAGACAGATAGCTTCCGCTGTCCAGGAAAAAGGCTAATCTAACATTTACCAATTTCTCCATCAACTTGCACACGCAAGAGGTTAGAGAGATTGGGCGGAAACCGGTCGGAGTAGAGTGATCTCTCCCCGGTTTGCGAAAGGCGAGCACAGTAGCGATTCGCCAGGAGTCTGGGAGAAGACCTTCCACCCAGATCCTGTTGAACAAATCTAACAGAAAGGCCATGCCTCGCTCACCCAGGTGTCGAAGCATGGCGTACGGGACATCGTCCGCACCATAGGCGGTGTCCGCGCACGAAGCAAGAGCGGAACGCAACTCACTCACAGTAAACTTGTCGTTGAAGGGTTCTCCGCCTCTGGAGGTAAAGTCCAGCCAGCGGCCATCCACGACATCACGACGTGCATTGAATGCTGGCGGAGCAGCATCACGGCTAGAGAATGCGGAAAAGGCGGTCGCTAAGGATTCCGCCACGGACGCGGGGTCCGAGATTGTGGTCCCATTCTCCTGGAGAACGGGAGGGGGGTCCTGCGAGAACTTGCCCCGAATCCTTTTGACTCGCTTCCACACCTCAGCTAAAGGGGTATTCCCGTTAAGTGAAGACACGTATGCCCGCCAAGAAGAGCAAAGGGCCTGCTTCGAAATATACCGGAACCTAGCCCTAGCCCGACGAAATTCAGCGACAGTGAAATCGTTCGGGCGGCGCTTATAGCGCATGTAGGCATAACGCTTCTGTCTGAATGCCGTCTCACACTCGGCCGACCACCATGTGAGTGGTCGGCGTGTAAAACGGCCAGGCGTCCTAGGAATAGTAGTCAGGCCGCAGCGATGAGGTTGCTGGAGAAGATCTCAACGGCCTCATCTACCGACCTAAACTCCTCAACTGAGATAGAAAATTCAGTCATTTCCTGGAATGCAGGCCACCGCGCCCGCGCCAAGCACCACCGAGGTGGGCCCTCAGGCGGCAGTTGCCCTGAAAATGATATTTGATTGGGAAAGTGATCACTACCATGGAGGTCATCGACCATCCCCCAATCAAAATCAGGCTGTGCATCCGAGGAGAACAAAGATAGGTCAAGGCAAGAAAATGAAGCGGTTCTCGGACAGTGATGCGTAAACTCATCCACGTTTAGGACACCCATCTCAAGTCCTTCGATCAGATCGGCAAGGACTTGTCCCCTGGGATTTATGGAGTAATCTCCCCAGAGAGGATGCCTGCCGTTCAGATCTCCAAGGAAGAGATAGGACCTCGGCAACCGTGACACGATGCGGCGGAAGTCCACCGCGTCGAAGTCAGCTGACGGTGGAATGTACGCAGAAATGATAGTATACCTCATATCCAGGTGCAGAGCACAGCCACTGCCTGAAAGGAGGTATCAAAAGAGAAAGGAAGAACGGAGACATCATGCCGGGTGTAAACCGCGCATCCCCCAGCCCGGCCATCCTGCGGTGGTGGGGTCGCAAGACCCTTATACCGCGGGAGGGCGAGCAGGGGGCACGCGCCTAGCATGGTCTCCTGCAAAAAGATAGCTAACGGGGAACGAGACGAGACGAGCCTCCGCAGCTCCTCCCAGTCCACGGCAATTCCATTGAAGGCATATGCCCTCCAGGCCTAGCTCGGAGGAGACGCGGGGGCCCTCCTCGAACTGAAGACCCTCACGGGAATGGCCGTACGCGTCCCGGGTGCAGAACCCCCGGCGCTGTTCGCTGGACAAAGCGCTGTCACCTTCGAGGACTTATTGGGGGAGTTTGGGCTCACCATGCGAGTCCTTTCCTCCCTCCGCCTCGAAACCTTAGGCGGGCGTTGCGGCGTCGGAGGTGGGGGGCCCTCTTTTCGAGGAACCACCGTCTCCGAGCCTCTCGCTCCACCACTAGGCGTGGGCGAAGAAGCCGAAGCTCCTTTGCTGCTGTCCTCCTTTCGGGGGACAGCTTTAGGACACCGGAAGATGGCCTAGCGACCAACTTCCGGGGTGTTGCCTCCTGTGAGTCTAACGACTCGGTGGAGGCACGTGGCCGTTTCGCCTTACGGGAAACGGTCACGCTAGGGGAAGAGGGGGGGGAGCCCTGTTTTTAGCCGGGGCTGGGTATGAACCCTTTTTGCGGCCAGCTTTACCAGGGGAGCGCCCGGGTTGAGTAGAGCCCGCAGAAGGGCTCCGAATGGGGCACGCAAACAACCGTGCTCGTTGGCTTGGATGGGCCAGGAGCAGAGGGTGTCTTTCTAAATATTGAGGCATATACCGTCCCAGGCAGAGCCGGGCGCGCCAGGACCAAGTCCTTAGCCTCGCGGAATGAGATTCAATCCTGGGCCTGAACGGCCAGGATTTCTTTCTCAAGGAGATATGCACACATTGCTTCGAAGAAGCGGGGTGCGGCTCTCCGCAATTGACACACTTGGCCACACACGATTTGGACTTATCGTGTGCGGCCTTGGAACAATTTACACAAACTTCGGGTGACCCCTACTTTGCACGTCTACAAGAACGATTCGTATGGCCGAAGCGGTGACAGTAATAGCACCGCCGCGGCAGTGGCACGAATGCCTTCACGCGGTAGCGGTACCAACCGGCACGCACCGACTTAGGGAGCTTGTCACAGTCGAACGTGACGAAGAGTGTAGGGGTGGGTCTCGAGGCCCTTCCCTGGTTTCTAATCAAACGTTCGACCTTGACCGCCCCATGGTCGGGCAGCTCTAGGGTGATGTCCTCAATGGAGTAGTCAACGAGTTCCCTCGCATAAACTACTCCTTTCACAAAGTTCATGTTAGAGTGCGGCGTCACACTCAGCGGGGTGCCATCAAGTGTCCGAAGAGCACTTATCTTGGCCGCCTCGGCGGGATTCGCCAGAAGGCACCCGTCCGAGAAACGGGTCACCTTCGGCTCTCTACCAATTGCATTAGCTAATCCTCTCCTCTGATGGATCATGTTGCCCTTGGCCAACATGCTGCCATCAGTGGAGCGAATAACGAGGAAGCGTTTGAAGACAGCGGGCTCGAAAACGCCAGGTAACCTCTGAATCAGGGGCCCTGATGTCATCGAGGCTCCGCCCTGTGCACTCTTGGTCTTAGTCAGGGGCTCCGCAACCGGGGGGGGCAGAGGGGCCGGATGTGCCGATCTTGGCTTGGTCGCTTGCCAGAGTCGCAGCAGACCTATCCGTCCCCGTAGCCCCCGCGGATGGAGAGGAGCCCCAAGTCTTCTTAGTCTTTTTTCTGTTCTTCTTTTTAGGAGAGGAGGGCGGGCAATGTACCCACTTTCACTTCCGCCGGAAGGAGCCCCTAGGCCAGATGGACCGGCCTCAGCCAGGTCCTTCTCCGAAATGGAGAAGGTCGTGGTGGTCGCAGGGGCACCGGTTAGAGGAGATCCCTCCCCCCCTTGTACTGCCTCGGAGCCCTCAGCCGTTTGAGGAGGACCTTGCATAGGGGCGGATTCGGGTTCGGTGCTTGGCGCCGAGCCCAGATTCCCCCCCATGGAAGGCCCTACCCACTGAGGCTGGGTTTCCTCAAGGACTATGTCTATCAGAGGAGGGGCCTCCAGTTGGCCATCCCCTCCCAGGACATCGCAGGTCCCCTTGGCAGTGTCGCCAGTCTTGTGTGGGGAGGCACAGGCCTTGACCCCGGCAAGGTTTAAAATTCTTGCCAGCAGGTCTTTTGAGGGAAGCGACCGAAGGGGCCTGGATTCCCTCTCCCCCCGAAGGGGGTTTGCCCTACCGAGCCGATACACGAGGGGCGGTCAGCAATGGGCTGCCTGCTGGCTTTCTTGGCAGTCCCCTTGAAAGAAAAGGAGGGACTGCCGCTGGAAATAGGGAGGTGCCCGAAAGCACCTCCAGAGAAGGGGGTGAGGGGGAGTCCCCTACACCCGTAAGCGCAGGAGAGGAGTAAGCCTCCTGTCCGGTTAAAGAATTATGGAGGATCCCCTGCGCAAGCGCAAGGAGGGTACCTCCATTTTTTCGGTGGAGCTGCCCGAGGGCGGTTGCGTTGATGTTACAGGGAAAGCTGGGGGTGGGAGGTTTTTTTTATATTCATCATTGGGCATGGTGACCCTCTTTTTTACACGGGACGCAATAGCTCACCACCTCTCACAGTTGCCCGAACTGCAAGAGGTGCTTGCAGGCCCGGCAGAGCCAGGCGCCGCCATTTGGGACCACCCCTCCCGCCTGGTGGCCTGGCAGTCCATCGGCATGGCGGCTCCAACTTAGACACGGCGTAAAATTGATAGAATATGAAGAGGAGAGGAAACGGGATGTGAGGAAGGTATGGGTGGGGATGAAGCAGGTTGTTAAGAAAAAAACATCCCGAACCGGAGCTCAGGGGTTAGGGAACATTGTCCCCTCCCCCCTCAGCCCCGATCCGGGACGGTTGGCTTGAGAAAAACGTCAGCATCTACCCTGTGAAATTAGAGGCTGACCAGAGAAAGTTGTGGGAGAGGTTGTATGAAAAGCGATGAAGTAGAGGAGAAATACAGGCTATCTGAAGGAAGGAAGAGAGGCTAAGCTGGGGCCGGACGGAGCGCTGGATCGCGTCAGCACGGCGGCCAGGATTGTAAATCGCCGCGCCCCTTACGGGGCGAAGAGTGTAGGGGTGAGTCTCGAGGCCCCTCCCTGTTTTCTCATCACACGTTCCACCTTGACCGCCCCATGGTCGGCCGGCTGTAATGTGATGTCCTCAATGGAGTAGTCAACGAGTTCCCTCGCATAAACTAATCCTTTCACAAAGTTCATGGTAGAGTGCGGCGTCACACTCACCGGGGTGCCATCAAGTGTCCGAAGAGCACTTATCTTGGCCACCTCGGCGGGATTCGCCGCATTAGCCAGAAGGCTCCCGTCCGAGAAACGGGTCACCTTCGGCTCTCTACCAATTGCACTAGGTAATCCCCTCCCCTGATGGATCATGTTGCCCTTGGCCAACATAGTGCAATCAGTGGAGCGAATAACGAGGAAGCGTTTAAAGCCAACGGGCTCGAAAACGTCAGGTAACCTCTGAATCAGGGGCCTGATGTCATCGAGGCTCCGCCCTGCGCACTTTTAGTCTTAGTCAGGGGCTCCGCAACCGGAAGGAGAGGCAGAGCGGCAGGATGTGCCGATCTTGGCTTGGTCGCTTGCCAGAGTCGCAGCAGACCCATCCGTCCCCGTAGCCCCCGCGGATGGAGAGGAGCCCCAAGTCTTCTTAGTCTTTTTTCTGTTCTTCTTTTTAGGAGAGGAGGGCGGGCAATGAACCCACTTTCACTTCCGCCGGAAGGAGCCCCTAGGCCAGATGGACCGGCCTCAGCCAGGTCCTTCTCCGAAATGGAGAAGGTCATGGTGGTCGCAGGGGCACCGGTTGGAGGAGATCCCTCCCCTCCTTGTACTGCCTCGGAGCCCTCAGCCGTTTGAGGAGGACCTTGCATGGGGGCGGATTCGGTGCTTGGCGCCGAGCCCGGATTTCCCCTCATGGAAGGCCCTACCTCTGAGGCTGGGTTTTCTCAAGGACCATGTCTATCACAAGAGGGGCCTCCAGTTGGTCATCCCCTCCCAGGACATCGCAGGTCCCCTTGGCAGCGTCACCAGTCTTTTGTGGGGAGGCAGAGGCCTTGACCCCGGCAAGGTCTAATATTCTTGCCAGCAGATCTTTTGAGGGAAGCGACCGAAGGGGCCTGGATTCCCTCTCCCCCCTAAGGGGGTTTGCCCTACCGAGCCGCTTACACGAGGGGCGGTCAGCAATGGGCTGCCTGCTGGCTTTCTTGGCAGTCCCCTTAGAAAGAAAAGGAGGGACTGCCGCTGGAAATAGGAAGGTGCCCGAAAGCACCTCCAGAGAAGGGGGTGAGGGGGATTCCCCTTCACCCGTAGGCGTAGGAGAGGAGTAAGCCTCCTCTCCGGTTAAAGAAATATGCAGGGTCCCCTGCGCAAGCACAGGGGGGGAAGCACCTCCATTTTTTCGGTGGAGCTGCCCGAGAGCGGCTCCGTTGTTGTTACAGGGGAAGTTGAGGGTTGGGGGTTTTTTAGGTGTTCATACATAGGCATGGTGACCCTCTTTTTTATACGGGACGCAATAGCTCACCACCTTTCGCAGTTGCCCGCACTGCAAGAGGTGCTTACAGGCCCGGCAGAGCCAGGCGCCGCCATTTGGAACCACCCCTCCCGCCTGGTGGCCTGGCAGTTCATCGGCATGGCGGCTCCACCTTAGACGCGGCGTAAAACTGAGTGTGAAGAAGAAAGGAAAAGGGATGTGAGGAAGGTATGGGTGGGGATTAAGTAGGTTGTTAAAAAAAACATTCCCAACCGGAGCTCAGGGGTTAGGGAACGTTGTCCCTTCCCCCCTCAGCCCCGATCCGGGACGGTTGGCTTGAGAAGAAGGTCAGCATCTACCCTGTGAAATTAGAGGCTGATCAGAGAAAGATGTGGGAGAGGTTGTATGAAAAGCGACGAAGTAGGGGAGAAATACAGGCTATCTGAATGAAGGAAGAGAGGCTAAGCTGGAAAGAACTGAAGAGCACTTGGGGGAAGGGACGAGGATGAATAGAACATGAAACGTAAAAATAAAACTAGAAGATGACAAAGATTGTATATACAAACCACACCAAGTCAGAAAGTGCATTAAGTAAAGCCCAGCGAAAGAAGCTCGTTCCAAGAGCAAATGCATTCAATAGTACTAAACCCATTTTTTTGAATGTCCATTTCTAGAATAAAGACCCACTTTCAATTGTGCAGAGTATTAATGTTTAATGCGCACATGTACAACGTATTCATCAATCCTGAACCCCCGAAAAGCGTTACCCACGCACCCTTGAACAACGGGGTAATGAAAGTGGGAAAGGGATTCGCGTAGCCTAGCGGGGCAGGAAGAGACTGGGCACGAAAGACTTGGTGAACAACGTCCGAATGCGCGAAGCTTTTGAGTCATGGGCGCCTAGGATGGATGGAGCTGTCCCCTTTTCTGTACAGCAATCCAATTTAACACACCACAGTCACTCAAATCCAATCGCTCGCAATCAAATGACTCGTGTCGGCAATAAACAAAAAAATCTCACCATGTCTTCATTCCTCAACCCAAAGCTGAAATTTTGGACAAACCCGCACATGTTAAAACCTCCAAATGAAAGTGGATAAATTAGTTTGAAGAAAAATATTCTAATGACATCAATGAATATAAATAATATACATGAATTCGAACATAAGCTTAGGTGAAAAATATTGGGGAAATCAAATCACTTACAAAAATACTGAATAGGATGTACCCCAATTGAGTCAGCGAATTATACCCACATTTTAAAAATACTTGTTCTTAGCGGATAGGTGGGAGCTGCCTCAGTCGTGGTGTGCGAAGTATGTCTCAGTCTGCCCCATAATACACACCTCTTAAGCTATATAAAACCAGCGAAAGGATCAAATTCGGATTCCAGAGTGTTTGTAATACGGCCTCTCAGCCACATCATCGGGGCTGTATCAGTCCTTTCCATCCTTGACTTTTAACGTTACTGTCTTTCTATTTATTCACACTTTCCTTTCCATGCTTGTTCTGTCTCCCTATCCAACGGCTGGACAGACCCAATTACAAGTGAAAGAGGGCGTTAAACCCTTTCCTCTAAGAGTTTCAACACTGATACCTTTCCTTTGTATGTGTGTACACATAAATATGCATGCGAGCGCCTAGGTATATTGCAAGTATGTGTAAGGGTGATATCTAAGATCCTTTGGACAGGATCTTCGGGTCCTACAATTTTAATTTCATGTATACTTGCGGTCCCAAAGTCCTTGTGCAATTCAAACAATCACAGAGCAGCAGCCTAGCAATGGTTTTATGCAACACCCACGATCAAACACCGTTCGAACTCCATTCACGTCGCCTTGCATGAGAAGCCTAGTCGGTGTTCACACTGACTCGTATGTCAGATCATAAATGATACAGGCCAGGGAATTCCCATGCCGCAACGGCACCGGGGCGCTGCCCACCAATAAATTCCCTTTACATGTTGCTATCCAATGACTTTTGACACCAGTGTATGTATTATTTTTACATGTCGAGTAATGTTTTAAACAGCACAATGACATTATGACCACTCTGTAATGAAGTATCCCAGAGACAACACAAGAGTCATTGACTGATCGACAGATTTGAGGTAATTTAAGTAGAATAAAATTGCACCTCGAACAAAAGCCAATTCACACAGGGAAAGGGGGGGGGGTGCTAGACGGAAGGCACAAACAAGTGAAGAGCGGAAAGATCGAGGATTTAAGAACATAGCAAACCTCTCCAACAAGAAATACTCGGGTCAAGTGGGTACAATTCTGAGCACACACGAGACACTGCTTCACTGAACTACAGCATTTTTCATTGTGCTTCATTCCACGCCTGAACAAAAATTTGCATTACAATAAGAATTATTGAATAGATATCTGCTACTACTACGTACGTTTATTACGACAGCCATCAACGCGCATAATCACTGGATGTATAGAACATCATTATTTTCAAGAAACCTGTATAATCCAACAAAGCCACATTACTGGGTAAGAACAAAAAGGGAGGGCAAATAGAATTAGAAAACAAGTAAAGTAACAATCCTAAAAAGATTAAGGCTGACCACTACATTACCGAATTTCACCCTCTTAAATGCGGAGTCGGTGGCTTGCATTCGCCCGCAAACAGAACAGTCGTCCAAGGAGCTAAATCAGACAAATGCATGAATTTGAGCACACCCTTGCCAGGGATCAGGCGGAAAACAAAAGAGGACAATAATAAAAAAAAAGTATTGAGAAGCCCGCCAAATGCAAACACTTGCAAGTGGCAGGAGCGGTTGCAAATTCTGCTATAATCATAAGGAAACGTTCTACGTACAAACTAAGAAATCCTACACAAGTGAAAGAAGAATAGGAATGAAATAATAGATTTTCCTTTAGTGTGCGGTCTACAGACAGTCACTCTTTACTGCACGGTCTACAACAGAACCGTTGGGGTTAGGTCCTGTTTTAAACCGTACAGTAAAGAATGGATGTGTTTGTAGACCACGCACTAAAGGGGGGCCGAATAATGCGGCATGCAAGTGTTAATAAATCGAGCACTCGGAATTAAGAGAAGGGCGAAGGGAAAATCACTGGGTAAATCTATGACGAAGCATTCGCTCGAAAGGCTTCCTCCATCCCAAAGACTTGTAGGGCCCCTTGACAGCATGGTTCCAACAATTTACACCAGCAGACGAGTAAAAAAAAAAAAGGCATTGGGAGAGGTTAAGGCGATGGGTTAAAACAGAGAAGCGAAGAAACAGGATCCATTCGTCGGCTATAATTAAACCCGATTTTCTCCTCCAAATGTAAAGAAGAAACGACAGGTCATTTAGAACGAGAGTGCGCAGTCTTTCCCCCGCCCAGCGCAAGCAACGTAGCGAAGCACAATACAATGAATGCACAGCAACTTTGAGGGCCGTGGGAGGGAATGCGATATAAGCTGAAAATGTGCAAGGGTGCGGGGCAAATGTATTTCCCCCTTCTATGGGGGCGGGGCGGGGCGGGGAGGGGGGCGTATCTCACCTCTACCATCACCGTATGCCATCGTTATGGAAACGAAACTGAATATAGCAGTGTTCGGCTACCGCCCTTTCCTCCTCTTCTCTCTCTCTCTCTCTCTCTCTCTCTCTCTCTCACTGGCTGTCTTGCTCTTTTTTTTGCGCGTTTACCACAGCTGTTTGGCGACGGCTTTGCCGCGCCAAGTTTTGACGAAGGTCACTGCACTGACCTGAACTTTGTAAGGTTAACAAACCAGACAGCCTCCATAGGTGCATCCAAGAGCATGTTGGCGAGATTTGTGCGTGGCCGGTCACCTCAGGAATCAAACAGTAGCCACCAACTTCATACGTGGTGTGATGGGGCGAAAAACAGCGAGGGAATTTCCACCAGAAAAAAATGTGGAATAAGTTCATAGAGAGAATGGGGAAGTCGAAATGAACTTGTGCCGGGAAGTTGCACAACTCTACGAAGCCTGCATCCGCTCGGCCAAGAAGGTAAATTCCCTCACATTAGCCTGGGGAAATTTTAAACTGGGTTTGAGGGGTCACTATTGTCATTTCCGCCCAGGACCCACATCGGTGGTCTCCTATAGACAGAACCCACCTTCAAAAAGATTCACACCTTTTGCATGGGGCGACAAATTCACATTTTTTACAACCTGCTCTATAAATCTGTTCCACGAGACTTCAAATGCGCCATACCGGCTTCAACATTAAGGATTGATAACGTTTATGTTTTTTTACCCCACGCCAGGATAGAGCCCCCTGAGTGAAAGAGAACTCCCCCCCCACCAAAAAAAAAACGCCGCCACAAATAAACTCGAACTACCAACTTGAACCCCTTCTAGGGATGTAGGAGTAGAAAATGAGAAAGGAAAATGGACAAAAAAAATGATAAAGCAAGAGGAGAAATGCGAAAAACAACGATCCAGAGTTCGATTACAACTCCGAAACAAAGCCGCAAGGGGGTAATCGGTGTAGTATGGGGATCGAGATGTTGCAACTTACATCTCGAAGATAGCGGTCCCACCCCCCCCCCAATGAGAGCAAGAGGAACTTCGACCGCATATCTTCCACACATTATAATTGGAGCAAGCAAAGATAATCCTCCACAAAATGACCCAAGTGAAGTGAAGCAGTCTCGCATAAGGATAAAAATTAAAAAAATCTTATTTAAAGAAATTATTTAATATTTAGTTTAATTAATTTATGATCGACGGTATAATGGATAGGGCCAAGGTCATTTTTAACGTTCGATAAGCGTTCTATTGGTCACTGTGTACATGCTTGTTCCGGGGCGGACTACTTCCTCAATTATAGGTGTGTCGCTGCGCTGTGTGAGTCAACAATCTCCACATAACCCAACAGTGAAGACGTAGAAGAATCAACAATTCCGAATACCCATAAAGAGAGTATGAGGTGGACGCCCCCGATGATGCTTTGGTTTATAGCTAAAACAACCCTAATCAATTTTCACAATTAAACCTGAAAGGATTTAATAATGTCACAACATCCAATACAGGAATTTTACATACGTATATAATTTTCCCTTATGATATCAAACCTTACCAAGTAAAGATAATCCCTACCAAAAATGGAAGAAGAGTAAATATAATACTTCCCCAAAACAAAAGGAGGGGTTATCTTTATTTGATCCTTATAATTTTCTGTAACTTCACTACATAGTTCTCACATTAAATTTAAGTTTTAAAAATAGTCCAAATTGTTTCTAGTACAAAGTTGTTCAGTCCCCAGGCATTAAGGGGAAGGTCCAAGTGAAGAGTTGGACAGGTAACGTGCGAAGATCAATCAGGGTGGGACATTGAACAAGAATGTACCAAACAGTCTTGAAAACAACGCAGTCGTTGCATTAAGGTAAGGGCAAGCGCTCTACCAAATGGCGGCGCGTCTCCCAATTCGATGACGACAGAAAGCGACCCGAAGCCGTCGCGGCATTGAGGGGTCGGTCGAGGAAATACTAGGCGCGGTGCGATGGAACGCAATTTTAAGTTCCCCTCGGCCATCTCACATCTTCTTTACCAGGTAAGCCGGAGAAGTGACCTGATTCGTACCATGTAGTCAGTGTTAAGAAGAAAGAACGCTGGTCTGGTCGCCTAATCCTAGTAGACTGTTTGCCGCCCTCGTTCCCCGAAATCCCCATATGTCCAGGAACCCAGTAGATGATGATCTCGACATCCACCCGCTCGCCGTAATTGTGGTATCGCGTATACCACAAACCAGTGGGCGTAGAGATTTCAATGCCACGAGAGCACTCAGGGCTCTTTGTAAGTCGCTAAAGATCATGACCAGATCTTCGAACCAGGAACGACGAGTTATATTCCGTACTGAGGGGTGTAATGCAACAAGCTGGGGCGTAGACCAGGCAGCACCTAGTAGAGCCCCGCTGACTTCAAGCAGAGGGGATACGTCGTAGAAAGCGACTCCCGAATGGGACTTTGAGCCATCTGTGTACACTGCCACGGATCCAGCATGACACGAAGTGTGCTCGCGTGCGCCCTCACGATGAGAAGACCCTAAAAGGGTTTTGGGAGGCGCACATGTTGCGACTGCCAGCAAGAGCATAAGTCGCTGCAATCAACTTTTAACCTACTACTAGGCTACATTATAAGCCACAACACAAACAAATAAATAAAAACAGGAACCCAGCACAAGATAATCTCGACATCCGCCCGGTTCGGCAAAACCGTGTAGTCACGGATATCGCGAACCCGGGAATGCGAAGATTCCAATGCCCCGAGTCGCTATAGATCACAATCCGATATCGGAACCGGGCACGGCGCGTTCTCTCCCTAGCGAGCGGTGTATTGCAACCAAACCGGCCGTGAAGACAGACGCAGCGCCTGGCAAAGCCCCGTTGACGGTGTGAAAACCGACCCCCTCTTGGGGGTAGAAGCTTTGGGAGCAGAGGTGTGGCGGCAAAGTCAAAAATGGTGGTTGATTGACTGGTTTTAAGTAACGCAACAACTAGGTTATTACCACCAGCTAAACCTTTTTACGTAGTGTGAACATTTATTATGGGCGCTGAATTGGTGATGGATGGATGACGGGTGAAAGCTCTAAAAAGGTTGATTGAAGATTTACAATTATGATTCAATAATTGTTAAAAAGAAAATATATTATAAATTTAAAACAATGTGTATTTACAGATGTAGTGCAAAGCTATGGATGAATAATGATTTAGGAGTGGATGAATGAATGTGTGAAATGGTGGGGATGAGTGAGTGAATGAGACTGAATAGATGAATTATGCCTGATGAACTTCTTTTAAGATATTTACAAAATAATGATTTGATGGATAAATGAAGAGGATGGGGATGAACGAGTGAAAGAAGATCAGTCGATGGATGAAGGATAAAATATATGGAATATATATTAGAACTTATTTAAGAGTATTCATTTTGTTTTAAAATTTGGAATAAAGTATTTTTGAATTATATATGATCGAGGAGGCGAGCCTCCTCCTTCAAAAATACGATCAAAGCCAGATCCACTCCACTAGCCTGGACAATCATCACAATAAGGGGGTGACCCCCTCTCCATAAGGTGCTATGAGTAATTTTGGTGTGCCCCACCCGGAGACGTGTAACCACAACCTGCATGCGGCGTGGCAGACCACTGTACTCCTCTCTCCACGCTTTCGTGAATCGATCTCAGTTTGTTTCCGTCTAACGAGATGCACTGCTCTTTCCATGCCTGAAGTATTGTATGGCGGATGACGGGAATCGGAAATCACATGCTGCTATTGTGAGGCGGGTTGTTGCCAGTCTTGATTCATATGTCTTAGCGAGGGCATCCGCCGCCTCATTGCCAGGGACCCAGCAGAATTGCACAATGCGACCTCGGTTCATCAGTAGATGGAACCACTCGTAAGATTGATAGAACCAGCGGGTGGTCGGGATTAAAACAATAAGTCTTCAGGAAAATAAGCCTGAGGGCAGTCAAGATTGCAATAAGTTCTGCAGTGAATATAGAGGCAGCTCTAGGAAGAATGCCTCCTTTCCTGGATGAGGGGAAGATAACTCCAAAACCGACTCCCTCATCGGTCTTGGAGCCATATGTGTAGACTGGTATTGATCCCTCATGCAAAGACTGGTGGTCTTTAACCTGGAGAAGCTCAGCTTGTGGCGGGAGTGATCCTTTTCTCTCTGAAAAGTCCCCTACAAAAGGTGACCTCAGTTAGATCCCAGGGACCTAGTATGGACTGCTCCTGTGGGCTTATTTGCAGTCAGCTCAGGGTGAGCATCAAGCAACACCCGGACTCGTGCACCAAATGCCTCTGGAGTGGAACCTCTACCAGGGTGTTGGGTAGCATTGGCCTCAGCACCTGATCCGTGTTGAATGCCTGCGGATGTCCAAGGGAATTGCACCTCCATCCACTAGAAGGCTAGGAATGGGGGACGACCTGAATGCCCCAGTTGCGAGGCGCACTCCTCCGTGGTGGATGGAATCTAGCGCCTTTAGTCGGGTTTGGGTAGCGGAGGAGTACAGCCCGCAACCGTATTCTAATTTTGGCAATATTATTGCGTTGTGCAGCCTCAATATGATGTCGCAGTCTGGACACCAGGATGTGTTTGACAGTAATTTTAGAAGGTTCATTACCCTAAGGCAATGAACCTTCAGGGAACGGAGGTGAGGAGACCAGGTTAGTCTTGAGTCCTAGACCAACCCCCAAAACCTAGCCTCATCCCTACACGGGATCCGCTTGCCATAAAGATACAGATCAGGGTCGGGATGTATGTCCCGGATCCTGCAGAAATGTATTGCGATGGTCTTTTTCTGCGAGAAGCGGAAACCCCTAAGGGTAGCCCACTCACAGACTTTCTCTATGGCAAGCTGGACCGCTGACATGCGTGAGGGTGAAAATGATATTGACAGGTCGTCCACATATAAGGTGCTGATTACTCCATTTGGGAGCACATCCACTATGTCGGTTATAGAGGCCAAGCAGAAAGGACATCCCCTCTTGCGGAATTGCGGAAGATGTAAAAGCATTGCATAAGGAATGTCGTCAGACAATCCTCTTGGCCATTAAGACCTTTAAGAAAGACGGCAACAATCTCCCCCTTAGACCAGTTCTGTGGAGTGTTTGGAGAATGCCGTGTCTCCAATCAGTGTCATAAGCTTTATCAGGTCAAAAAGACTGTAATGTGATGCTGCTGCGATGTAAACGCCCTGCAGACTGACGACTCGACTCTAGTGTCAGGAGAGCGTCTGACATACGTGAAACGAAGCTTGTGGAACCCGAACTGGCAGTTTGTGAAGAACTCTTCGCGTTCCAGGATCCACATTAGTCGCACATTAACCATCTTCTCAAGCAGCTTGCATATGCATGGTGAGTGATTTTTTCCCTACTTCGGGATCGGAATCACCACCGCCACGCTCCAGCTGCTCGGGAATGCTCCCTCCGTCCAGATTCGGTTATAGAGGCCAAGCAGAAAGTACATCCCCTCTTGCGGAAGATTTCGTCGTTCCCTGACAGATTTTCAAGGCCTCTCTTAATTCACGTGTGGTGAAGAGCACATTGTACGATTCTTCACCTCTGGATGCGAAGTCAATGTCCTTCCGTATAGCCGAAGAGGAAGTAATGTCGCACAGGGCTACTGAAGCTAAAAGGGTGCCAAAGGCCTCTGCCACATCGGCAGGTGCAGCCACGGTGTTTCCCTTTAGTGACAGGATGGGACATGGTGGGGCAACGTACTTCTTCATTTTATAGGCTCGTTGCCATATCTTTGACATTGGTATGGACGGCGAGATGGAGCTCACATAGGATTGCCAGGAGGAGCGTCGAGCTGACTTCATCGTCCAGCGATAGTGAGCCCTAGCTCCTTGGAAGGAAATCTTACAGGCTTGCGAGTTAGGCTGAGTACTGTAGCTCCTCTCTGCCAGCCGAGAGGCCCTTTTGGCAGCTGTACAGTCTTGGTTCCTCGTAAGAAATCCCAGATGTGCGGGGGATGCTCACTGGTGCGGCAAAGTGGAGGCGGGATTTGATGTATTCCACTGCCGCATCGACAGTACCAAAGTCGTCTGCACTGCTGTCAAAGTTGCAGGATTCCACAAACTTCAGCCAATCTGCACAGGAAAGAGACCACTTTGGGAGACAAGTAGTGGAAGGAGGATACCTCGGTCTTTAGAATTATAGGATAGTGGTCACTTCCACGTAGAACTTCGTCCACCATCCATGTGAAATACGTTGATATACTTGAGCTGCAGAATGAGAAGTCTATGGCAGTGAATGTGCCTGTTTGAAATGGGTGAGCTCAGCAGTGTTGAGGACAACTAAGTAAATCCCATCAATAAAGGTGAGTGAGGAGGGAGTCACTCCTGCTATTGCAGATTGAATCTCCCCCACAACAAATGATGACAATTGAAGTCTCCAAGCTGTAACAATTGGGGAGGGAGCTGCCCCACAACGTTTGCTAGGTGCTGGGGTACAATATCGTCACTTGGTGGTAGCAAATGGAGCAGACTGTGTAGTCATATCCTGCCACAGCCTACAGGGGGATTGTCTTCCACTACCGGGAGTAGAGGTTTGCAGCACCTCATATCCCGTGGGGTGGGGACAATTTCCCTGCCTCATCATGGTCTCTTGAAGGCAGATAACTGCTGGGGAGGAGTCTGCCACCAGGGTGGCAAGTTCCTCCCAGTTTGCTCTTAGACCACGAATGTTCCACTGCAGGATCGTGGCCATGTTTATTTTGATCGAGGTTTAAGGAGGCCACTAGGCCTGTCTTTTTGGCCAATGTTCCTGCAGTGGAACTTAAGTGCTTTTTTTTAACCTCTCCCTGAGGTGAAGGTAGGGTAGGGAGCTTGATGGTTTTTGTGCAGCCCCAGTGGTCCCTTTGGTGGGGGGATCCCCTGATGGCTGCATGTCACCTGTCTGTATCCTTATGGAATTTTGGGGGACTCTACCTCCCCAGAGCAGGATAAGATGTCATCCTCCTCATGGGGTGCCAAGTGGAGCTTCAGGTTGGAGCTAGTGACAGTGCTGCTCTCCTGCTTCTCCATGTCACTGTTACTAGACATGTTGTTGGTGTCTTGATCATTGTCTGCTGTGGGTTGTGGAGGCAGCATGTGCTGTTCCATTGCCAAGATGATTTAGGCTGGTAGTGGTGCCTCAACCGAGTCCAAGGATTCTGAGGAGGAGCGACATCTCTTCTGGTGTGATAATTTTGTAGAGAGGTCCCACTTTGGTTTCGGCTCTGGAGCCTGGACTGAGTCGAATGGTAGTGACTCAGTTGAGTTGGCATATGTTGACTCAGCCTCATTTTCTAGGCCACCAAATCTGTTCAAAACGGACGCACAACAGATGCACCTGCTGGGGGCGGGACTGTGGCATTCTGTTTTGGGAGAGCAGCTTTTGTTCCTTTGGCAGGGTGCCTAGCCATGGTGGAGGTCTTCACTCACCCCTCCTTTCCCTGCTGAAACATCAGCTCTCTCCTAGCGCTCCCCAGACTGATTTTCTGGCGACTGCCTAGTGGGCATTAGTCGCTGTATTAAAACTGGCCTAGTTCTAGGCTACTTTAAAATAAAATTAAAGAGACGAAAAAAAAACCTAAAAAGGGGGAAGGGAAGCAAACTCCTGCATCGGGGGGAGGTCCCCCCGGCACAGGAGAGTGCAACCTAAAGGGGAAAAAAAGCAAAAAAACAAACCCTGCTTAAATAATAGGGAGAAGGCCGGCCTCCCCCAAAAGTCAACAAGTCCCCCAGTAAATGTGCATGCGCACTCGTCCTGAGTACAAGGGACAGGCGGTAGCGACCCCGCCCATCCCGGTACCGGGACAGGTAACGTGCGCCAAGATCACCCAGACTGGGAAATTCGACAAGAATGTGCCGAACAGTCTGGGGGACGACGCAGCCGTCGCAATAGGGCGCAGGCGAGCGCTCCATCAAATAGCGATGCGTCACACGTGTGTCCGATTCGGAGACGACAGAAAGCGACCTGAAGCCGTCACGGCATTGGGGGATAGGTACATGAGAACAGTCGCGGCGCAACTTTAAGTTCCCTGCGACCGTCTCCCATCTTCTTTGCCAAGCAATCCGAAGAGCTGCCCGTATTCCTGCCATGTAGTCAGTGTGATGAAGAGCGAAACGCTGGTCCGGTCGCAGAGTCCTCGCTGACTATTTGGCCCCCTCATTCCCCACAATTCCTACATGTCCAAGAACCCAGCAGAAGATAATCTCGACATCCGCCCGGCTCGCCCAAACGGTGGCGTCACGGATATCGCGAACTAGGGGATGCGGAGATTCCAATGCCCCGAGAGCACTCAGGGCGCTTTGTGAGTCGCTATAGATCACAATCCGGTCTCTAACCGGGCACGTCGCGTAATGTCGCGTAATCTCTCGTACCGAGTGGTGTATTGCCACCAGCTCGGCCGTGAAGACAGACGCAGCACTTGGCAGAGCCCCGTTGACTTCAAACAGAGGGGATACGGCGTGGAAGCGACCCCCTCGTTGGACTTGGAGCCATCCATATACACTGGCACGGTTGCAGCGTGACACGAGGTGTGCTCCAAAAAGGTCGAACGCAATACTCACGGCGCTGTACAAGCTTTGGGAGCAGAGGCGTGGTGACAAATAGCCAAATGCGGTACCCTCCAGGGTGGCGTCCTGGGCAGAACCCGGGGCGCCACTGGCCCGAGAGCTATACCTAACTCTCGAAGGAGTTTCCTGGCCCTAAACCCAAAGGGCTTAGGGTATGGCGTCGCTCGGCGACATAGACACCGTCGAGATCAGCTGCGGATGCAGTGAGAGCTGTTGGCGACTGAGGGAGGCGCCAGGCTCGCGCGTACAGGCGAGTAATGCACTGCACGCAGTATCTCCCCAGCATCGACCAACAGGCTCTCAATGGGGGAAGTGCGGAAGGCACGGGTCGCAAGGCGAAGGCCGGTGTGGTGGATCGAACCCACCTTCCGCAATAAACACTCGGCTGCGGATGCATAAAACTCGCATCCGTAGTCGAGCTTCAAACGAACAAAGGATTGATAAAAAAGTAGGGCCGCAGCCCTATCAGCGCCCCAAGCGCTGAACGTCACGGAACGGAGAATATCTATGGCGCGGGTACAAGAGACCCTAAGGCTGTGAATATGAGCCTCCCACTATCCCTAGAACTATCATATCCTACCTCCTCCACCGGCCCTCTACCTCCACCTGAAACATCTAACTGGCCTACCTCACCACCTAACCTATTCCCAGCCCTAGGCCTAACACTAAGTTACCTCTTGAGCTCAGCAACTAACCCCTCCAGCCTACATATCCTGTCTAAATTCTGCATTCCCATTCCCTCTAAATCTACAATGCATTCACGCAGCCCACATGCAACACATGTATACCCTTCACCAACTACACCACAACCAATGCATACATTCCGACACTCATGCTCACTTTCATCCCCAAACTCCATCACTTATTCAAACAAAGAAAGAACTTAAGTATTAATAAGAAAAAAAAAGCAACTTAGCTTTCGCTGATTCTGTGGTGAAAAAAAAAACTGTAGAAAAATCTGAAAAATAAATCAACAGACCGAAAAGAGATTTAAGGCACAACACAGTCCAAATCAGTCGCTAATTAAACCATCAACCTAGAAACGAGGTTTCAAAACACTCATTTAATTTAGCTACTACATACTTTCCCGAGCAAAATAAGGTAAACAAAAGAACCTGGCCAAAAAATTAACAATGCAAAACAACTTTGTTATATTAACCAAATATACGATCTAATAACTTAATATTTATGTTTACTATGTCACTACACTATAAGTAATACTATTTTGCGTAAAAACTTCTATCAAACACCAAAGTATAGCAAATAATCAAAATATTCCGAGAGCTTTACGAAACACGTGCTGCCTGTGGGAACGTAGTGTGGTTTGATTATAATGTCCCCAGCAGTAACTACTAAGTTTGGTTTGTCTTTGGATTCAAACCTAATGGTAGGCTTTTGAATGGTGTTTTAGATTAGGTTTCGTTGTACCACTTGTTCCTGTGGCATGAGTGCGGGGAGTATGGATTGGGAGGAGCCTCCCATAATGGTCGAACTAAAGGTTGCCAGTGTGTGAAAACATTTTTTTTTTTTAACATAGAGAATTTAAGGGCCATATATGTAATTATCAGTATAAAGACTTTCAAGGTATAATATCTTAAAAATATGTACTTTCCGCACCAAATTGAAACCATATCTGCCAACTGGAATGCCTGAAAAGACAGTGAGTACTTGTATAACACTAAACATATGGCATGGATCTTCTGAAGTTTCACCGCCTGAGTCCATGAATTCCTTAAAAAATCAATGTTGATTAGTTTGGAAACAAATTCTTTCATAGTTATCAAAAAACTCCAAAGATGCCATCTCCTTGTAGGCAGGAGAGGATCTCAAGATGTACGGTAGCTTAAGTAAAGAAAATTATTTTTTTAATAGGACCAAAGCTTGGTGTGGCTCAATTAATTGGAGGAGGGATATCATTCATTTTAGGGCTTTATGCTTTGTGTCTATAGCCTGTCTGATTGCTTCCACAGTGATGGGAGAGCCCAATACAGACAGATCATCCAAAGCCACAAGTGGCAAATGACTTTCAACCTTGATAAGTGCAAATTTATTAACATAGGAAAAGATAATAGAGAATTTAACTATGAAATGGATGGGCATTGGCTGAGCTCAGTAGAGGATGAGAAAGATCTAGGAGTAGAAATAGATAAGTCATTAAGGTTTTCTAAGCAGTGTATTGAAGCAAGAAATAGGGCAAATAGAGTGCTGGGTTTTATTAAGAGAAATGTCAGTTACAAAAGTAAGGAGGTTATTCTTAAACTCTATAATTCCTATGTTAGGCCACATCTAGAGTACTGTATACAGGCATGGTCCCCACATTTTAGACACGACATTAACCTTCTCGAGTCAGTGCAACAGAGGGCAACAAAGATTATTCCTTCCCTGAGGCACCTTGAATATATAGATAGACTGAGGGTATTAAATATGTTCTAGTTCAAAAGGATGTGTGTGAGAGGGGATATGATTGAGCTCTTTAAAAAATTTTCTGGGATAGATAAATTGGATGTTAGCAAGTTTTTTGAGTTAGATGATGGAAATCGGACTTGAGGTCACCACTTGAAAATTAAAAAGCAAGGGTGTAGGTTGGATTTAAAAAAATATTTTTTCACCAATAGAGTGGTAGACTTCTGGAACAAATTGCCGCAGAGGGTAGTAGGTAGTCCAAATTTAAAAATAACTGCTTTCCACCTGAAAAGGATGACTAAAATGCCTAAAAACACCATCAGTGCTGTTTTTAAGTACTTACTATTTATGTATAGATTTTTCATATATGCGTTTGGTTACTGGAAGCCATTATCAAGCTGGGCACCAGGTTGTCATTATATATCCCCCTATATCTCCTGCTATTCGCTCGCGCCTCAGGAACCCATATATACAATGAAACCTTATCTAAAATAGTTAGTAGTATTAATTTGAAAGCCTAGCATCAGGTTCAAATCCAAAGACAAAACAAACTTGGTATCAATTGCTGATACCCCTCCGCCCCCAAGTTTTTGATGACCTTCAGTCTATCATTTCTGAATTTAACAAAATAGGGCTATAGATTAATAGCTCCAAATTTGAGCTGACTATCATAAATGATAATGATACTCATGTCATTCTTAAAAAATTCAAAATAATTCTCCCCCATGTTAAACATAACATAACATAATTTCATGGATGACAAAAGCCACAAGGGCCTATCAAAGGTCATCTAAATCTGTCAAAACCCACCCACAAAAAGCACCATCACCAGGGGAAGACAAAATCAAAGTCCCCCACAATCAAGGCTTGTCAAGAACTAAATCATGCAGCTATAGATATATACAAACAATATTAATATATACAAAACTTAGGAACCATCACAACCTTCCCTTCCCATAAACTCATCCAACCCACTCTTAAATACATTTAAATTTGGACTACCTACTACCCTCTGCGGCAATTTGTTCCAGAAGTCTACCACTCTATTGGTGAAAAAATATTTTCTTAAATCCAACCTACACCCTTGCTTTTTAACTTTCAAGTGGTGACCTCAAGTCCGATTTCCATCATCTAACTCAAAAAACTTGCTAACATCCAATTTATCTATCCTGGAAAAAATTTTAAAGAGCTCAATCATATCCCCTCTCACATACCTCCTTTCGAACGAGAACATATTTAATACCCTCAGTCTATCTTCATATTCAAGGTGCCTCAGGGAAGGAATAATCTTTGTTGCCCTCCGTTGCACTGACTCAAGAAGGTTAATATCGTGTCTAAAATGTGGGGACCATGCCTGTATACAGTACTCTAGATGTGGCCTAACATAAGAGTTATAATAGAGTTTAAGAATAACCTCCTTACTTTTGTAAGTGACATTTCTCTTAATGAAACACAGCACTCTATTTGCCCTATTTCTTGCTTCAATACACTGCTTAGAAAACCTTAATGACTTATCTATTATTACTCCTAGATATTTCTCATCCTCTACTGAGTTCTGCCAATGCCCATCCATTTCATAGTTAAATTCTCTATTATCTTTTCCCATGTTAATAACTTTGCACTTATCAAGGTTGAAAGTCATTGGCCACTTATGTGCCCAGGATAACAATTTATTTAAGTCCCCCTGCACTTTAAAATTATCATCAATATCTTTAACTACAGCTGCTAATTTGGTATCATCCGCAAAAATTGACACTTTATTATTAACTGCCTCCCCAAGATCTTTTATAGAGATGACAAATAATAATGGACCGAGAACTGATCCCTGAGGAACCCCACTGATAACATCCCTCCACTCTGACTTTACACCATTTAGCACTACCCTTTGCTTCCTGTCTTTATGCGTCTCTAGATAATCTAAAAGTTTTTCACAATCATACAAAGTAAAGCCGAATTTGAATAACAAAGAAGCACATGAAGAGCATGAAAACATAATAACGAAAGAAAAACATTTGCAAAATGGGTCCAGTAAGGTGTTATCGTTCACAGTAAACAAAAAATATGAAAACAAAACAAAAAACAATAAAAGATATCAAGAAACCTTACCTAACTTAGAAAAAACTATAAACGAGCAGAGCGCAGATATTTAGTAAATAATAGACTAAAAGTTACAAATCCTCAAAAGAACAAAAAAATATAATGCAATGATTGTCACATCTGATGCTACCGTCTGACGTAATAAGAGATATGCTGTAGCCCAAAATTGTAGCCGACTAACAGCGCCATTTACCGTGCACCCCAAATCTGAAGTATTACCATGACTTATACAGATATCTTTTAAACAGTGTGAAAATGGTATCAAATTGTGCATTTTGTCCCTCCTTCATTTCAGAATTATTAATTCTAGTTTCTGATAAAGATAAATTGTTCACCTTTTTGGATGTTCATAATTTAGTTAAAATTAAAAGCGAATGCGACATTTGTGGCTGGGCATTAGATGTGACCCCTCAGTTTGAATTTAGATGCTCTAAAATAAAACGTGATTCAAGTCAACTAGATTTTGAATAGGACGCAGACGCGCAAAATAAATAGGCTTTCCGCTTCACTATTTCGGAAGTATAACCACTGCAATTAAGCACAGAAACAGCATGTTTTGTTTGGTTTTTTTCAGGAAATTTTGTAAAAAAAATGGCCTACGTAAACAGCATTTTAGGTTTGTTTACTTTTGGGCATTTTTTTTATACAAAAAATGGTGGCAGCTATCATTCGAAGAAAACTCAAACGCGCATAATATTCAGACAGGGGTGAACGATAATATTTACACAAAATAATTTTTCCCGGTCGGGCCACTTGTTTACATGTTTACCCCATTTATTTGCTTAAAACACTCTCCCATATTATTCAAAATTAGTAAGTTCATAATGCACTTTTTAACAGTGAATATGGTACTAGTATTCACTAATATTGGGACCGGGGGTTATTCTTCCTTCCTCTGCCATTAACTACCTTTATCTGCTCTTATTCTATTAGATATAATACCCTCGTTACTTATATTGCTCTTGCCACTAACAATAATTCAGATCATAATGATTGGGCTAATTTAATTAAACTTTCACTGCAACTAAAGTTTAGCACTGCCAGTAACTCACAGTATCAGAGATTCAGAGAAGACGTGTATCACTTGATGACGTTTAATTTAAATAAATGGTTTTTTTAAAGGAGTAATTAAACTTGAATTATTCACTAAGACGGTATGAAATTATCAACATCAGTCTCAACGTAAACCACAGGACCAAAGAAAACAAGAAACACCTGTTGATCAATGTAAACAGACGGGAGTTCGTAAACCTACTAGCGCAGTAAAATGAATAGTGTTTTCGGTCTATAGAAAAACGTAATTAGACGCTTAGGCATCTTTTTGTGTCAAGTCCGACAGTTTCAACGTCATAAAATAACAGAAACGGCTCATCCACTTCATTTTACGAATATAACATAAATTTGACAAAATATTGAAGATCCCTTACAATATGCCAAAAGATAACTGTCAAGAAATTTAAACAAAATATTTTAAAAGGCTAAATAAACAAAATTAAAGCCTTGAATAAGTTGGTTAATCGATAAGACTTAAATTTGAATTAGTTTGCTTGAAAAGAAAAGTGAAGTTAAATTTTCGCTTTTTTAGCACCAAATAATATTATTATTATTATTATCAATGAATGGAATAGGTTCATGCAAGAGTATGTGCTAACCTTAGGAGTGGTTAAGAGGCCAGGGAGCCAGGCTCATAAGTTGCCTCTTTTCACACTATTATAGTGTTTATCATGATTTTTTTTTTAAATGCTATAGTACTTGCACTGGACACAACATATTCCAGTAAACCATTCCATTTATTTACCACCCTAACACCAAAAAAGTGGCCCCGCTTCATTGTTCTGTGACGGGGCTTCAGTAGCTTAAGGAGGTGGCCTCTAGGCTCTGACTGGATATTGGTACCTTCCGCAGCAAGTTGAAAGAACTGGTTGGCTTCAATATTCTCATAATTATTCAATAGTTTTAACACCTCGACCATGTCACCTCTAGTACTTCGCTCCTTCAATGTGGTAATCCCAGCCTCTCAAGTCTTGTTTCATATGGCAGACCCCTAAGTTCTGGTACCAGCTTTGTAACTTTTCTCTGGACATTTTCTAGTTTTGTAATATCTCCTCTGCCCTGGGGGGACCAGGCCTGTACAGCATACTCCATTAGTGGCCTGACCAGAGCCAAGTATAGTGCCAGGAACATTTCTTCATTCATATAAATAAAAGTAAATTTTATCCTACCCAGCATCTGGTTTGTCCTGTCTGCCACCCTATTAACGTGTGCCCCAGGTTTCAAGTTATTCGAAATAATAATTCCAAGATCTTTCTCTGATGTAGCAACATTCAAAAATTTTCCTCCCATAGTGTACCCATATCCTGGGTTAGTTCTTCCTAGATGCATCAAACTACACTTATTTTCATTGAATTTAAGTAACCAGCTGTTGCTCCATTCTTGTAGCTTCTGCAAGTCATTTTGTAATATATCAGCATCACTGAGCGCTTGTATTTTTGTGTAAATTTTGCATCATCTGCAAATAGTTTTCCTGATAAATTCACATTGTCCATAATGTCGTTGATATAGATCAAAAATAGTGCATGACCCAGAACGCTACCCAGAGGAACCCCACTCCAAACATCCCTCCAGCTGTAGCGGTTTACACCCCTGCAAATGAAATATTTATTCCTAACTATATATATATATATATATATATATATATATATATATATATATATATATATATATATATATATATATATATATATATATATATATATATATATATAATTTCAAGAAGGGTTGGTAACCTTGAAATAAATCGGGAGAATGCTACTCTCACTCTCCCAAGCGTCTTAAAATTAAGACATGAGGTTCATTCGCTTTTCTCCCCTCTCATCGGTGAAACAGGTCTGTAAATATTTGAATTGTAATTGTTTAGCTAAAAATTTCCCAAAAGAATCCCGAATTAATGCATGATTCTTTTCTCATTTACAGACCCATTAACTCCGTTAATCCATTTAACTATAAACCAATTTATAATTCAACTTATAATCCAATTTATTATCGAATTTATAATACAATTTATAATCCAAATTATAATGCAATCTATAAATCAATTACTATTTATAATCTATTCATCAAACTATTTAACAATTACTATTTACAAATTACTTATAATACAATATATTTAACCATTTAACAATTACCAATGATCAATCATCATTTGTTATACTCTAATTACCAAACCAAATTTACCAATTGTAAATCCATTCCCGTTAACTCATGCAAATTTAATTCACACGTAATTCTCAATAAAATCATAAACTGTCACTGTATAAATTCACCACTGCAATAATCTAACTGTTTATTCATTAATATATATTTTTCTTAACTCTTTGTTTTTAATTTACGTATTCTCCCAACGTCGCCCAGATTTAGGCCTAACGAATTCGTCTGCAAAATTTAGACTTCGCGTTAGCATTTAACAATTCATTCCCTTGAATAACGAAACATAGGTTTTTAAGTTTATAGTGATCTGAGAGCTATCTAGGATATCCCCACAATATTCATTTAAAACCTATACAGTCTCCATTTTTGCAAGAGTCTTTGATGCGGGACAGAGTCAAAGACCTTCTTGCAATCTATGTATATGTTGTCTACATTCTCCTGTTTGTCCAAGGCATTCTCAAGGTCTTCTAGATATTCTAACAGTTGAGTGAGGCAAGACTTTTTTTGTCTGAATCCGTGTTGGTGTTCACTGAGTATAGAGTGTGTTTCAAGATGTTCTACTATGTCTTTCCTAATGGGTTCTTTCCAAAATTTTACATAGTACAGATGTAAGACTCACGGGTCGATAATTCAGAGGATCAGTTTTTTTGCCATTATTGAAGATTGGGGTAACATGAGCATGACCCCAATCACCAGGTACTATGCCGGTCCTGAGGGATTCCGCAAAAATCCTCTACAAAGGAGGTGCCAGGCTTGCACTACATTCTTTAAGTACACTAGAGTGGACACCAACAGGACCCGGTACTGATTTGGGCCTCAAATTTTCAAGTGTTACCTTCACATCCTCTGGTGAGAATTCCCAGTTTTGTAGTCCTATGTCTATGAATGTCTGGGTGGGTTCTTGTTCTGGTATATGGTCATTGTCGTAAAATGCCCCCCTTTTTGTTCTAAGAGTGCTAATATTGATATCTTAAAGAAGAGAGCCGTTGGAAACACGTAAGGATATAGAGAAACGCACAATAATTCCCAAAATAAACTTATATTTTAACTTTAACCATTGAATACACAAAATTTAAACATTAACCACAGCAATACTCCGAATATTATCATACACAAGAATTATTTCAATTAGTTTGACCCTCTAAAATTGGTTAATTTCGCTACACACAGCAATATATAAGATTTAGGTTTACGGACTCTACTGGAGTTTAAATACCTCAGGAATTTTATTGTCTCGCGACGCGTGCCGCCTGGCCAGATGTAGGTGGGCGGGATCACGAGGTCCTTTTGGCAAGGGCAGCAGCTGGGGGGTCCATACGGTATTCAGGAAGGGGGGGTTCTTCAAGGACGAGAACAATTACGGTGCTTTATGCGGCATCAAGGTGGTCGTGGTCTCTCTGGCGAGAGTGAGTCGAACTTGGTTCTTAAACCAAGTTAACTTGGAGTGCGGTGTGACCACCAAGTAACGAGCTCGAGGGGGAGCTTTTCTCCTTTGTTTCTTAATTCCTCATGGTCGAGGACAGAACTCGGGGAGGGTCTTTTTCAAGGGCGAGGATAACGGAAGGGGGTTTCTCTGGCGAGAATAAGTTGAACTTGAAGGTCGGTTTGGTAACGAGGAACTAGCTCGAGGATGAGCTTCTTCTTAGTTCCAGTCTTCCTCAAGGGCGAGGATAACGGAGGGGGATTTCTCTGACGAGAATAAGTTGAACTTGGTTCCTCAACCAAGTTAACTTATGAGTTCGGTGTGGCCACCGAGCAACGGGCTCGAGGGGGAGCCTTTTCCTTCTTCTTTTCTTAATTCCTCAAGGACGAGGAATACTTCTGGTGTTTACGATGCACCAGGATATGAGGAGTCTCTCTGGCGAGAGTAAGTTGAACTTAACAAAGTTAACTTAGCGTTCGGTTTGATAACCAGGGACTAGCTCGAGGATGAGCTGCTTCTTAGCCCCTTAAGGTAGGTAGCCCTGCCTCTCTTGCAGGGTACTTCTTGGTCTGGCGAGCCAAGTAATCTACCTGTCCAGTCTCGGTAGCCCGATGTCTTAATCCGGGGACTTTGTCACCTGGAGACTGACTCATTCTACCTATCCAGTCTAGGTAGCCCAGTCTTAATCCGAGGACTTCCTCACTTGGAGACTGACGTATTCTACCTCGATTTTCCTCAGTGTTCCTCATTTATACCTTGTAACCCCACTGGGGAAGTGGTAAGAGGGGGAGGGGCTTGAGGACGGCCTCAGGAGGGTTCTTATGCCAAACGGTTTTTCCCATGAAGTCAAACATCGGCTCCTCGTTAGCCTTCGAGCTTGGGAGAAACACTTCTCCAATTTCTTACTTGACGTGAAATTGAATCTCACTCTCCTGGGGGAGATGTTGCATTTTACCCTTGAGGTCTTTCATAGCGGCGGGTGGTGCGACGCTGCGGTTACGCACTTGACCCGACGGTGCCTGGGGCCAGATGTCTTTGCGGTAATCGCCTCGTGACTCCACCGCGAGAGAACGGGGGAGGGACGATTTCCCTACAGTCATCCTCCCGTTGAAAAACCTTTTGGAATTCTTGGTTTAGTAATTCTGCAGCCTCTAGGTTTGTGGTAGTGAAGGAAGTGTATGCAGTCTTCAGCTAGGTTACCTCTTCTTTTATTGTAGTCTTGTTGCGACAATATGAATAAAAGGCAGCCTCTGTTCAAAAGTAAACTTTGCCTGCCATACTGCTGTGGTAGCTATGTTTCTTTTCAAACAATAGTGTCGATACATGTGTACAGTCTTCCTTTTGAGGTATCTCTCCCATGCTTTTTCCCTAGCATCAATTTTTCTCCTCACCTCCACTGTCAACCACTTAGGCTTACCCTTACCCGTTGGGCATAATGGTAGTTTTGGTATATACCTTTCTGTGGCTTCGTTATATTTTTTTTCGTAGTAGTTTTTTCCACATTTCCTCCACTGGTTTATTTTCAAGCAATTCATCCCAATTTACCGCATTGAGGTACTGATTTATCTTCTGATAGTCACCTTTGTAGTAATTGAATTTAATGGATCTGTTCACGGCAGGAATACTACTTTCCAAACTGAAGTTAAAAACCAAAACAGCATGATCACTAGTATTAATAGGAGATTTGTACTCAATTTCTTTAATTCCTAGTTCATTTTTTCAAGATACCAGATCAAGTGTGGAAGGTGTGTCATTTCCCCTTACTCTGTTTAATTGATCATCGTGTTGATGAAGAAACATATCCTGGCATGTGTCATAACATTTCATTGGTTCACTCTCTGGTCCCCCTGTAATGGTATGACTCGATCAATCTATTTCCCTAAAGTTCACTCTCCGCACAGTAATATTTGGTCTACATTAGTGTTACTAATTGACTCAATTGCTTCTCTAACCCCCTCATTATATTTAGCTTGTGACACAGGTGGCCTATATATACACCCAAGTAGTATTTTCTTATTGTTAATGCACACTGTATTTGCTACTGCTTCAACATCGTCCGAAGTTTCATTTTCGGTTATTGTAGAAGTCAAACTTTTATTAACCATTATTAATACACTGCCCCCATCTGAACCTCTATCCCTTTTGTAAATATTGTACTTACGTGTATTGAGGAAAATGGACGATATGTATATTGGTTTAAGTTTTGTTTCTGTTAAAAATATTACATGTGGATTGTTTAGTTCAATTGCTATTTCCAAGGAATCACACTTAATACTACTATTTACACCATCTATATTAGTATACACGCATTTGAAGTCAGTTAATCCCAATATCTTCTTGGTGGTTGGTTTAGATCGATCTGGACCAATTTCCCCCTTCTTATAATCCATTTTTGTTTTTTTTTCCTGTTCCTGATCGTTTTATTCATCACTGCGCTTTGCTAATTCTGAATGTGCTTTCCTCTCCTCATATGTCCTATCAGGCTTAATTTGTATGTCCTTTAGGGCCTCATGTTCCTTTAGTTTTTCACTTCCCCTTAAGATGTCCCATTTAGTACTTTTACTTTCGGACACAACGTTTAGTAATCTGGATGTTCTAGGTTTCGGTTTACCAAGTCGCCTCACCATTTTAATCTTCACAGCTTGTTCCTCTGCTATATATTTTTCCTCATTGCTTGCTCCTGTGGGCTCCTCAATCCCTTGAAAGATGAGATTTGATTTCCTAAATGCCTTCTCTTCCTCATCAGCTCTATATTTTTCTAACTCCTCCCCACACTGCTTCTTTGAATTCATCACTTTCCTTGTAGTCAGTCTTATTTTCCAAGGTAACCACTCTGGTTTTCATTTCCTTCAAGTCCTTTTCAAGCAATTGAACCTTACTTCCAAAGTCTTTCAGGAAGTCCTTGACCTTAAATAAATCTGGTACATCAGCTGAGCAGCTAATGCATATATATATATATATATATATATATATATATATATATATATATATATATATATATATATATATATACCCTTCCAGCTCGAGAAAAATATTTTTAGTTCATCTTTATCCATGTTTTGACATTCAGAGTGGTACCATTGGGAGCATCCATCACATTTGATACAATCATCATCATCATCAAAGTTCTGTCCACATACCTTGTTTGTTGCACCTGGACAGATCAAGGTATCTGTTCCAGGGTTAGGTGAGTCCTGTGGTCTACCTGTTATCTTCGTTCGTATTGACGTAGTTCCTTTAACCCCTACAGGTGTGGAGCCATTATTTGCCATGTTTATTGTCCTTTTTCCTGGTGCCGTCCTCCATGTTCGTGTTGTTTCGCCTCGATGGGTTAAACTTCTTCCTCTAATAGCAGTCATTCTCCCAGTTAGGCTTAACGGTCTGTTTACATCTGCTTGCTAACTTCAATCTGCCCATTAACTATTTTATGGAACCACTGAGTGGAGAGACATGGCCGTGGTATTAAAATTGCCCCAGGAAAGTGCCTGGCAGTAATAGGGAAAATTGTTTCAAATTATTTGCCATGTTTATTGTCCTTTTTCCTGGTGCCATCCTCCATGTTCGTGTTGTTTCGCCTCGACGGGTTAAACTTCTTCCTCTAATAGCAGTCATTCTCCCAGTTAGGCTTAACGGTCTGCTTACATCTGCTTGCTAACTTCAATCTGCCCATTAACTATTTTATGGAACCACTGAGAGTAGAGAGCATGGCCGTGGTATTAAAATTGCCCCAGGAAAGTGCCTGACAGAAATAGGGAAAATTGTTTCAAATGTCCACGCGTAAATATATATATATATATATATATATATATATATATATATATATATATATATATATATATATATATATATATATATATATATATATATATATATATATATATATATATATATATATATATATATATATATATATATATATATATATATATATATATATATATATATATATATATATATATATATATATATATATATATATATATATATATATATATATATATATATATATATTATAGCGTTCGAGAAGTGCAGGCAAGCGGCTTAAAAGCTTCGTTTGAATGAGTCTTTTTTTGAGACTCAGGATGGCCGAGTGGATTCGCCGCCTGCTAACAGTGGTCCAGCGACGCGGGAAGCTGTTCGCAACTCGCCTACGCTATTATTTTTTCTTTGTCCTTTTTCCTATTCTCCTCTATCTATAATATATAATCGATCAATAATTGTACTTATTATTCATAAAAATTTTTTAGTCAATAATATCTTCAAGTAACTTATAGCGCGCTTTAGGAATATATGAGTATGTATGTGGATTCCCATGAAATTATTGCAATATATTAATCCCTGTTGTTTGTATATGTCTTCCTTTATTTAACTTCGTTATATAGCCTAAGTAGTGACCAATGATCCATACGCTTTAGTATTCGGTCGTTATAAGAGTTTAACCTGTACTAATAATCCTATAATTATAAACAAGATTTGTAACTCATCACTCACCTTTAATTACTCTCACAAAAGCTGGTGGCACACCTTGTATGATAAAATCTGCAATCAACTTATCAACAAAGGATTGTTTGACCTTCTTAGTATTCACCGAAAAACATTCCGGTAATGGCTTTACTTTAACACCGCTGCATGAAGGACCTTCTTCTAATACTGAACATTTTCTTTTTGAATCTTTTCTTTGAGCTGTCACGTAGTTATCCGCTTTTTGCACCAAAGAAGGATGCTTTCTCTGTTGATAAATGTACATGATCAGATAATTCAAGGACATTCCTTTTACGTTGCCATAATTCACATTAAATTCAATCAGCATATACTATAAATAAAGGTGTTACAAAAGGAAGCAGGTAGGTTGGTGCATGGTAAACCTACGCTACTTAACATTATCGTTAGCTACTAGCAATTTTGCCATTTGTCAAAATTAAGAAATAGTGAAACTTGTCAATTCAATTAAGTATCATATAATTAGCTTTAATAAATTCTTACCTTCAAATGAATGCGTAGATTGGAAGTAGCACTGCTCGCTGCAGAGATTTCGCCATTGCATGATATACATACGACTTCACTCTTTTTTCCTCGAAAGATTTCACTCTAAAGAATTTACCATCTAGTAAAGGATGAAAGGATGACTATAATTACATAATTCTTTATCTTCCTCGTCTTTATTATTCTCTAATCTCTCTATTTAACACTCTTTCGAAAAAGCTAAATTTGGCATAGAGCAGTTGAAATAACGCTGAGTGCTTTCACTATACAACCGAACACAACTGTGACCATCTGTTAACTGAATTTGAACCGATGTAAGCAATCTTCCCTCACAGGCTCACGCAGTCAACCGTTTGTGTTATACAAGTTGCGACAAGCTAAAACATGCATTAACGTTCTTAACAGCTATATAAACATATTATCAGTAAAGTATTTGCAAAAGTATTTAAATAATTTATTTGAATACATGATTTCAAATGTATTTACAAATTCCTCTGATTTTCATACATTATCGTTAGTCATATAGCAATAAATTTATTTCATACTTTTATTTAATATTTTAACTTAATAAAGAAAGAAACAGGTTAGTTATGAACTTAACCGAAAACTAAATTAGAACAATCTTCCACTCTACATTAAAAAAAGGCTAAAATACAATGAAATAGTAGATCAAGCGTCTAATGTGAGTATTTTCAGGATCTAGCAGTTTTCAATGTAACGTTCCACAGGCCTTCTAGGTCAAGTAGAGTAACAAAGAATAGTTTCAGGTGAGGCATCAGGAAGAACAGCTGGAGGAAGAACATCATGAGACGTATAGTTTTCGATAGAACACTCAACAAATTTTCTATATCGAGTAGATCTACGAGGGATATTTTCAGGGAAGGCTTCAGGGAGATCAACTGGAGGAGGAACATAATGACATGATGAATTAGGATATCGTTTATATTCAACATTTAGAGGAGCATCAATAAACGGCAAGGTGGATTTTGTATCGGAATTACAATTAGGAATATCTTCGATCTTGTTTAACTGGCTCTCTCCGGCTGGGGCTAAATCGTGGATAGCCACCGTATCTTCTCGGCCGTCTGGAAATCTGACGTGTGCATATTTATGATTAGCTTCAATTAGTTCCACTTTGCGTACTAAGGGATCGTCCTTATTCCGTACATGTTGTTTTAGCAGTACTCCGCCAAGTGAAGCCAGCCAGTTAGGTAAACTCAGTCCGTCGTTGTCTTTCGAGAAAATAAAAAAAACAAACGCCTGTGAGGAGTTGCGTTCGTTGAAGTACATAACAATGAACACAAGGAATGAAGAGCATCCGAGAGGACGTGTTCCCAATGGTTAATGGTCAGGTTTCTAGATTCCAACGCAAAAGTACCAGTTTTCCATACAATTTCTACATAGCGCTCACACTGTCCATTCCTGGTAGGATAGTAAGGTGTTGAACGACTTGTTGGAACCCCTTTCTCGGGCAAAAGTGATTTTATTTGGGCAGACATGAAAGATGTACCTCGATCCGAATGAACGCACCCTGGTAACCCGAAAAGAGAAAAATGTGTAGTACGATACTGTATAACAGTTGATGGAGAAATATCCTTACAAGGATAAGGAAAGGGAAAACGCGACTATTCGTCTACTAGAATTAATAAATACGTATTGGGAGAAGAAGATAATAGTGGCCTTTTAAATTCCAGGCTAATTCAATCAAAATGGCGAGTTGCACGGATAAGCTCTTGCCTCCCTGGGCGATAATATCGAGGTTTTAACCTTTGACACGTTTTGCACCCTGACACCACTCGTTTTACGTCATCTACAGAATAAGGCAAGTTTCGTACGCGAATAAAATGGTGAAATCGTGTAATCCCTGGATGACAGAATACTTTAGAAGCTCGACAAGATTATTGTGGTCATGCTTGAGCAGAATGTGCGCGATAGGGCGTCAGTAGCTCTATTGAACGAACCAGGGCGATGTATAACTTCGTAGCAAAAGGGCATCAATTCTAAACGCCATCTAGCAATCTTTTCGTTTTTTATTTTACTCTTATGACGTTAATGAAACATATATGATACAGATTTTTGATGTGTAATTGAAGTAGACTTACGACCAAGAAGAAAATGACGCCACCCTTTGATCGCTTCAACAATAGCAGAGGCCTCTTTTTCGACAGAGCAGTGATTTCTCTCGGAGGAATTTAAGGATTTCGAAAAAGACGCAACGGGTAGTCCATTCTGGTTCAGAGTGGCCCCAATGGCGCTATTTTAGGCGTCAGTTTCCAGTGTAAACGGTAAATTTTCATCTATTTTGCCCTAAAAGCTGATTTTAATGCCTCAATTGCATTTGTATCTTCTTCAGAAAGTGGAAACTGACAATTAATTAGGAGACGAATTCGTTGAGAAAATCTTGAAAGCCACGGCGAGTAGTATGCTAGCAATAGGACTAATCGAGACAATGATTATTGGCTGGTTGGTACAGGCATATCCTTGAAAGCAGCAAGGCATGAAGGATCTGGGCGAAGTTCATTCTGCCCAATCTAATAAACTAGAATACATATAACATTAGTTGAAAAGGTGAATCTGTTTTTATTTAAGGTCATTTTATGTTTGTCAGCAGCTTCGAGAAACTTAGTTAGGTTTTTATTAAGTTCCGTTTGCGTGCTGCCGCAAATAGTAACATCGTCTAGGTAAGCATACGTGTCCTCAAGATTATTTTTACGAATGAAATCGTCCATAATTCTCTGGAATCAGCAATACCGTTGGTTACACCAAAACTTGAGCGTTTAAATTGGAAAAGCCTCCCATCCACCTCTAAAAGCAGTGTAAATTTTATCCTCAGGGAGGGGAGGAACGCAATGATAAGCACTACTTAGGTCGATGGTGCTAAATATCTTATAGCTCGATATCTCATTAACCAATTCTTCAACCTTGGGTAATGGATACGCATCCAGGTAAGTAAATTTGTTAATCGTCTGAGAATAGTTAATTACTAACCTTTACTTTGATTGATTCGAAACAACATGAACTTGAGCTCGCCAGGAAGAGGTGCTCGGTTCGATGATGTCTTCCTTGAGCATGCGTGATACTTCAGAATGAATAAATTCAGAGTCAGACGTTTTAAATTTGCGTGACTTCGTAATGACTGGTCTGAAATCAGAAGATTAGTTGATGAAAACTCTCAGAGGATCCGTAATCATCGAAGCCAGAGAGCATACTTCGAGGTCAAATTGAGGACCTCCAAAGTTTAGCTTAAAGGAGGAATGTTTACTTAGAAAGGTGATTCCTAAAATAATGTCAGCGCAACATTCAGATAAAAAAGTCAACGTACTATCCGGTACTCACGGTTTCCGACATTTATACTAACCTCACAACATTCCTTGATAGATGTTAAATTTGTAGAGGCCATAGATATAGTGCCTTCATAAGGTTTAAGATGGAAATTAAAGGAGTTTGCTACATCTTTTGAAATGAAGTTCTCAGAACCGCCAGTATCTAAAAAAAGCCGTGAGAACACAGTCATTCGCTTCCACTTCTAGAGAGGACCTTTTCAAAATTGATGGCACACTAGCGAGAATGGGATTTGAGGTTAAAGCTGGGACTTCATTTTTAGACAACCCGCATTCCTTCTAATAATGTCCTCTCTTCTTGCATTTAAAGCAAGTAACGTCACTTTCAAGACAGCGAGCACTTTTCTGGTGCGAAGAATTTCCGTAATAATAACATTTGTTATATTTTGGAAGCAAAGGAGCTGCAGCACAATTTGAGCCCTTAGGATTAGGATTAGAACAGCCGACTTCAGCTTCAAGCTCATGCGATTCTACTGAAGCTACAGGACCAGAAGTGAATGATGCATAGGCCTCCGAATCCCTTAAGGTAATCTCTAACGTTCTTGCTTGATCAACAGCTGAAGATAATGTGAGAGTTTTGTTTTCTAGAAATCTTGTTCGGATTTTCGATTATGAAAGCCCAGTAATAAAGGCATCTCAAATATACTCGTTTCTCTACCTTTCGGCATTCACAGCCTTAAAATTGCAATCCACACTGAGTGTCTGAAGAGCACCTACATATTCATGAATCGTTTCACCATCTGATTGTTTACGAGTCGCGAGCTTGTATCGCGACACGACCTCATTTGCAAGTTGAATGAAGGCGCTTTTGAGGGCAGCAAGAGCATCGTCGAAAGTAGTACATTCGGAAATTATCTCGAAATTTTTAGGAGAAACTGAATTGGCTAGGGGCCCTAAATACAAATCCCTTGCACCTTTATAGATATAGGGCTATCGTGGTATGAGCCTAGATAAATACTTCACAACAAACCTATATCTATAAGTTTTTGAGGAGAGTTATTGAATCGTAAAAAGGGTCGAGCGGCTGAGCTTATAGCGAAGTTAGGCTTAATGGCTGACCACGAAATCGTTAAGGAATGGATGGAATACCACGAGGATAGTATAGAATATATATTATTATAGATTAACAAGAATGGAACATAGTTGAAATATATTGATTGAATTTAATTATACAAAAATGAACATGAGTTTAATACTGAATTTTCGTCGTGACTAAGCTTGGTGTAAGGTAGATAGGTAACAAGGTAGCAAATAGTGTGTATGGGAGTCTGGAATGAGAGGACGAGGAATTAAACTAAGTATGATTTGTTTGAAGTTAAATGATTACATGGAGAAGGAATATTTACTGACCCTTACGATGAGAATGACGAGACACGAATGAGGAATATTTGTGTTCATTGCGGAACAGCTGGAAGCGTGTTAGTTTGTGTTTTACTAAAGGAAGTGTTGCCAAAAAAATGTATCTTAGCCATGATTTTTGGATGTAATTATTTATACAAAAATATATGAAAATACATATACATGAAAATTTGAGATTTTTGATTGATAAATTAATATAGGATTATTTGAGGTGATTGATAATTTATACATAAGATTGAATAGAAATGGTTGAAATTAAATGGGAAAATAATTGGATATTTTAACATTGGATTTAAATGGGAAAGTATGCTAATATTTTATAGGAATGCCAGAGGGCATTGCTATACCTTCAATTGACGCTTTGTAATTCGAGAAAACAAACAACCAGCGTTTTAATACATGTGCAGCTTCCTGTGCAGTTGGAAAAACATCCAAACAATCAGGACGAAGACCACGTTCATAGGTGGGCGTTATCGTGATAAATTATCATACGATATCGGGTTATCGGTTATCCGATTTTTTTTTCGCGTTATCGATTCATCGGGATCGCCGAAACTTTTGGTTCCAAACTAGCATTAATCGATAATTTCAGTTTTGGGTTCCAGTTTAGTACAGGGGCGAGCCGCGCGTGCCTTGGAGGCAGAAATAGGTAGGTCCGAGCTGGGAACCAGCTGTTGGACGAGAGGTCATGAGGTGTTGCTCCTTCGCGATACCGGTTTTACGCGTTCTTTTATGACTTTCTCCCTATGTTCCCGTGCTTCTTTCGTTCTATTTTTTTTTGTGCACGTGTATATGAATGCATGTACTATTCGGTGCTATTCTTTAATATCCTTTTATTAACGTTTTGAACACTTACTAAGTTACGCCCCTATTCTAAACTGATCTTATTTTTATTGTAATTTAGTAGTGCAGTACTTTGCTATTTTATAGTATTAAATTAGTGATGGCGTCGCAAGAGACTGTGCCCGCATCAAGCCAAAGAGACTCAGCGGAGTCTATTGACTCTGGGCTCACTGAGGCTGAGCCTCAGTCACCCTGGCCATTCCTTAGTAAGTGGGTGAAGTACAAGAAGATGGTTGGCGACAGCTACATCTTCCAGTGTTTGTCCTGCCTCCCCAAGATCACTGAGATGAAGGAAAACAAGGGCACTAAGGCCGACCTGAAGAGCCACTTCAACAGGGTGCATCTTGACAAGGCAAAACAAGTTGATGAAGCTTGCAAGGCCAACATTGGATTTGGCGGCCGCAGCAGGAACCGGTCCGGCCAGTCAGACGACGGCGGGTCAACCAGAAAGAAGCAGCGGCAGATGTCCATCGCCGAGACCTTTGGCATCATGGCCTGGGGCCGCGCCGTCCTGCAGTCCACCGTCAACAAGACGGTGGACAACATGCTGCCACTGCAGATTGTGGACAGTCAGAGTTTCAGAGACATGGTCCACACCCTCAACCCTAAGAAAGAGGTACCCTCAAGAAGGACGCTGGGAAGGAGGATCCTCAAAACCTATGAGGAGATGAAGGAGAGCATCACCAGGTAAGAAACTAAGAAACAGTATTCAAATATTCTTACTATTATATTATAAAATAACGCTATATAGTCAATAATCAATATTGTATTATAATTTTAAATTTATCGGTTATCACCTTATCGGGCGATAAATTTATCGTCAGTTATCGATTATCGGTTATCGCCGATAAGATTATCGTTATCGATTTATCGGTTATCGTGATACATCTTTTCGTTATCGTGCCCACCACTAACCACGTTCCATTTTTCTTAGTTAAATAAATTGAAGTAGCTTAAAGGTGAAAAAAAGATTCCAAACGTTGGCTTTATTTCACTGAAATAAACAATTATATAACATATGTATACAAAGAAAATAACACATAATAAACATATTATCGCATTAGTGCGCACTCAAAGAGGCACACATAATGAAGACAATGGATACAATCTCACATAAGCACACACATAAGCACTGTGCCCGCATCAAGCCAAAGAGACTCCGCTGAGTCTCTTTGGCTTGATGCGGGCACAGTCTCTTGAGACGCCATCACTAATTTAATACTATAAAATAGCAAAGTACTGCACTACTAAATTACAATAAAAATAGGATCAGTTTAGAATAGGGGCGTAACTTAGTAAGTGTTCAAAACGTTAATAAAAGGATATTAAAGAATAGCACCGAATAGTACACGCATTCATAAGGACGTCATTGTTGAAATACAAGGCAAATTCCAACCAGTTATTTATAAACGTACTGCACCTATTTGGGGAATCCGAAAGAGAATGAGAGAAAAGAGCAAGAGGTTTCCACTCTTCATCAAACTTCTGTTGTAGTGTCTCTCCTACGTGAGTTGAGAGAGAGTTTGGGGTAACGCTGATGAGGTTTCCTGAAGATGACGAATTCAGTCAGAAGAAACATGTCCAAAGGAGCGTTGCAAAACATAGAAGAACCACTTAAAAGTGTTGAGTACGATATCATACTCTTCCAAACGAGAAAAGACGCGACGAAGATCAGAAAGATGTTCCTCAAGGAACGAAGGCGCTATCAGGGGGTCGTTAGTGTAGCAAAACGTGAGCTGAAGACCTCTCAGAACCTATCTATGGAAGATCGAAAGATCTGACTACTGTTACGAAGCTCATAAGGTATTCGTAACATCTCGAAATAGCCGAAGGGACGGATGATAACAGTCTTTAGAACATCATCTGAATGAACATGAATCTGGTTCTAAGCTCGAATCAGATCAAGACGAGATAAGAAAGAATTACCGAAAAAACAGTGCAATCGGATAGATAGGTTAAGGGATACCTGTCTGCGATAGTACGAGAGTTCAAACCCCTGTATTCACCCACAGCCTTAAAGTCACAGGGTATATACTTTGACACTACGTGGAGTGGAAGGGACCAAAGAGCCGTTAAATGATGGCCAATAACAGCATCTATCATATTACGCATTCGGTGGGGAAGGGGCGAACGCAACATTTTCTAACTATGCCATTAAATGCAGCTCAAAGTTTTTAAACTACTAACCTTTGCATTTTTCCGCTTTATTGAAATGCATGAATTTGAACACATATATGAATAAAATATTGTTGTGTAATATATTGATATAATGAAACGCCAAGAAATTTTACATTATTTATTAATAGCTCTGATGTTAACTGGTGTAATCCATTATTTAGCCGTTCACTGCAGTTGCAGGCATAAGATCTGATTAATAATTATTTTAGTTAGTTATTTTTTCTTAGTTAATAGAAAGAATTGGAAATGCTTTGGTTTCAGTGTCTACTGGGCTAGATTGAATGAACTGGGACTGTAGGATTTTTTTCCTTTCTGCAGTGTGATGGGATGACAATTGCAATGACGTGATATATTATCTATTGTTGTGGTTGGCTATATTCTTGTTGTCTATATAGCAATATTAGGTGGCCTGGCAAGGTCCTGTAGAAATACATAGGTATCTAGGCCCATTACTCACTCCAAGAAGATATACAATGACCTACTCAAGGCAAGACTATAGACACACCCAATGTACCCTGTTGCTATCATAATATAAGTGCATATATTATACTCTATTTACTAACCCATACTAACCCTTTTATCGTGACACTTATTACTCACATCTGAGAAGTCACGTGATCTAGGGTGAGTGTTGTTAATTATTGTTGTTCATGGTCTAACTATAGATGATAGCTTCTATAGTACATTGGCGACAAGTATTGAGAATTTGTGCATTGTCTATTGCGGGTAAGTTATTTCGTGCCAATTTTCTATTCTTGTCTGTAAATTTCAAGTTTGGTAGATTATTTTTGCAATTAAATGTCTCTTATAGGTTATATTGATAGTTTCGATGCTGGATTGCGACATACCTGTTTTTCATCCTTCTTCTATAAACCTTAAGACTTAAAGTAGGGTTCCCCTCAAGGTAGCAGGTGAGATTTCTGTCTATGATCTAATTAATTCTGTTAATTCTTGTCAAACAAGATATTGTTGTGTGTGTAAGGATCAGGCCCATGTCTTTTAAGGGGAGATTTAATTAATTCCCTTCATTTAAATATTAGGAAGATCTCATTCAGTTATATATAGTGTATCAAACAGTGGAGCTAATCTAGTGAAAGAATTCCCAGATTTATTTTCTAGTATTTTGGATGTACCACTGCACCAGATTCCTATTAATCTGCTGTACTCCAATTTAAACAATTATAACCAACTTATATCTTACTATTTTACTATCAAATGAACTAGAGCGGAGTGATGAGAAGTCAACCATTATATATATATATATATATATATATATAAACTCTATTAAAATGATTTCCAATATTGTAACTGCCTTTCTGACTCGTGCTCTCGCTTCCATCGATAAAGGTTCGTGCATTCAGTGTTCCACAATTCAGGTCTGTAAATTCATATCACTTGTGATTACTGATATTTACTTAATATTACCGAACTCCAATTTATCGTACCATTTGTGATCATTTTTAAATATCATTTAAATAACCTCTTACATACCATTTAAATATCCTTTAATTATCCTTTGAATATCATTCCTAAATTGACATATATTTTAACAATTCTCTTTCATCCTTCATATAGCTTTCACATCACTCCCGCGTTTCCTATCAATTTTGATCTTGCATTGTATCCAATCAATTATCTCTTGCTAAACTAATTATCTTTAATCGTGATATTATCATCATCACTAACTCTATAATTTTAGAAGGGGACTTTTTAAGGATTTGAATAATAATTTCATCTTAGTTTGGTTATGACTTGTTTTTATCAAAGTTATATTTTAAACCCAAAGAATTACAAATGGTGAAGTTCAGAAAATTTATTTTTATGTATCTTCTATAAAATTAATTTTAATCCTAGTAGTGAAGCACAAACTCTCCCCGAGTGGCGAAGCCATTGCCTGGTCTGTTAATTCTTAAATATAGTTTGCTCTGTATCTCGTAGTATTCGATCCCTCCTTTTCTTACCTCAGGCCGTCACGTTAGGCCTAAAATATCATTGAAATTTCATTTATTTATTTTTTTGTGGGGGGGGGGGGGGGAGGGCGATATATATATATATATATATATATATATATATATATATATATATATATATATATATATATATATATATATATATATATATATATATATATAGGTAATAGGCCATGTTGTATGCATGCGTTATTAAAGTCAACAGCTGCGGCAGCGTTATTGATTTTGACTTGCAAATTTCTTGATTTGCCTTACAAGTCTCTTAACGGGATCTTCGAGGAGAGAGAAAATGGCCACAAAGGACATATTATATTCCTACTTTTTTTCGACCGCAGTGGATCATCTTCAGGGAAATATGGTAGTAACTCTGATCATTTTTGTGACATGGTGTAGGAGTATATGTAGGTAGGGGATAGAGAAAGGGTGTGTGGACAGACAGCGGAAAGTAGACCAGTGGTGAAAAGAGAAAGAAGTGTGGAAGGGTGCAAAGTGATGCTAGAGCCTGGTGATTAGGCCTATCGGTTTTAATTTTTTTTTTATAGTTTCTTTGTTGTCTTTCAGTTTGTTTATATATATATATATATATATATATATATATATATATATATATATATATATATATATATATATATATATATATATATATATATATATATAATATGGCCTTCAAGCCATTTGTCTTCAAATCAATTAATGTCTTTGGTTATGATGTGCGCATTTGCTGTTGTGTTGATAATCGCATTATTAATTACTTTTAATGTTTGCTTAGTGTCTTTGTTTTTTCGTATATTTTGTAATGTGTGCAGTTTGTGTATTTTGTTTCTTCATGGATGTCTTGTTCGGTGAGTTTCGGTCTTCATCGGTAGGTTTGTGAAATCATCGGTGAGTTTGTAGAAATCAGTGAGGTTTCACAGTTAGGTTAGCTTTTTCTTGGTTTGGGGTAAAAACGTCTCTATCGTCATGCGTAGAACGGCACTTCTGCTCTGCCAACTAAAACCCCGGCGGAGCTTGGAAATCTGGCGCGACTTATTGCTCTTCTAATTTGGTCAATCATTTGGACGATTTCATCGTCCAATTCACGATTGACCTTTTCCGGCATATTCCTTGTCCGTTCTTCTATGCCAATGTTAATGGGACTTAACCCTGCCTCCCGGTTCAGCTCTTCTTGTCTTCTTCTTTCTATTCTGCGTGCACCTGTAATTAGGTACGCACATTTATTCTGCACCACTTGTAGTGACCTCTTCTGTGTCTTCGAGACACACGAGAGGGCGGAAGTGGGGTATAGCAACGTCGATCTTACAAGTGCATTGTAGATCTTTTTCTTGTTGCTTTGGCGAAGATTTCTGAATCTATATAGAGTCTTGACTGCAGCAGTGGCCTTGGTGATTCGTTCTTGGATGTGCTTCTCGTACCCGGATGAGGTACTCTTCATTCCGAGTACATTGCATTCCGTGGTGTAGGGATATCGTCTATCCCCCACCCTGACGTCATAAAGTAGTCTCCTGCCTATGGGGACTATTTTGAGCTTTTCCTGGTTGGTACGGATTTTCCACCGGGCCTCGTAGGTGTTAAGATTTTCTATTTCTGCTGCTGTCATTTGAGCTTGCCAAGGCGCATTCCTCCATGGACAAGTGATTATCTGGGTGAAATCATCGGCGAATTGAATGTTAAGGCAAGTGGGTCTTACAGGGGCTGGGACATCCGCGGTGTAAATCAAGTAGAGAGTGGGGGACAGGGAACCCTCTTCTCCCTGCGGGAGGCCCGCAGTGAGCGGAAACTTTGGTCCGTCCGTGCACTCTAAACTGATGTACGCCGCTCTCTCCATAACATAGTCGCAGAGAGTTTTTTCTAAGTTTTCACTTCGAACCCGGGCGTAAGATCTTGTACTGCATTCCCCGTTGCCACACCTTATCAAACGCCTTTGATACATCCCGACAAACAATGTCCACCTAACTCTTGTCCCGTTTTGCTTGGGCTAGCTTTTCCGTGATGACGTTAATCGCCATCTCCGTACTTCGCTTCCTCCTAAACCCGAATTGGTGTGGGTTATAGAGTGAGTTCTTCTCCAGGTGAGACACCAGTCTTTTGTTGAGGATCTTCTCGAAGAGCTTCCCGCCAAATTCTAGAAGTGAAATTGGCCGATAGCTCTCCTTCAACGTTGGGTTCTTTCCGTACTTAGGCAAGAATATCATCTTAGCCGTTTTATAAGCATCCTGAAAGTATCCCGTGTCTAGCCAATCGTTATATATTCTTATCATTCATTCGATGACATTAGCTGGTGCCTTTTCAAGGTTAAGCTTTGTAAGCCCCGATTGTCCTGGGGCTTTTTGTTGGAATGAGCGGAGCGCGCCGAGTAGTTCTTCTTCTGTAATCTCGGCGTCTCCGTCGCGCTGTCTATCCACCTGGTGGTGAGGGTGCATCTTTTGTATTTGTTCGTTAAGCTCGTCGATGATGTTGCTTTTGAACTCTAGGGCATAGTCTTCGTTCTCCTCTTCAGTTATACTGAAGATCTTTTCCCATTAACTTCGGAATATTTCTTCAACCTTTTCCTCTTCTGTTCCGATGTTTCCATCTTCTTTCTGTAGCTCGATCTTCTACTTCTTCTTCCTAGTCGATCCTTTGAGATTTCGGATCTTTCTCCAAAATTTTTTGGGAATCGTTTCGTGATCAAGGCTATCGATCGTGTCCTACCATCTTATATTCTGCTGTTCGAGGATCAACTGGTTCAATTCTCCTTTGATTTCTTTACTTCGCTGCATTGAGTGAACTGATGCATTCACGATCTTGAGTTCATACAATAACTTCAGTTCACGGTATAATTCCTTCATATATTCTGTCCACTCGTAGGTAGAGATTGTCCTATATTCAGATTTATAGATACAAGCCCTATCTGCGTCGATGTCATGGTTATTGAGGTCATCGAGTGCCTCGTCAATCTCCTCGAGAATTGCCTCGTCCAAGTTGGGCGGATTGTAGGCCTCGAGAAGAAGCGCGTACCGTGTCCAGTCTGCTCTTTTGTAGTTCTTTCTGACTACAGCTAGAACTTGTATAGGGTTCTTGTTGATAGTGAGTAGGATCCCTATATGGTCATTACATGGTACCTGGACTGGTTCCATGTAGTAAATGAAGGGCAGCTGACGATTCGCCAGACAAATGTCTGGCTTTGTGGCACCTCATGCTCTGACATAGGTGGGTGTCGTGGTATGACATTACATTACATCAATACCATATTAAATCTATGGGGGAGGGGCCAATAACTTAAGGTGAACCGACAAAGGGACGGAACATCACGAGTTTCGACGGGCGGAATAGCGAGATAAGAGTGCAACGAGGTCAGGTAAAATATGGGCGATAGCAAAGCTCAAGGTTATTTAAAGAGGCATGTACAAAAATATAATTTTATTTCACATAAAAATGAGAGGATTGATGGGCAAAATTACATCAGAGAATTACTGGGCAAAATTATATCAGAGAATTAATGGGCAAAATTACATCGGTAAACGAGGGGGGAAATTGTAGTTATGCATCAGACTATGAAGTTAAAATTTAATGTTAGCAGGAGAAGACTATTCAAATGGGGGGGGTGATTAACTCAAATGAGTTACTGAAGGAAGAGAGGGTTTGGCTTACGGAGGATTCCGGGTGAGACGTCGGGGTAAGGCTTCACGGATGTCTTCTGCACGTGAGGCGAGGGCGCTCAGAGCTTCTGAGCGGGAACTTAAAGTGATGACGGTTCTTCAAAAAGGGGGAGGGGCGGTAACGTCCGGTCCAGGGGAGAGTATTTCGGCCACCTGAAAACGAGGGGCGAACGAGCAGGGCTTCGACAGGAGTTAATGAGTGAAGTCGGAAAAATCACTCGGTAGCGATCGTTAAATGGAATTACCTCACTGGCTGGGGCTCATTCCGAAACACAAATAGTTCAGCCGTCACTTTGCTTCGTTGTTAGCACCTGACTTGGAACTAGGGGAATCTTCTTGGGTCCGGGCAAGACTTCGCAACTCTGTGTCTGCCTCATGAAGGACAAGCACTATATATGTCCGAGGCTCTCCCCGCGGGGGTGAGTTAGAAACAGCTCTACTCTCGAATGGCCTCGAATCTTCTTGCCAAGGCGATTCTAACCCGTGTAAAGGTGGACCGTGGTGGACGCGGTTCGAGGCTACCGCTTGTGAAAGGGGATGGGGGTAGGCTTACCAATTTAAGCCTAACAGAACCTTCTCCAGCGCATGGAACTTCCGTGCTGAAAAGGAAATTCCACGTGGGATTTCCCCACAGTGGGTAAGTCGCGGCCTATTCGCTGGGCAATATTTCTGTCCAGCAACAGGTCCAGGCTTCTTCCTATACCGTTGAAGGTCCTGTAATCGGATTCTCGGCATTTAGCGTTCAGATCCACCATTAATATAGTGGGGGCTCTTCTGCCAAATAGGCAAGTGAGAGTGTGAATTGGTAACACATTTCTCCTTGGCGGTTGATATCCGGTAGCAATGACCAACTTTCCTAAGTCGAGTTCGACCTCAATCGCGAGGTAGAATTCTTCTAGGTTCCGTATCTGCTTGTATTTAATCCCTTTCTTTATTACAATAGCGGCTCCATCGTACCGCTCTTGCGAATAATTCGTGATCAACACATCGTAGTTCCAGATCTTCATTTCTGTTCTACACGTGTCGATCTCGTGTTCTGAAATCAATATGATGTCCGCATCAATTTCTCTGAATATATTTCCGTAAAAAATTCTTTTCGTCGCCCAGCCGTTGATGTTGATTTCCATTATCTTCAGTGCGTTTTGAACATGGTGAATTGTTTTTACCCATGTTTCTTCTTATTCTTCTTCTTCTTCTTGGGGGCTGGCTGGGCGGTTTTAATCAGCTCAGGGTTTTCCTTTTTCGTATGGGGACTTGGGGTTTTTGACTTGCTCTTCGTAGCTCGTGTACGAGTGCAGGGGCCTTCTTCGTTGTCAGACGAGGAGGATCCCTCCTCACTTTCACCCTTTTCCTCTTATTCGTCTTCTTCGGATTCCTCCGATGAGGGAGCTTCAATAATCTCCTCTAATCCAGACTTGACGCTATTGTTCTTTATGACTGAGTCCTTGAATGCCTTGGAGCATTCGGAATCTTCAGGCATAATTACTGAAGGGAGATTGTTCGCCTTCAGGAGACCGTTAAACACTTGATTGTAGCAGCCGGGTTTCACTGTATTTGCCACATTTGCGTGGGTTATGCAGATTAAGATTTTCGCACTCAAATCTCCGGTGAAACTCATTTGTGCAAGTGCCGATGCAGGCTTTACCTCTGCATTCTTCTTGGCGGCGTTTGCATACGTAACTTCTTTAGCCTTCCTCTCTTCTTCTTCCTTTCTTCTGATGATTTCGCGGCGCTTGAGGCAGTTTAGGGCCATGGTCCTATGCTCCCCTTTGCAGTTCAAGCATTTTTTCGTGGTGCTTTCACATTTGTCGAATCGGTGTCCTTCTGTGGTGCATTCACTGCACCACAGTTTATTCTTATCCGAGCATGTCATCGTTGTGTGCCCTTCGAGTTTATAGCATACAAAGCACATTTGTATGCTATTGAATTCCTCCTGTTGGATGTTTTCGCCTGGTATTCTCATTTTGAATACCAGTATTGCATTTTGTGTCGCTTTCCTTGCCATATCTGTCGTAGAGAAAGTAATTTTAAAGCCGTGGGTGCGTTCGTGAAATTTTATTATTTCACGAACTTGGGCCCATGGGTTACTCTTGGTAATTTATTCCTTGAGTTTCTCAGGTTTATGTTCGCCCACCCAGCTCTCCACTTTGCGGCAGATCACGCTTCTGTTCGCTGCCCCTTGTGGAGGGGGTTTGGTTTCTAGGCCGGTGTTCCTTAGGACCCTCGCTCCCTCTTCCGATAGGAGCTGGTCCACGTCCTTGGTCTAGGCACATATGGCGATGAATCCTGATGAAACTTCAATAAGTTTCACTAGTGCCACTTTCAATTCAATGTAGAGGGTTTCGCATAGGTTCTTCTTCCGGGCATGGTCCTTAGGGGGACCCTCTTAGTGAGGGTCTCTATAGTCTTCGTTGTCTTCTTGTGATTTCTTTTTTTCCTGTAACCAAAGTGTAGTTAATGTGTTTTTGGAGTGAAAAAGAAAGTTATGATGTGGTAAAGGAGGTAAAGGATGGTGAAGGTAGGGGGGTACGAGTCCAATAAATGGTGAGAAACGCCCCCGTCCATTTTCCTGTTGTTCTCCCGCTGGTTTGCTGCCAGAATGATCGGTGATAGATGGATGGGTTGGGTCTCGAGTGGGGACCTCAGAGGGTTGAGCTTGGTGGACTTGATGCATAGAGGCCGAATCAACGACCGCTAAGTTCTTGCCACCCCCTCACGGGTACATAAGCCATAACTGCATCCAACTACATAGAGACAGGTGTACTTCACTCTATGATTCTGGCCGGGTCCCCCGAGCGATGAGGATTTCTCTTCTATCTGGGACTCGCAGTTATGCCTCAGTATCGAGATAATTTCTGACTTACGCTTCCGCTGTGGGCTAGGCCTCAAACCAGTTTTCACATAAGCCCTTAATTATGACAGTCCAAGTGGCCGGCATATTTAAGACGAAATCAATGAATGGCAGACATCCGAGCAGGTTCGCACGCAGAGCGATGGACTGGAGCAATGAGGTGCTTAAGCCCTCATTGAATTTCGAGTCTTCGACGTAAAAATAAATAGCTCTCTTTTTGAAGGTTGAAGCGGGGTTCACCATAAAACTTCCAGAATAGGCGTTCGTCTATGTAGGCAGTGCTCAAGAGAACGCAATAGTCGAATATTCGGCCGTCTTTATAATTCGATGGTATATTCACTCTTAGAAAATATTGGGATAGTAGTAGATAAAAGTGGGTGAAATTTTTAAAGTGGGGAGGGGGTTTTGCCCTAGTAGGAGGGCATCGCAATCTTTTTACTTTTTGAAATTTCCTTTACTTATTCATTGTATGTAGTGTCTACTATGTATTGGTTTATTTTCGTGCAGCTGGCGTGTTCTTCTTATTGTTGGTGTTTCTATTGTTATTTTACTTATTTTTTAGTTTAATTTTTGAGCATTCAAGACTTTTATAGCTTTTGGCTCAGCAATTTACCTGTGTTGTTCTCATGTTTGGTTTTATGGTTACTCTGTATTTGTTTCGTTTAGACTGTGTTGTTTCATGGGTACCTGTTAGGTGTATATTGATATAATAAGGAAAAAGACAAAGGAAGTGGTACAAGAGGCAAATAAAGAAGAGGAAACAAGCCAATCTCAAGAAAGCTCAGACGAAGATGAAATCCTAAAGTATTCGGGATTTCCACTCACGGAGAAAAGGGATATCCTTCTGCGGGGCTGTTTCTTCGACGCCATGGACGTGGACCTTAAAGCCCATGGTCCCACTCAATGCTGACCCCCAAAGGGACATAATGAAAAACTGCTCTTCGGAATCAACAAAGGCAAATACAAATGGACATACGAAGGACTATGGTCCCCGAAGGAAATAGGTGGACTATTGATGGAGCGCGCGATTTACATCCCGGACTCGTGCTTACACACCATCGATTCAGCTGTCTTTAAGGTAATGGAGAATGGCCACAAGACTTCGGAGTATTACTTAACCTCCACAATAGCAACAAGTGTTAGCAAGAAGTGAACAAATCAAAGTGATTAAAACAAGTTGGCAAAAGTGCGAACAATTGAACAAATTAAAGCGTCTAAAATGAGCAATCTAAAGTGAGAAAAGTGAATGAATCGAGTGAATAATAATTAAAATGGTCTAATAGTTTAAAACATAGAAAAATAAACTAGCGATTAAGCTAAACAAGAATAATAATATAAGTACAACTATTTAACAGATTAGATAATAATTTAACTCGTGTGTAAATAGTAATATCATAAAGTTTTAAACGAAACAAGAGGAAATAGTAAAACCAGAACGATTAATTTATCTAAATAAGACTAAAAGAACAACTCAATTAAAAATAAGTGCTAAAATAAATAAAATCAAATATAAAATGATTATATTAAAAATTTACTTCAAACATTTTTTTTTATAAATTTGACTTAAAAAATTATCTCTAAAAATTATACTAAGTTTAAAGAAAAATTAAAAACATTTCATGTATTCTTTCACAACAATATATAGTGCTAATAAGTTGACCTCCCCATTGATTCCGGGAGAATCTGTTTTCCTACTCATACTTACAGTTTACTCTTACTCTTCTCCGCTAAATTTTCAAAAAATATAACTTCACCACTACACCTATCTATTGTTTCATTTTGCATATATGTATTTATTTTTTTTAATTTTTATTTTAATATTTGTAAAATGGAAAACCTATTGTATATTTATTGCTTTAATACATCAGCATCAGCAGCCTTATATGAGATGCCCCCTGCGCAAAGAAATGATACGGGTAAAAAGAGAAAAACTGAAAAAGGAAAAGGAGGCAAAGACCAATGGAGGATCCTACGCCACAGTGGCATCGGCACCAACAACCACGCCAACAGCGGAAAGAGCTACTTCGAAACTCTCCCACCTGGCGAACCTTGCGCGCCCCGGCAGCTTCTCGGAGGAGCTAAACAATATGCTCCAACACAATGGAGTAAAAAAGAAGCTGTGGTTTCCGCCGAACCCAGCATCTCAGGATGTGTTAAACATCAAATTCGTTGATGAAGCACTGACTGAGAACGCCAAAAAAGCAGCACAGCAACTCCAAACAAAGAACAACAAAACCAATCCGAAAACACTAAAGAAGACGTAAGCCACGAAATGGAAAAAGAAGAAAGAGAAGAAAGAAAAGAAAACGCAGTAACCGCAAAAAATAGCCCGAAGGAAAAACGAACGAAAAAGAAGAGGAACACCAGATCAACAGCGAAACTAGAGGAAGGGGAAAAACAAGCACAATCAGACGACTGCTCGGAAGATGACCAAAGTTACCCAGGAGTGCCTCTTCCCGAAAAAGTCGAAGTCCTGGAAAAAGGACACTTTTTCGACGGGGAAGAGGGGGTACCTAAAAGTCTTCGGAATTATTGGACGACGACCTGAGAAGAACAACCATGGGAAGCTAGTACAAGGAGTTAGAAGCGGGGAATTCAAGTGGACCTTTGAGGGGCCGTGGTCCCCAAAGGAAATTGAAAGCCTCTTGTGCAGTGGAACTATGTATATTCCGGAATCGAGTTTATCCACAGTGAACGGGACAACTTGCAAGAATAGAAAGTGCGGAATGAGGACATCGGAAATAAACTAGTGGTAAAATGTGACAAACAATTAAAAGTGAAGTTCGAAAAAATTAAAAATGTATAAACATGAATGTATAAAGTGACAATAGTGAATTGTGAATCTAGAAAGTAATAGAACAGTGTACTCAATAATTTAAAAATAAGTGCTCATTAAATGAAGTCATTAAATAAATGATAATCTGAAAAGTTATATAGCAATATTAGCGTCAATAGTAGCAATAATAAAAACTAGTGAATAATAGCTAATTACTAGCAATAGTAAGAACAAGTGAATAATAGATAATTAATAAAAATAGAGGTATAAGAACAAAATAAAGGTAACAGTGATAAATATAAGATATTAGAAGATACTAATAAAAATAACAAGTGAAATCTAATCGTGTCAAGTATAACATAGTAATAGTTTTAAACAAGTGAACAATATCAAAATAAATAAGAATAGAGAAATAAGAGCTAAATGAGCAGTGATAACTAAAGGTGTAATTAGATAGAAATAATTAAAGACAACATTCGAAACTTAATCTAAAGTGCGAAATGGCGACTAAACAACCACCAAAAATTGTCATAATAAACTCGAATAATAATTTAAATACAAAACCCTATTAGTGGCTAAAAATAAAATGTTAAAACTTTGTAAATTAACAAAAAGCTGAACTTCTACGTATTCTTGCTCCGACTAAATCCTTCCCCTTCTCAGCTATAATATTTATCTTTCAACACTTTAACTATAACATTGTATAAATTATTTTATATTAATGTAAACTTTATTTTCTTGTACTCTTTCCTACAAATATTTTATGATATCTAGAGAAGGCTGAAGAATTCATTGAGAAAGCTACGCTAAAACTACATCTCTTACCCGATAAAGGATAGTCACGGCCGCCTGAGTGGACCAGCCTCTCCTAAACCCATATTGGTGGAGGGAGAACCAGTCCCTCTCTTCCAGGTACTTACGTAGGCGGCAGTTGATCATTCGTTCTAGTATTTTGCCTAGGTGCTCTAATAAAGCAATAAGCCTGTAGTTGTTTGGGTGTTTTGGGTCTTTGTTTGGTTTGTGTAAAAGTATGTTGTGAGAGAGTTTGAATATTTTAGGGAAGTGGACTGAGGCTAGTGAGGCGTTGGATAGGTGTGTGAGTGTGGGGTATATGTTTGCGGGGAGGTTGTGTATTAGTGTGGCTGGTAGCCCGGAGGGACCGGGGGCGCGTTTTGGTGTTGATTTAATGTAGTGTTTTGTTTCCTCGACGGTGATTGGAGTGGTTAATGTGGATGTGTAGTCGAGCAGCTCCATTCGTATTAGGGGGGCGGGCCTTATCTCGTGAGCGTCGGCCCGACACCACTCCTGGACTTCCTGGAAGTGCTCTCCCGCATGTGGTTTGGGTGGGTTGTGTGTGTATACTGTGTTCCATTGGGACCTAAATGCGTCGAGTATGATGTTAGTGTCTGTGAGTGTTTGGTTGTTTACTTGGAGGGTGATGGGTTTGCATGGATCAGTGCCTAACATCCTTTTTACATGCCGCCAGAAGAAGGAAGGATGCGTGCAACGGGTATCGTCCGCGATGCGGACGACTTCTCGCCACTGCCGGTTCTTATCTAGCTGTGTTGTCGTGGGCCTCTAGTGTAGTGATTATTGTACTGTGTGATGAGTCTATGAGTGTGTATGGAAAACGTGAAATGTTTTATGCAAGTGTAATTTTTATGTGGCGAGTGTAGGTTGCATGCTGTGGTTATAGTGTTTAAGATTGAGCACCAGTGGTCGTCTAACAGGTTTGGATTGGTGTACTCCAGGTCGAGGTTTTGTGGCGTGTTTTCTGTTATGTGTCTCCTGAACGATTCCCAGTTTGTGTTTTTGTAATCGTAGAGAGGTGGTGTAGGTATGAGTATGGGAGATGTGGATATTATGAGGCATATTGGTATATGGTCAGAGAGTACATGGGGGTCCAGTGATATGTGTGTGTGGAAGCGTGTAGCGTGGTCGTTGCGGAAGACAACGTCCGAGGACGTGGTACCTCGGTGAGGACCGAAGAATGTGGGGAAGGCAGGGCCTATGTGCTCGCAGCGAATGACGCCGCAAGGCACCAGGCAGGTACCTTCCTGCGTCCTTCGTGTTGTTGTAAAGGAGTGTCGGGTGAAAAGCGTTGAGGTCCCCCGCAAAGAAGATAGGGAGGTTATGGTTAGATAGGGCCCGGAGTGGGACTTCTATGTTTAACTGTAGGCGTGGTGGTCTGTAGTGTGTGGCCACTAGAATGGGGCCAGAGCTTGTCTCTATCTTACAAGCTAGAAGGGAGTCGTCTTGTATTTGGATGAAGGAGTGATGTATGGAGCGCTTTACTAGGATCGCTGATCCTAGGTGCCGCGCCTATGGAGGTAGGTAAGTGTGGTAGCCTGCGATGCGGAGTCTGTTGTTGGGAGGAAGTAGGCTGGTCGAGTTCAGGAGTACTATGTCTAGTCTTTGTGTGTTTAGCACCAAGTTGGCAACCGTATGGCGAATACCGTGCCAACTGCGTACGTTTAGCTGTGTCACGTTGAGGCGACCTATTGTCGTGGGCGGAGTGCGCGGGAGGCTGATTTTCCCGGTACCGTTCCTCTCTCCTTGGTTATTGCCCAGGAGGCATGAGGAGCCAGTACCTTTACCCGTGTCGGCTGTTGTTTATGGGGGTTATCAGCGGTGTTGTTGGGTGGGCAGGCCGTGGTGGATGAAAGAGTGTGTTCTGTGGAAGGAGGTATCGAGGTAGCAGGCTTGGAAGCAGGGTTGGAGAGGGTAGAGTCTAGGAGGGGGGAGTTAGTTGCAGAGGTGGATGGAGTAGAACTAGGAGATGAGGGGCTAGAGATAGTATGAGAGGTGCAGATTATGAGAGGTGGGGTGTCGAAGGAGGGGTGGAAGGGGGATGAGTAGGAACAGCAGGAGGGGGGAGGGTTGTCGTTGCCCGTGAATGTGTGTGCGGGTTTTTTTTTTTAGGGTTTTTTTGTTTGGTACGGGGTGTTGTAGGGGGGGGGGCTAAGGGAAGGTGGAGGTTTTGGTGTCAGTGGAAGTGGGGTTAGAGGCTGTGAAAAGGGGTCTGGGGACAGTTGGAGGAGGTTTGGTGGCAGTAGGGGAAGGAGTGGAGGTTGCCGAGGGGGGATTTCTGGAGGTAGGAGGGAGTTTTGATAAAGAGGTTGAAGGAGTGGGGGCAGGAGAGGGAGTTGGGAGAGAGGTGGAAGCAGTAGGCGGAGGGGTAGGTAAGGAAGGTGCAGTGGCGAGAGGTGCAGGGACAGAAGGATGGGAGGAGGTGGGAGTGTAGTAAAGACGGGGGCCGGTGGGTCCAGGCGGAGAGGTGTGCGTGCCCACCGGAGTGGAGAGGAGTGCAGGTCTTCTATTTGTGTGCTCGTCGATTAGAGCAAACACCTTCTCGGGAAAGGTGATCTGCTCTATTCCGTGTGAGGCGAATAGTGTGTTGAGTATGTTTGCGTATAGATGGGGGTCGCCCCTCGACATATCTTTTGCCACCGTTGAGAGCAAGGCGGCCAGGTGCATCTTTGGGTTTGTGGTCTCGTTAGTTGTGTGATGTGGAGTGAGGGTGGGGGTGTGGTGTGGGGTGGGGGTGTGGTGTCGGGTGAGGGTGGGTGTTGGTAGTATTGGGGTTCTCTGAGTGTAAGGTGCTAGGGTGGGGCGGATGACGGGATATGTGGGTGAGTTAGGGGTGCTGCTGGGGTGGAACAGTGGGAGGTGCAGACACCGTTGTGCCGGCAGCTTGTCGAATGTTCTTGTGTTCAGGTGGTGTAGTGGTGCCCCACTACACTGCACTTTGAGCAGACTAGGTCTGCTTGACTTGTACGTGTTACGTGTCCGGTTTTGTAACACCGGTAGTATTGTGTTGGTCTTACGTTATGTTGTGACTCCATGTTATGTGGGTGTGTTAGTGTGCTGCAGATCTTGATACCCTGGTCTAGCAGCAGTGTTTTGTTGTTTTCATCGGAGTGATCACTGCCCAGTGTTTAGTACGATTAAAGTACAGATCTGTGATCACCTCCTCCCCATACTTCTGTCTGAAGTGTGTGCGGAGGCCATCAGAGGAGAAGGCCAACCATAAGGGGTTGGTCTTTGTGATGCGTATCTGTTGTCTTTTTTAATATTCCGTCAGCTCGTTTGTTTGAAGGTTTTGAGTGGCGAGTGTGTCGGCTGCGTTTTGATAAAATGTTAGTGCGTCCTCCTGTGGGCGAAAGACGAGCTTGTGGCCGTATGTGTTTTTATGATGTTTGTGATGGGGGTGTCGTGAGTAGTGGCTAAGTTTAGTAGTGTGTGTTGGTCGTTCGTGGTGAGGCTCTTCTCTTCAGTGTGTAATAGTGTGAGGTACGACGTGCTGGTTGCCATTTTGCTTTTCCTTTACTTTTCTCTTTTTGGGGTTACCCCCGCCCCGCCGATGACGACCCCGTGAAAATGACTCGGATGTGGTGAAGGACGATAGGTGAGTATGGACCTGGTTGGGCTCCTCAGAGGGTGTAAAAACATGACGGAATTAATGATGACTGAAGCCAGAATCAACTGACTCCAGTAAAGGGTGACGCCCCCTCTATTGGGTTTTGGGTATTTAACAGTTACATCCAACATCTCAAAGCGACGGTAGAGTCTCCTTCTCTGGTCTTGGACGTAACCGCAGGGTAGGATGTTATGCCTCCCCGCGTTGGTAACTGAATCCTAATCCAAGTTGCTCCTTCCTTTGGGTTCCGCAGCGGGCTAAGCCTTAGACCTCCTTTCCCAAAGTTTACAATTATGACTTTTCTAAGTAGAACGGCATAGTCGCAACGGAGCTATTATGTGTAGAGTCACATTCACAAAGCTAGATCACGGCGGGGCAGGGATGGGGGAGGGTTTAGCACTTTATATCAGTATGACGTACCAGGGAAATAAAGGAATTTTTACTCAGGGGGGAAGGGGCTCAAAGATCTCTATAGGTCCCGTAGGTAGCTAGCTGGCTATAGGTTGCCGTCCACAGTATGGTTTGTTGAAAATTGGAGTGGTTTTGGAATTGATTTCCTTTGACTTTTCCTCCTTTGTCGGCTAGGACTTCTCTTAGAGCGTCGAAACGAAGATTCTTCCAAGTGATGTATGTATATTCCTGGTGTACTCAATAGTGAAAGATTTTGATAGTGGTAGATGATAGATGGTGAAAGTGGGGTAGGGTTGCTCTTGTTTGAGGGGCATTGCAAGCATTTTTTTTATTTTTTAATAGTTATTTTTTTTTTATGTTCTCAAGTGTTTTTCTCTATGTGTATTATTCTTAGTGTTTTTCTTTTTATTTGTCTCCTTGTCTCGTTTACTTTGTATTCGTGCAGTGATTTTGTTGAGCTTTCGAGCCTTTAGTAGTGTTCGAATTTAGTGTTTTAGCTCGTGTATTTTCTCGTTATTTGTTGATTATGAGTTTAGTATTGTTTTGTAGACGGTTATGTCACACTCTGTGTTTTTGATGTTTATGTGTAAATTAGTAATGTATTTTTCTCGGAACAGAGTTTAGTGCTTGGGAATCGCCGGTTTCGAACGACCTTCCCGTGAAATCTGGCAGGGATATTAATTCTGCCTCCAGTTCTTCTTAATTCTGGGATGATATCACTGGCCATTTTTGGCTAGTTTCTGGGTTGCGACGTTTATTAGCTCCAGTTTCTGCCTACGGTGCAGGTCCCTCTGCTGAAGATGCTCTCTTCGTCTGGTTTTGTTTATGCAGAGGGATGCAGAGTTCTGCAGTTGTTGGAGCCTCCTCATAGCGGTTTTGCTAGCCGTTTGAGTCACTACTGCAGGGTAGATGAGCTTAGCCCGGATAAACGACAGGTATAATTTCCTGATATTCGCCGAGCTAAGATTACTGAACCTATATAGCTTAGAGATTTCTCTCTTCGCCATATTCTGCCTCTCCTTGTAGTGACTCGAGTATCCGTGGTCGGAGATTTTTAGGCGTAGGATGGTGCCTTCGGCAGAGTAGCCATATCTCCTCCCATCAATTACAATGTGCCACGTCAACTTACGGCACAGCGGGAGGATCTTAAATTTCTCCCTGTTTGTCCGGATTTTCCACCTTCTCTCGTATTCGTTAATGTTCGAGATCTCTGCGATGGTTTTGTTAGCCTGATCCCTTGCTTTCCTAACCCTACTGGGGACAATCTGTGTGGCGTCATCTGCGTATTGCAGATACATCGTGTTCCTGTGTATTGGAGTAGGGAGGTCGATGGTGAAGACCAGGTAAAGCAGGGGACTCAGGCAGCTCCCTTGGGAACGCCCGCTTTGAGTTTAAATTCTGGACCTTTGAGCTCTTCAATCATGATACGCGCACTTCTGTCCATGATGAAGTCACAAAGAATCCTTTCCAGGACTGGGTTTAGCTGAAGGCCTAGGATCTTGTATTGTAATCCACTCAGCCAAACCTTGTCGAAGGCCTTCTGCACGTCCCGCATCACGATGTCTACATAATGACCCTTCGCTTGGCAGTGTGAGATCTTTTTTTGTTAGGGTGGGGCAGAAAGGTTGCCTCGATTTCAAAGGTTAATAAAAAACAAACATATGAAGATACAAGAAAAAACTTCGTATCTCTATGAAGTATAATTAAATGCCATTTATTTTCTGTTTCAGGTAGTACCCACCATGGCCTAGAGTGGAGAGAATCGTGCATTTGTTGTGAAAGAGTTTCTTATGAATGGTGAGTCCGTCGTAACGACGCAACGTTCCTTCTGAAGACACTTTGCGCTTCGTCTTCATGATCCCGTACCGGAAGCAAAAACAATTCGTCGGTGGGTTTCTAACTTTAGAACAACATCATCGGCTTCAAACAAGAAAAGTCCTGGCCGTCCTAGGACCGCTACAGGGCCAGAAAATGTTACAGCTGTGACAGCTTCAATACAGCAGTCTCACAGACGTTCCGCACGAAAACACGCATCTGCCTTAGATATGTCTGTTCGAAGTATTCGCAGTATCTTACACAGGTTTCTCCACATACATCCCTACAAAATGATGGTTGTACAGAAGCTAAGTGAGAGGAATTATGAAACCCACACAACTTTGTGTCGGGACATTCTCCAAACCATCCTCCCAACAGCTGTTCTGATCTACAGTGATTAAGCGCATTCCCATTTATTGGGGATCGTTAATAAACAGAACTATCGATACTGGTCAGTCAATAACACTCGAGAACTCCATGAACGACCACTCTACAGTGCGAAGGTTACTATCTGGTGTGCCATGGGTGATTTCGGCGTATGGGGTCCTTATTCTTTCGAAGAAGAAGGTGTTACATTAACTGTTATAACGGACCGTTATTGTGAACTCATCGAAAGGATTATCCATCCTAAAGTCGTCCAGTTACTCGCCGCTCATAATCCGGATGATGTATTGTTCTAACAAGATGGTGCCCCATCGCATACGTCTTGACGTTCACTCGGAGTCCTCCGTGACATGTTTCCAGGTCATCTTGTTCTCTGCGAGGCGATATTGGGTGGCTCCCACGTTCCCAGGATTTAGCCCCTTGTGATTTTTTTTTTCTATGGGGGCAGCTCAAATCACGAGTGCATCAACACCGGCCAGCAGCTGTAGAAAATCTAAAGGCAGCAATAACTCAGGAAATCAATGCAATTCCACGGAACAGGGTTCAAAAGGCTATGGTGAACTTTCGAGAGAGACTTCAAAACTTTATCGACATTGGCGGTCGTCACTTAAGTGATACAATTTCCAAAACCACTTGAATCACGATGGCATTTAATGTGCATATTTTATAATAAGCACATTAAATGCCATTGTGATTCAAGTGGTTTTGGAAATCGTAATAAGCACATTAAATGCCATTGTGATTCAAGTAGTTTTGGAAATTGTATCACTTAAGTGACGACCGCCAATGTCGATAGAGTTTTGAAGTCTCTCTCGAAAGTTTGTTTTTTATTAACCTTTGAAATCGGGGCTACCTTTCTGCCCCACTCTGTATATGCTATCTAGGCCAATGATATAATAACAAACACACATAATGGGTTTCCTTAAAGGCAAACCTCTATTATTGAGGTAGACCTAAATATCCCTTCCAAATTCTGCAATACCAGGACAATTCCCTATTCACTAAAAGCTAAAATGGAAATAAAATTGGATAGATTAGTGGAAGAAGGTACAATTCTCTTATACCGTATTTTGCCTGGATTGCTGCAGTGGCACCAGAGATGGGCAGTATTTAAATATTTTGTATTTAAATACATTTATGTATTTAAACCGGTATTTGTAAATACATTTGAAATCATGTATTTAAATACTTTTGAAAATATTTAAATACAACGTATTTGAATACTTTACTGATAATAGGTTTATATAGCTGTTAAGAACGTGTAATGTATGTTTTAGCTTGTCACAACTTGTGTGACACATTAAATGCCATTGTGATTCAAGTGGTTTTGGAAATTGTATCACTTAAGTGACGACGGCCAATGTTGATAGAGTTTTGAAGTCTCTCTCGAAAGTTTGTTTTTTATTAACCTTTGAAATCGGGGCTACCTTTCTGCCCCACCCTGTATATGCTATCTAGGCCAAGGATATAATAACAAACACACATAATGGGTTTCCTTTAAGGCAAACCTCTATTATTGAGGTAGACCTAAATATCCCTTCCAAATTCTGCAATACCAGGACAATTCCCTATTCACTAAAAGCTAAAATGGAAATAAAATTGGATAGATTAGTGGAAGAAGGTACAATTCTCTTATACCGTATTTTGCCTGGATTGTTGCAGTGGCCCCAGTGGTGGGCAGTATTTAAATATTTTGTATTTAAATACATTTATGTATTTAAAACTGTATTTGTAAATACATTTGAAATCATGTATTTAAATACTTTTGAAAATATTTAAATACAACGTATTTGAATACTTTACTGATAATAGGTTTATATAGTTGTTAAGAACGTGTAATGTATGTTTTAGCTTGTCGCAACTTATGTGACACAAACGGTTGACTGCGTGAGCCTGTGAGGGAAGATTGTTTGCATCAGTTCAAATTCAGTTGTATAGTGAGAGCGCTCAGCGTTATTTCAACTGCTGCATGGCAACTTCAGCTTCTTCGAAAGAGTGTGAAATGGAGAGATTATACAATAATAAAGACGAGGAAGATAAAGAATCATGTAATTATAGTCTTCCTTGACTAGATGGTAATTTCTTTAGAGTGGTATCTTCCGACGGAAAAAAGTGAAGTGTGTATGTATATCATGCAATGGCGAATTCTCTGCGGCGAGCAATGCTACTTCCAACTTTCGCATTCATTTGAAGGTAAGAATTTATTAAAGCTAATTATATGACTCTTAATTGAATTGACAAGTTTTACTATTTCTTATTTTTAAAAAATGGCAAAATTGCTAGTAGCAAACGATAATGTTAAGTAGCGTAGGTTTACCATGCACAAACCTACCTGCTTCCTTTTGCAACTTTTTTATTCATTGTATATGATGATTGAATTTAACGTGAATTATTGCCACGTGAAACAAATGTCCTTAAATTATCTGATCATGAACATTTATCCACACAGAAAGCATCCTGCTTTGGTGCAAAAAGCGGATAACTACGTGGCAGCTTAAAGAAAAGTTTCAAACAGAAAATATTCAGTATTCGACGATGGTTCTTTATGCAGCAGTGTTAAAGAAAAGACATTACCGGAGTGTTTTGCGGTGAATACTAAGAAGGTCAAACAATCTGTTGTTGATAAGCTGATTGCAGATGTTATCATCCAAGGTTTGCATCCCCTATCAACTATGGAGCAACCAGCTTTTGTGAGATTAATTAAAGGTGAGTTCTGAGTTTCAAATGTTGTTTACAATTATAGTATTAGTAGTATAGTTTAAGCTCTTGTAACGACCGAATACTAAAGCGTTCGGATCATTCGTCACTACGTAGGCTATATAACGAAGGTAAATAAAGGAAGACATACAAACAACAGAGGTTAATATATTGCAATAATTTCATGAGAATCCACATGCATATATTCTTAAAGCGCGCTATCATTTGACTAAAATATTTTCATGAATAATTAGTACAATTATTGATCGATTTTATTTAGTTATTAGATGAATTCCTATAACGATGCATTTTGTTATGGCAGTAATACCTGTATGTCATTATGTCAAAATTAGCATGCCCGCCCATCAAAAATGTAGGAAATAAAGCTTAATAATGTATATATTTCTAACAATACTGAAAGTCAATATTTTGCTATGTAATTCTGAATATGAAGGAGCAATAATATATTTATGAATTAATGTACCAGTCCTATATAGCTATAGGATATTCATATAGCTACATTTTATATATACAATTTTATATTCATACCATATAGTCTCATTTCACTGTTGTAATCAATTTCACTCACAATAATCACATATTCCACTACCGCAGGTCTAAATTCTTCAGTTGACGTCATTTCAAGGCGGACGCTATGCCGAAATCTTATAGAAGAAGAGAAAGTGACAAGAGCTCTACTGAAGAATAAACTAGACAGCACCTCTTACTTATGTCTTACTGCAGATATTTGGTCAACTCGTCACCGTAGCTTTTTGGGCATTACAGTTCATTGGGTATGTTAAGATTTTGCTTTTTATGAAATAGGAAATTGAAAATGTCTTTACAGTTAGGGAGCTATCAGCTCTTGGCTGAAAGCAGACCAATTCATTGGTGGAATTTATCTTGATTATATGAATATGTAAAATTTATGGAAACATTTATGAGACAAACATTGGACTGTTATTTCATTTTTTTTCAGCTTGTGGAAGCTGCTCTTGTCCGCCACAGTGGGGTATTGGCTTGCTGTCGCTACAAAGGAGAACATAACTACATCAATATTGCTAAACAGACGGGGAATATCATCAATGAATACGATATCCTCATGCAAAAAATTACGAGCACCGTCGATAATAACTGCTCTAATTTTGTTAAAGCGTTTAAGGAATTTGCAGTCACTGCTGCAAATGTCTCCACAGATTCAGATAATGGAATCCAGGTAGGTGAAGAAGATCAGGGTGAGCACGAGCTGGAGGATAGTTTCTTAATCTCCTGGGGGCGGGGTCTTTATACGTTCGGGGAGAAACGGGTGTGGGCTGTCATCGTCAGCTTCTATGCAAACTGTCTGGACTAGGTTAAGAGGTTCGGGGAGATAAGAGGCTTCCATCATGGCCTCTTTCTCCAGAGCAACAATATTGTTGATGCAGGCGCGACGCTGGTAACGTTTGAGCATGTTGAGGTGAAACAATTTGTCACCAGAGGGCGTTTGGATGAGGTAATCCACGGGGCTACGGGCCTCGAGGACTGAAAAGGGGCCTTTCCATTGGGAAAGAAGATTATTTGTCTCCGTGGGCAGGAGAAACAGGACCTCGTCACCAGGCTTGAACCATCTTTCTTTTGACTTAATGTCAAAATAGGTCGTAATAGGAGTGGGGGATACATAGAGATTACGTAAGAGTGTGTTTAAGAATAGAGGTGGAATGGAACAAGAGTTCACCCGCAACGAAATAGGAGACCTCCTTGTGACCACGAACGGATTCGCGCTCGTTGGTCCTCGACTTTTCCGGAAACACAATGGCTGTAGGGAAGGACACTCATTCTGGGCCTTTACAAAAGACTCGTTGTTCAGAGTCTCGTACTCGGGGGAAAAGGAGGATTCTAAAGTCACGGGGGGGGGGCGTTCTTTATGGGTTGGGCCCTCGTGATGGCGGGCTGAACAACGGGACTAGGGGAGAGCTGCGGAATCTGGCAGACCAATACCTCGCAGAATTTAATAGGGGCTGCTACGGCGTCAGCCCAACCGGTGAAATATCGGAATTCTATGAAACAACGGACCACTGGGAAGCGATTGGCTCGTCCAAAGTAGTCCTGGACTACTGCAAATTTATCGTGGTCGGGGCTCACTGGAGACTGCAACTTTTCCGATACGACGATGCACGTGCATCCCGTATCTCTGACCAGGGTTGAAACTCGGCAACCATTAATCGATCCGGTTTCAAATTCGAGCCCACTTGAGGAGCTCCTGTTAAATAAAAAATTAACTTGAGGTCCCGGGGGGCTATTCGCTGGTGGGGAAGCAGGTGTTTCGGGGCGAACAGACGGAGGAGAAAGAGAGGCGCTTACTTGATGGACTTGGTGACTGGGAGCAGAACAGAATTGAGAATTTTGGGGACAGTTCGTCCTCACATGCTCGGGGGTTCCGCAAGAAAAACAGACGATGGGTCGTCTGGGGTAATCCGAAACAGGAGGATAAAAGACCAGGTGGCTCAACATCCCTAGGTTCATACAGGGGATGATATTTCGGTTTGGAGGGACCTGGGACCTTTACGAATTTGGGAGCGTTCTCCGGGTGAAATTTAGGGAAGTGGCCTTTACTCTTGGGGGAGGGAGGATGACTCTTCTTGGGATCTTTGGGGTAGAAATTATGATGGCCGCGTGCAAATCCGCATCTTCGATGCATTTTTGAAGGAAGCAACTGTTAGGTCCTTCACGAATGCACGGATTTCAGAGGGCAGCGTAGCCATCAATTGATCCCGCAAAATGAAGTCGAACAGAGACTCATAGTCGCCGTTTACCTGGGTGGAGTCCAACCAAAAGTGCAGACTTCTTCTGAGGGTGAGTCCGAACTGGCGGGAAGTCTGGCCACGTAGCAACCTTGTCTGACGAAACTTTGCCCTGTAGAAGTCCGGATTCATGTTGATCGCAGCCAAGAGTTCAGACTTAAGGGTCGAATAGTCCAGGGTAGCGAAATTAAAATATCTCGCAGCTGAGTATTAAGGAGAGGCAAAACTCGGGCGACTCCATCAGTTTGGATATCCCAGTAATTTACCTCAACAATCTTTCCGAAGTGAATGAGGTAAGCACTCAAATCCTCACCTTCCTTAAATACTGGGAGCTTTAAAGCGGGGATCTGGGGGGCTTTATTCCTGGAACTAACTGAGAGGGTTTCTATTTTTTTCCTATTTAACTCCCTTTCATGGTCCCTCCCGCTTTCTCTTTCCTCAGCTTCTCTTCTTCTCTCCTCAGCTTCTCTTAGTTCTTTCTTCTCTGCTATTTCGTTTCTCTACTCATCTGAATATAGGCGACTAGCTCTTTACCGGAGAGACCAAACATCTCACCCTGTTGCCTAAATCTCTCGAAGGACGTCACTTGTTTCCTTACGCGAGCCTTAGCCACTCGACACGTTCAAGAATCTTACAGAAAAGAAAATGGCGCTCTCGCAATAGTTCCCCCAAATTCTAAATGAAATCTTACCCTTGTGATCACACACACGGACAAAATCAATAAATTATGATCAAAATACTAATTCCTATATGAGTACCTGACATAGGACCTCTATACCCTACGGGGATTACAAGGAGGGGAGTTTGAAAGATTTTCTCCCCAAAAAATACACAAAAACAATGGCTTGTTACTAAATATGGCCTCACGGGCACCACAAAAGACCGATTACTCAAAATAAAAATAAAAAAATTAGAAAAAAATTATTTTCCTATCTTTAAATAAACTTGACCCAACTTGGTATATTTTCTATTAATTTAACGGAGAGACTTGAAAACGAAAGGGGTCCTCAATTAACCTCGCTAGACAATACGTCTATATATACATATATGTATCTTTTGGTTGGGAGCAAAGAGATAAAAGGCACGAGAATATTTATATATACAGTTATATATACATATATACTCTAATGTACGTACGTGTCCTTCCCTACGTACAAGTACGTTCACTTCGTAAGAGTAATCCGTTGATTAAGAGGTACAAGAGTGCGATTTACTACAGGGGCCGATAGCATTTAATGAGTTTACCAAGTTGCAGTTCAAGGATATATTTAAAGAGTGAAAACCCCAAATATAATTTTAATAAGTCACTAAATATGCATACGGGAAATATAGGTAATGCAAATAAGAACAATTCTGACAGAATATAGATTAATTGGCAATCGGGTAACGTTAATTACTCGTTAATCAGCTTTTAAATGAGATACTATAAATCAGTTATACAGAGGGAATATTTATATGTCGAAAAGTGGGTCGATGAACGGGAGATACAATCAATGCTTGGAATCCTTTAGCGAGTCGGCGCGGAGAAATGAAGACGGACAATGGCCTTGACTCTCGGTCGAATATCCTGACCGTGACGAGGATCAAGGCTGGGGGGGGGGGAGAACCAGAAGACGAGTTCACGATCCTCCTTGAAGACGGACGATGGCATCTCTGCTCCAGAGAAGTGCAACCTCCAAAAATCGAGACTCTGACGCGGCTCGGCGCGAAGTCTTACATGGGAAACTAAAGATCCTTGAGGGGTTGAGGTCCAGATGAGACGAGAGGAATCCCGGTCAATCCTTCAGTGACGAAACGATTCGAGGCTTGCTCTGAAAAGAGTAAGCCTTAACAAAAGAAATAGATCTGCCTGGTGAGATCCAACCTCGATGGTATAAGCGAATACCAGGGACTTGGGGAATCAGACACAAGATCTGAACCGAAGGCGACAGGTTTCAAACTCAATCTGCCGATATTCGAAAACCCAGGGTATTTATATGATTGGTATTTTTTTGGTTTCTCCTCGTTAGCAGACTCAGACGACTGGCTGACCACTTCCGGCGGCCAGATGGATTAGCGTTTGTCGCCTGACCCAAGTCTTAATGGCCTTTACGATGTGGGCGGGAAACTTTCGGCTAGCAGTTTCCCGACTACGGAGATTAGCGTTTTCTCGGCGAGGTAAAAGCTTTTAACACGCTTAACTTAATTAACTGCGCCTGTGAGGCGGCTGACGGATTTTCAAATTCTTTCTTCTTTTTTTCTCTTATAGTTAAGAGATTACTCCACGTGGAGTTATACTTAGGAGACAAAGAGAGGGAAGGAATTCATGAAACAAATGAAGGAGGTATTCTTCTTTGCGTCCCTTTCCTTTACAGTAATCTAGGTCCTTTCGAGAGAAAGGCCTGATTATATTGGACTTTAAAGGAAAAGCTTCATCTCCACTCGGATAGAATGGTACTTTAATCTCAGTATCTGGTATTTTATTAGGCTGTGGAATACCTAAATGTCCAGAGAGAAATTACCTACCCATGCTTGAGTAACTTAAAACCCTACTATCACTGTTTCGGCCATATTACCTTACGTCAATCAGAGTAAAACAACATTTGGAATTTGCAACAGCCATAATACAATAGAGTGATACCCTTTATAATTGTGGAAAAGTGAGCCTGCATCAGCTGGATATTTCAGCCGACAGTACTTGTCATAGATACTTCCAATACAGTTTGGAGCATTGCATTTCTCAAAAAATGTTTCCCCTATCTCTCTCCAGTGTTGATCATGAAGCACTGGTAAATACTGTGTCTGCAGCACTTCCCATAAGGCATTTATCTTTTCTTGGACAGTGTTATGCACTCTACTCTTGCCAGTGCGAAACTGGAACCCAAGGAGAGGGAACCCAACCCAAACTGGAACCCAAGGAGAGGGAACCCAACCCAAACTGGAACCCAACCATCTGGATCAGCTAACACCAAAACAAAGAGGTGAGTATTTTATGATGCTATGGACCAACTTTTTCTAATGTACCAACACCGCCTGATGAGGACAAAAGTTATGAATTAGATGTTGCACTTAACGATTCATCAATTTCTGCTACCCCAGATGCACCTGATAATGCAGCACACCTGCTAACAACCGACTGACTTTTACGCCAGGAAAGAAACCCAACACCATGAAAAGACGTCACAGCGACCTTGCAAATGAAATAGATATGCATATCTTTTGGGAGCTGCAGAAGCTGTGAGAACAAGGATCGGATTCTAATAATTCTAAAAATGAAAATGACCTAGATCGTCAGTTCCCATTAAGCCTTCTTCCTCTAATGAAACAACTGTCGCCAGCTGACAATCTTGATATCAAATTAGAAATACATAAAGCCTTTTGGAGGAAGATCTTCAAACGCACCAACACATAGCCTGGTATCAACACCCAATACGGTTACTGGACTATGCAACACACAACTCATACACCATCACCATCTCCTGCTAGCGACAATAGCTGTGAGTAGGTTTACTTCTGAGAGCTTGCCTAGTCTAGCTAGTCTAAACTAGGAGTACATAATGTATTTTTGTTTACATTATTCACAACGAGAAATAAAGGATACATTTTTGCTTACTGTATTCACAACTGGAATAAAAGATGTATTTTTGTTTACTTTTTCACAACGAGAAATAAAGCATGTCTGTATTTTTTGTATGATTTAAACCTGCATGAAATACGAGACCCCTCTAATTGCCCTTTTTTGAATATTCCAATTTTTATTTAGAAAAATGGCCATTGTAGATAGAGGAGAGTAGGAAAGGAGGCAAAAAAAAAATAATTGCGTAGGCGAGTTGTGAAAAGCTTCTCGCGTCGTTGGCCAACTGTTAGCCAGCGGCGAATCCACTTGGCCATCCTAAGTCCCCCAAAAAACTCATTCAAGTGAAGCTATTAAGCCGCTCACCGGCGCTTCTAGTACGCTACACGACCCCCCTCCTAGAAGCTAAGCGTATTTTGAAGAAATGGAGAGAACCCGTTTGAAAATGTTATCCAAGGGATAACGCTTCCTCTCCTTGGTCTGGAACCATTGTAGATAGAGGAGAGTAGGAAAGGGGGCAACTAAAAAATAATTGCGTAGGCGAGTTGCCAACAGCTTCCCGCGTCGTTGGACCACTGTTAGCCAGCGGTGAATCTACTCGGCCATCCTGAGTCTCAAAAAAAGACTCATTCAAGCGAAGCTTTTAAGCCGTTCGCCTGCACTTCTCGTACGCTAAACGACCCCCCTCCTTAAAGCGGAGCGTATTTTGAAGAAATGAAGAGAACTCGTTTGGAAATCTTATCCAAGGGAAAACGATCTCCCTCCCGGGTCTGTGAACCATTGTAGATAGAGGAGAGTAGGAAGGGGGGCGAAGAAAAAATAATTGCGTAGGCGAGTTGCGAACAACTTCCCGAGTCGCTGGACCACTGTTAGCCAGCGGCGAATCCACTCGGGTATCCTGAGTCTCAAAACAGACTCATTCAAGCGAAGCTTTTAAGCCGCTCGCCTGCACTTCTCATACGCTACACCATTACTTCTTCAGGTACAACTGCAGGTCGATAATTAGTATTCTGCTTTCTTATAGAGGGTGCAATCAACTCCACTAGCATTTTAAATTGTTCTATGGTCATCCTGATGAAATCATAAAATTTCTCTCGATTGTTTACCAATTATGGGAATAAATGTCTAAAACACATAAATTCAGGTCTTCTAGCATTAATTTCATACACCCATAATCTTCTTTGACGGCTACGCTGTCTCAGCCACAGCAACCCCGCTATTCCAGCGAGCGTGTCTACGCCCATACTTCTCAAAGGCAGCCTACCTACTACTGACTGTTGATTCTGACAATTTGACTCAGTCAGTGTGAACGGTACTGATTCAAAATGACTCGAGGTGAATGATTCTCCATGAATTGATCCTATTCGATTCGCTTGGTGCGAACGCAGATTAAAGCTGCGTTAGAGTTACTCAGGTTGTATTTCCATAACTTTCGTTTACAATAGGCTATACCAGAGCTTAACCTTGGAATTGGTAGTGTTTGTTGCAAGTCTACTCAAATTGCTTGCACACTAGGATCATCATTTGATTAAAATGAGTTCATCAACTTTCTAGCTTCGCTGGCTATACTCTTGTGAACGTCTAAGCTTTGCTTAGTAGAATTTTTCAATTTCCTCATCACGTGCATTTACAATAGCAACTTTAAATTTGTGGACAAAAATGTATTTTGTATTGAGACGTGGTTATTCCCCTGTAGTAATCAATGCTAACAGTCTTTTCTACAAGATAATTACTGAATATTCAAACATTATCGGCCCTATACAAACTCTTCACTAAATTAACGGGACCTGAGGCTTAGAATACATTATTAGGAGAATAGGCTCGTGAGTAATGATTTGTTAAAGTAGTAACATTTCAATATGTTCCTTTACTCTTTCAAGACCCACTTCATCGATTCTATTTGTTAGTATATCCTTTCCTCTTAAATCGTTCTCAAGTAGACTCAGATAACTTTGTTTTCTTACATCATTCCGTACCCGTTTTTCTGTGAGACCATGAATGCTAAGAAAAACTTTTATACAGATTTGATGCACCACACAGTCAGACATTATTATATAGTTATAGGTAATGTTTCTACGACTTACATCTTGTTTGAAGTATCTTCTTTTAACAGTCTCTAGACACAAATCGTTCTATGTAGTCACTCTGGTCATCAAAACAATCAATCTTCCAAAATGCATCAAATATTTTGGAAACTCCTTGCAAATTCACAACTTTAGCGAAAAAGTAATCTCTACAAGTACAAGGTAATCTTATAACACGTTCACTAATAATTTTGATCGTATAACAGCTTTTATACACCTGTCCATAATAGCTCTTACACTTCATTTCCTGTATTTTTCAATTTTATATGTTCTTAGTTCTCTTTCGGCCAACCATAATAGAATGGCAAATTTCAATTCCATTTTGAACCATTAGATTAATCTTCAGACATAATACAAATGTAACTTCAACAACAAATTATCTGACACAACAAACATTGAAAAACGAATAAACTATAGATAATGAGGTGGCTCTACGTCTCTACCCCACATGAACTTCTCGATGAACGTATCTCGATAACTTATCACCTGTCTTCAATCCTAAATTTCATCGTAATGAGTCCAGACTAACATCTATTTTTTCGCATAGGTTTTAAAGGATGAGTATAAAATAAAAGAAAAACCCTCTTTTTTCGAATTTTGTAACGTTCGCCCTTCTCCACTGAACGCGTCATATACTCAAACTTCCTATGCATTGCAGAAAGTTTATCTGGGAATAAAAGTCTAAAACTAAAAGAAACAAGATATCCTATTGTTTCTACTTGGTGAACCATAAGGTTTAATCTTCCTTTCCTTAGAGGGTAGAAGGGAAAGGGCAGGAAACTATTGCAGAAGGCGTTGAAAGTCTGGTTGGGAATAAGGGAGATGGACAGACAAAAGAAAAGTTTGAAAATAAGATACAGAACCACAGATAGTAAGAGATGTGGTGGGGACGCGAATTCAAAATCAACCAAGAGGTCACGTATGCTGAAAGGAAGGAAATCGAGTCCAAAAATCAACCTCGGCAATAATGAAGGTCCATCGAAAACTTGTTGGACAAGGGAAACCTGAAGGTTAGGCTTCCATAGGTCCAAATGTCGGAGGAATTAGCAGCAAGAAGAACTAAGTCCAATGAAGATCAAGCTTTGTCGCCACGAGAGGCGAGAAGAACACTGCACGAAGCACCAGTGTCAACCAGCAATGAAGACCGAGAAAGTTGGTTATAGACCAAAAAGGGGCATAATTCTGGGAAAGGAAAAGACACTGCAGAGGTAGTCAACCCATGAGCCACTTGCCTTGTTAGTTTAAATAGTTAGTTGATAGCATGGTTGTTTACACTTAACAGCTTTATTGCTCCATTCTCTGGGGTAGTAGTGTTGTACACTCACCTTATATCATTATATTTTTAACAAGTATATTTTTCTTCCATTCGCAATCTTTAACTATTTTAATGATTTAGTGAGGAAAAAGAATAGTGGGAAAATTATGTTTGTGCGTGTGTGTGTGAAAGAGAGAGAGAAAATAAAATAGTGAGAGTGAGAATGAGAGAGTATGGATGATAGAGTGAGAATAAGAGTTAGCGCGAGAATGATAGAGAGAGAGAGAGAGAGAGAGAGAGAGAGAGAGTGGGACAGTGAAAGTGAGAGGAGAGCTGGAGAGTGAACGTGAGAAGGAGAGTGGGAGAGTGAGACTACCTCTGGTTTCTCTAAGGGGAGGCCCACACCTGCAAGTGCGGTCGATTTTTGGCCACCTGTTCAAGGTGTTTGGGACAGGCCCCTCTGTAAAGGATTCGTCTAAGGAAGACTCCATAGAAGGGGTGAGGGGAAAGCCGCCTCATCTATAGACATAGGAGAGGGGGAAACTCCCTCTCCGCTAATAACTACTTGGATGTTCCCTCTTCTTCATATATAGAGCTACCCGAGAGTGGCTCCGAAAAAAGCAAAGGGGATACCACTTTGCTGCACAATAATGGTTGGAGAACAACACCTTCACTGGTCAGATTGGTGCTGTTAAATTCCTTTTCAACCCCAATACCAAGGTTGGGCCATGTTTGTCTTATAGGGCCCTACCCTTAAAAAGAAAAGAAAATAGGTAAGGTTGTTGGTCTATAGCTCGCGGCTCTGCCGCATCAACCTGTTTGTTCTATCTCGGGATTTCCGACCTTTTAAGTCTCCATTCTGGGTGGTTTAATCAGCAATGCTCGCATCTGTAAAGCGACGCACACCGACCAGAAGTTGTCAAGAGGACCGATCTCTCTCCAAAGTCAGCAGCTCCCAACTGAGCAGCAGAGAGGCAGGGCGACAGGGTGGCTTTCCTTACTAAATTGTAATAATCCTTGACAGAACGGCCAGGATCTAGATCTTTTGTGGCATAGCCAGAGACGGGACCCGAGTCTTTTAGTTGACCTGAAAGACAACAAGGCAGTAAATCCCGCCCGCTATAAGCAGTAAGGCCATATTCGCCTGAAAACGGCCGCAGGAAATTAGTCAAGGGAATCGCCCCAACCCCCAGGACCCATCAACTCCTGGTCTCTTGTGACCTGCAGGCGTTAAAGGACATTGCTTATAGAGGTTCCAAAGCTTCTCTTCTGACACGACATGATATAGCTGGCTAGGTCCTTAAGCCTAGCTAAAATCTGATGAAATAGTCATTATAACAAGGTCTGCTTACCAAAAGTCGCGTACTCTCACTGATTCTGTTTTATGACCTTACGACCTTAACAAACTTTCAGTTATTCCCGGACTAACCTTTGCAATTATATCATTCGAATGAGAATCTAAAACAACATAACGGTTTCAAATTTCGTTAAAATCGGTGAATGGTTATGATGTTATTGCCTAAACAAAATAATTCCCGGGCTAACCTTGGGAGGAAGTTGGCAATTATATCATTCGAAAGCGTATGTAAAACAACATAAGGGTTAAATTTCGTTAGAATCAGCCGAATAGTTACAATGTTATTACCAGAAGATAAAAACTCAAAACGGGGTCCGCCCGACCGACATAGTGAGATGTAGAGTCGCCCGCGACTAAAATTTAGCTTAGAGAGGGAGCGAGGAGGAAGCCCAGCAACAACTTCCCCAGGCCCCGTCAGAGAGTTCCAGTCAACCTAGTGACAGGGCTTCCCTAATTTTCACTCAGACCAGAAGGACGTACAGCTCATGGAGGTGTCAAGTGTAACATGTTACAAAGTTAATCAGTTCATGTAATCAGTAAATTTAATCATGATTTAATTAGTTAATTATTCGCCCATATTTATTGTACAGGATGGATAAAAAAAATAAGTAAACTACATATGTTGTCCCTAAAATTACTTTGTTCAATGATGCATACAACGCACGATTTACGAGTTCTAAACAACGAATAATTACAACCACTCAACACTAACTTATCAACAACGCTCAATTTTCGAGACCTCAACAACTTTGGAACACTGAACGATTTATAAGCGGGACAACAAGAGATAGACAAACACAACATTTAGGATTGGCTCTCGCCTTCCAATTGGCCACGTAGCTAGATTAAATAACCGGTTCCGTGTCTACTCCACTCCCCCAATGAATGAATACCAACACAACATCCCCCAGTGAAATACATATCCCTACTAGAGGTCTCTTAGCCACATTGGAAACTGACGGCGGTGGACTGACCTTAAAGCCACAACCGGATCACCTTCTTTCTCAAATGAAAACGAATCATCACTTTCTTTGTCACCAATCTCAGACTCTCCATTACTTCCACTTTCCTCTTCCTCTTAATCGCCAGACATTTTTCGAATATTCAGTACATATTGTGATATGTCATCAAAATATATATTATCAGCAAACGTTACCACAGTTGCCCTTCCCGCGGTTCACCTGGTAGTACATCTAGACCACGTGGGGGGGGGGGAACTAATACCGTATCCCCGATATTAACCAAAGCGGACAAATACCCATAAACATCATTATTCTTTGGGTTTCCATTCATATTTATAAAATAAGTTGTAGGGCGCTCGATCTGCTTCGAGCGGCCAGGTACTTGATAGTGCGGTGAAGGCGATGCCATTTCCTGAAGGTCGATGGGCCGTTCGATAACACCGGTGTACGGTCAACTCCTTACACGGGTCTGCAACTTGTATTGAACGGAACGCTGTGCTATTATCCATTACAATCTCATCTAGAGGACTTCTTCCCTCGAATATCTGGGACACGTTGAAACGTATCTTCGTCGTATTTTAAGACGTGACCTCGCGCAAAATAGCAAAACGGTTCAGTACACAATTCACCACCGTCAAATAACAATTTCCACAAAAATGTATAACATGCAACGCTAGTTACCACCAATCTTCATGCATACTTAAATGCCCCCGGACGTGCTTCAATGGGGCCGAGTCAATAGAACGGTACTGCAAATTAGATCTTACGCAAGACTCAATATATTTCCATTTCACATTTGGATCAATAAGTTGCGCCTGATAAAGTATCAGTCACATTCACCGCACGCACAAAATGTTTCTGAAGCCACGTTTTATTCACTCTTGTCAACACATCACCCCCGTTTCTGCAGGACTACATTTGTAGTTCTGATGACCAACCCAAACTCATCACCATTTAACATGAAAATCACCAACAAAAACATGTTTCAGTCAGTTTAAAACTGTTTCAGATTGAGTAATAACTTGAAGTGCCGAGAGCACTACTTTAGCGCCAGATTCGCTCCTTTGAGACCAGCATCAACCTTTGCTACGTTTATATTACCAAATTCTGCAGGTTTACGAAGCCACGCACCGTCCTCCATGATTTTATTATCAACTTCTAGCGCCATACCAAGTGTCAAACTGCTAGCGTCACACCCCACCCTTCCACTCTTAGAGTCTATGATATTTTACTGGCCACCCACCGGGTCCTCATATTTTATTCTAGCACAAGACGTCTGCAATCATGTATGGAGCCCTGCACCCGACAGTCATCCCATGATTCGCCTTTACTCTCCCTTTTCACGAAGTCACAGGCAACACAAAAATACCCACAAACAGGATAATTGGCTCACCAGTTGACCGCAAATGAAAAATAACTGTCGTTGCTTCAGTATTTTTTTCATCATTCAGGATCGGCAGCTCACTACCACGAGGGAACACGAGAGTACCACTTGCATCACGTTAAAGCGGCAACCCTAGGACGCTGCTGCCCTTTAAAACTTCGTGTAAGATTTTGTTTCTAGTCTAGACCGACGAAGGTTAAAAGCAGCCTCTTCCGCTGAGATTATATTTCAATTTTACAATTATGTCGTCTACGTAACTGTGAATACCACGACGCACACCATCCTCCTCCGCCAATACCACCCTCATTATCTTAGTTATAATATTGGGAGCACAATTTAAATCGAACCATAATCTGGTAAGCCAGTAGAGTTTTCTCTTATAGCCTACCTGCTTCAAAGGCCACTATTTCCATTAATTTGAAGCTATGGAGACATCAAAATGGAGGCATACGCCTCCATTTTGTTATTGTTTTATCGCAAACAGCCACATCTGACCAGAATGACAATCAACAAAATTTTTACCTCTCGAAAATCTAATCAACATCATCATCATCATCATCATCACTAACTCTATAATTTAAGGAGATTTTTTGAGTATTTGAATAATAATTTCATCTTACTTTGGTTATGACTTGTTTTTTTATCAAAATTATTTCTAATAATTCTTTTATAATATCAAAAAACAAAATGGTGAAGTTCAGAAATAAATATAAGCATCGAAATTTTTTGATTTTTTTAAAACCCAAAGAATTACAAATGGTGAAGTTCAGAAAATTTAACCATGGCTGCTTTTATAGATTTTAAATTTTAATCTTAGCAGCGAAGCCATTGCCTGGTATAAGTATAATTTTGATCTCATTTGACTAAACCACAGACATAAGAGGAATAATTCATTTTCCGAATTTCCCGTGGAATGCAACCACTCTTCCACATCCAGCAAGCCACCCTATTCCTTAACTGAGGTGGGAGACACTCTTTTCACTGCCAGCATACAGACCAAGAAGAACTAATAAACGTTGCTGTGAAATCCATGTCGCCAATAAACAATTCATTAGCCGACGCAACTACTCCCACTTGCTCATGCACCAAAGTCTTCTCCTTATGCTTCAATTTAGTGGATTGCCCAATAAACTAGACATGATCTCTACTAATAGTTACATCACCAAGCTTTTTGATGATATCCATATCTAAGATAATATACACCCCATTAAAGAGCCCCTAGGCCACCACGTAATCATTTCATTCAATGACATCGTACCACCATCAACAACAATAATTATCAAATACCCCTTACTCCAGGCCTGGTACCTCCTGGTCCTAAAACTAACCTAGATCACGCCGTGTCGATAAGTGCTTAACACGTCTCTTCCATTACAATAGGAAGCGTCCTTGCTCCTTTTATAGAAGAGCTGCCGGCGCACATGCTCTCCTGCACTAGTTTCCCTGATCGCCGGTCATGAACGTATATCCTTCCTAACCACAAATCTAACAAGAAACTGCTATTTGTAAAAAAAAAATTATGGCAAAATTCAAGGTTTCCACTTTTAAATTCACCATAACTTTCGGGTCTTTCTCGGACTATGGCAACCACAGGCTTCTCCACTAATTATGCTACGACAGATCGAACTCGTTATACTCTGCCCGAGATCGGAAGGGAATCAATCTTGCACATCGCTCGCCAATCAAGAGATACGACCCCAGGCACTCCTACTACGAAAGCTTTCATCAATAATTTATCAGATGAAACACCTGCCAACCGTGGTAGTTTACGCAAATCTGTCAAATAAACATCAACAGACTCATCACATTACACTCTTTTATTAAACTGTTCATATGCTTGAAACGATTTCAACGCAAAAGCCTCCATAACGGCTATTTTGATCGATTATATGTCCTCCTTTGGTGCAGAAGTTAATGCACTATAAACTGCAAACGCACTTTCTTCTAAAAATAAAGGAATAATACTCTCCAACGATTGAAGGTTTTCTAGCTTAGCGACCAAGAGAAACTTATTTAAGCGCTAGAATGTCGTCATCACATTTGGTAAAAATTAAAAATCTCATAGCCTCGAAGGACTTCATCTTTCTTTGTTCTCAACCGCTCATCATTCGAGCCGCGAATTTTCATGTTGATTATTCAATTAAATTATTTTTTGGTATTTGTAATTTTATGATTCTCGATTTGATCTTAAAATTCTATTTAGAGTAGGGTATAGCTTCTACGTAGACGAATTACCCTTCTATGTATTTGGTATCCAGATTTTCCATAAAAGTTAAATTTCATTAATTTCAAGGAGTAACTTTTTGCAGTCGAGTCTCATATTTGTTATCTGCCTTGTTCACAGAGAGTCAAGCTTAAGTCTACTGCAACGTGGTCTGAATCTGAGATCTTCATCATCCGTCGGCATTCGAGTTTCATCTCTTTCTTTTTTTACTTATACTTAGTGTATCGATTTCAAAATAACCACCTTCTTTTTTAACATTTTTCTTGATTATTTTTGAAGATTTGCTAAAAGAGATCTTAATAGCAATTCCCAACATTCAGGCTTTCCGCACCCGGCAATTTCGTCCTTCAATCGATGGCAGCACCAACATGTATCACACTATCACATTCACGACTTTCCCGGCCAACTATTCGATCGTTAACATACGTCAACCACCTCATGAATGAGTTCATCCTTTCCCGAGTGTCCGTCTTTGCAACTTGGGCATATTCGTCCGCTACTGACGACAGGTAAACCACGTAACTTAGAGGAAATTGCTGAGAATGCAGTTGTGCTGACTCTAAACCCTTACATCAAATGTGGAACCATTTCCATTAGTCCTATGTCATCTTGTTTAATAAATCGTTTAAACGCAGGTCCAATATTCGATGAAGCTTCCCACCAGCAGGCTAGGCTGGACTATTGTAACGGTTCCTCTATCGTCAAGAAGTAGCACCCTGATGTAGGAAACTTTAAGAGAGCTATTTGATCTAAAGTTGCGGCAAGGGGACGGACAAGAGAATCGGCACGGCCAAGCCAGGCACCGCAGGAGGGGCAGCTTGTCCTCGCCAAATAGAAGAAGTCACCGAAAGTATCTAGTGGTGGATTAAGCAAAATAAGCAAAATTAGGGGAAGGAGGGGCATCTCATAAAATTTTCATAGCCGAAATTATCATTTTAATTAGAAAATTAATTAAATTTATAGCCTTTTTCAAATTTTAAGTAAAAATGAATAAATTCTGTTTATAAAGCGTTCTCTCTTGTGTCATGTTTGTCTTGCCGAATAAAGTACACTGTGCTCGCAGATTGGAAGTTATGCAAGTTTTGAACAAATCTAATATGCGTTTGAAACAGCGCAAGTGACGGGTTACAGCTCGTAAGTTCTTAGTTTAGTTGCAAACTGTCATTGGTGTTAATTGCATGTGCATTCATTGCTTCATTCTTGATTTAAATTGCTTAAACTTGCTTATGGTAGTCCATCTTGATCCAATGATTACGTTCTTTCATCTCACATTATCAGTCTTCGTCTGTGGGTTCTTTGATGACTGTAGAGGCCAATCCTCGAAGAGCAGCGCATACCACAATAAAGCTTGAAAAGAAGAATCGAATGCACTTTGAATCATTGCTCTACGACCAATACTTCCGGATCTTTAACAACTTTAAAATACCGAAATTTCGAAAAAAATGGGGGGTAAATTCTCCTTTCTTTATATCCTTTTTTTTATTTTTGAAGCTATAGGGCTGAAATTTGGTACACTTATATAGAATTTGAAAGGACAACAACTTTGCCCTTGTATTTCTTTCTGATTTCGCCATAGAAAACGAGATATTCCGAAGAAAATACAAAAACACCCTCGACTTTTAGGGGTTATTTTCAAATCACTATAACTCCGTCATTTTTTGTCGTAGAACAATGGTTCAAAGTGCATTCGATTCGTCATTTCAAGTTCTACCAACTATAGTATTTCCATTATGATATCCCTAATAGTTTTGTTTTATAGTGTTTTTTTTTAATTTATGCAAAAATGACAAAAAAAATACTTTTGTGTTGGATATTTTTTTTTCAAAAACTAGAAGTGATATCTTTATTTCATCTATGCTGTAGAGCTTGAAAAGAAGATTTTGAAACAAATCTGTCTTTATTAACTAAAGCACAAGATTCAGCAGTAAGCTGGGAATAAAATTGTCCGTATTATTCTACCAAGATGAAACGAATTCAGTTAAATGGTGCACAAAAACGAAAACTATCAAAAATGAGATTTTTGAATTATAGTAGAGCGCAAGACTGCAAAACTGACTGATTTCTTCATACTCGTACATGTTCCACATGATATACAAATTCTGGGTCAAAACCAATTTCCGTCATCAGCAGTGAACACAAATACGGTAAATACCACTTGATTATTTCGGAATCAAAATATGAAGTGTGACAAGTAGTTCATCTAGCATATGTCTCATAACTGATCTCACTTTGCCTGTAAATTCTCCTGATACGGATACCTCTACTAGGAATGTTGATTCGAGTTACTTTACAATACATTCTAAGGCTCAACTAAACTGCTGAAAACGGAAGTTTAGTGGATCATGGTGATGGCGGTGAAATTACTTTGTCTTTAAAAGATGAGGACAACTACAATTTAGTAAAAGATCCAGGGTTGTGGCTTGATTTCTCTGCTGATGATGTGGCCAATTGGATCACTTGTGGACCCAGTAACTGTGAACACCACAATGGGCCATTTGACAAGTCTTACCGGCATTTTAGTAGCGGCAAACCAGTAAAGTATTATTTACAAAAGCATTTTATTGGGACAAGAGAAAATGGTGAAAAATACAATAGAGGGGGGTTACTGTATCCACCATCAACAGAATCAGTTTATTGTTTTGTTTGTAAACTGTTTGTTCATAAAAATTTCTCAAATTTTGTTACAAGAGAAGGGTTCAGGGACTGGCGAAATACTAAGCATGAGAATAGCACTACTCATCAAGATAGATTGTTAACATATTTAACTCGCAGACAAGGTGCAGGGTAGAAGTGACAGTTGGAGAAACAAAGTCAGGAAGAGTGTGATTACTGGGAACATGTCTTGGGGCGTGGCATAGTTGCTATTTGTACGTTAGCTGAGCGTAGCTTGGCTTTTCGAGGAACAGAGGAAAAGTTTGGATCACTGCAAAATGGGACTTTTTTAGGACTGCTTGAACTCATAAGCCAGTTTGATCCATTTTTAGCAGGCCACATTAAGAAATATGGAAATTCTGGCAAAGGAAATCCTTCTTACCTGTCAAAAACCATCTGTGAGGAACTTATTCAACTAATGGTACAAATGGCCCATGCGTTCATTGTTGACGAAGTTAAATCTTCTGGTTATTTTAGTTTGTCCGTTGATTCAACATCAGATTGATCACAAAGCGATCAGTTAAGTGTTGTACTTAGGTACTTAAAAGATAGACAGCCTATTGAGCACTTTTTAACCTTTCTGGAAATAGAAAGCCACACTGACGAGAAAATTGCAAACCACTAACTAGGTGTGGCAGTACTTACGTGAAGCTTGTGGATAAATTTTTCAAAATCTAGGGGTTAGTCTTATGACAATGTTGCTAACATCTCTGGGCGTTATAAGGGGATACAGCAAATTCTTTTTAGAAACAAACAAGTTTGCTATATACATATGTACTCTGTGCAGCTCATTCACTAAATTTGATTGGCCAAAGTGCTGTTGACTGCTGTCAACCAGCCGGTGGAAAATTCTTAAAGACCGTATTAAAAATGAAAGTGTCTTGAAATCCCGCTCTGATATAGGATGGGAGGCACATGTTATGGCAACAGTAGCAATTTTTAAATCTTTCCTTGAAATTTTAGAAGCATTAGAATATATAGCCAAAGACCAGTCATAAATGGGAGGCACTAGAAGATAAACAAATAATATTGCAGATAAGATGTAAGAGCTAGAATTCATTTTTATGTTGAATTTTTGGAATGAGATTTTGCAGAATTCTCACAGAGTAAGCAAAGTTCTACAAAATGAGGATGTGAACTTAAAAACATGTGCAGATCTGTATGTATCATTAGCTAACCAACTTTGCACTTCACGAGATGAATATATTACCAGATGTTAATTACAAGGCAGCTACAACTCGCAAACGTATCAGAAAGAAAGTAACCAATAACGGAGATACGCCAGAAGTATATCCGGATGCCAGAGAAATTTCCTATCACCACCTTATACACAATTGTGGAAAAAATTGCAACAAAGAGGAAAAGAAGAGGAGAGAGATATACAAAGAAATAGCAGAGATTTTCTTTCCAAAGAGATGTGCCATATAATGTCACTTCATCCTCTGCTAACATTGAAAGGTATTCTCAGTGCTGTTCAAAAGCTGATTGATGGTTACCCAGAGGACTTCAACAGTAATTATTTAGCTGAGTTTCAGCAGTTTCATTTATATACGCACCATAAGTTCAGTGCAACAGAAAATGTAAAAACAAGGTTCAGTCATGCTGAACTTCATAAAATAATTGTAAAAGACAATATTGAGTGTGCCTTTCCAAAATGTAGACATTGCCTTCCGTATATTTTAACATTAATTGTCACAAATTGCTAAGCTGAGCGTTCATTTCACGGTTGAAATATATTAAAAATTCCCCTCAGAACAACTATGAAAAAAGATATGCCGGATGACTTATCTCTATCATGTATAGAATCAGATATGTTACGTAAGATTGGTTGGTTATGATGATCTGCATAGGAAAAAGCAGGAGAAAATTATTTAACTATAAATAAAATGGAACCATACAGAAATAAATATTATTTTCTTTCTTACTGTAAGTTTTGTTTAATTTCAAATTTTAGATAAATAAAACTATTTTATGGTTTATTATTGTTTATAATTTCAATTACAAATGTATGGGGGCACCAAAATATTTTAGTGCTTATGGCCTCTAAGGGTCTTAATCAGGCCCCGAAAGTATCCCATCACATTTGGGTAGTCAAAAATTTCTCATTCGTTCTCTTCTTTCGGCTATACTCACCCTCATCATTCTCCATCGTCATTTCTGTGCTGACCCAATCGAGGATGTGACAATAAAGCTGTAAACTGCAAACATCCATACGGTTATTTTTATTCTGGTACTTTTCTGTCATCGACCTTTTCAACACATTATTCCTCTCATCACTCTTCATCAACAATTTAATCTTCTGCTACTAATGCTCTGTAATTTAACTAGGAAGTCAAGGGGTCCATTGATCGATCACCTCTGCTGTTTCTTCTCACCTACAGGTTGGTCAATATCTTCGTATCTTTGTCCCATATGCAAGTTTTCATTCCTGGCAGACACTGGCGCTGTGTGCAATGTTCGAAGGCGTAACCTACGAGTTTTTTCTTCAGCGCCGTCTAGTTTTTCAAATGACATTTGTCTTTGTTGTGGTAGACTGTCATATTTAGAACCTTGATTTTCTCTCTACCTATGACCCTTTGATTGACTCTCGAAAACGAAAGCTTGTCGAAAATGCCACCTCCCTACCTGCATATAGTTAATTTTCACCTAAATGTTTGCTACTTTCAATGTCGTAAACTTTAGACGTCAAAAAATATAACCAACGTGCACTATGGTAAGATAGTGCCTCTGGAAATCGTGGTTAAAGCGAAGGAGGGGACCTAAACCAGTGCGAAATTGGAGGAAGCAAGCCTGGTAGTGAGGGAATATTAACAAATGTGACTCGGTGTGTAAGGGGAGGAGAGATATCGCCGTCATCTCCGTGACCTTGCATGAGCAAAAAGTAATGGCTTTAGAAGAGTAGGATGAGACGTCCGAGGGGTCGGAGTCCGTCTTAAAGGTCGGCACCAATAATGCTTTAAACTATGCTGGAGGGAAGCGCTGATACGTGGAGCTATTTGAATTCAATCAAATCCCGGAGTAGTGGGTCGCAGGAGGAAAGTGAATGGCGTACTTTTCTATACTCGAGATCTGGTTATAATCTTCATCAACTAGTAAGAGGGAGTGGATGTAAAAGTGGGCTATCTGACTAAGACTGGGATATTTAGGTGAAGTGGAGAGCTAACCTCTCGGAAACCATTCCTGCTTCGAAAGTGAATGGGGTCGCCTTCTATGAGGACAGCTGAGTATGAGCTGGCAGGCTTCCTCCCAACGCAGTCAACTCGACGCCAAATATCGTTGAATGAAGAAGCAATGAGCATATTTGTGATAATGTTCTGAACTGCTTCATCTGTGTCTTATGTTGAAGACGGGTCGTGTAGGGTCGGTGCGTTACACGCGTCTTAACCCAGTGGTGTTTCTTGGAATGTTTGAACACGGGGTGTTAGCTCGGTGTGTGATAAGAGAGAGGAGCAACAATTTTTGTCGGAAAGGGAAAGGAGTAGATTCAAGAGATGATGGGGCCAGTGGAGAAGACAATGCACAGTGGAAGAATGCGAAGGCGAAGGAACAACAACGAAAAACGACCGCTGGAGGGAGAGACTTCCTAGGAGGCCATTGGGAAAGATTCTGGGCCTGGAATGTGAGGAGTTGAGAGGGACCTAGAATGTGTTGTGTTTGGGAAGGTCCTGAGATGTAGGGTCTTTGGAAGAAGCTTGGATTTTCTTCCTTCCCATGATGATTTGGTTGACTTTCGGAATCGCAACTTTGTCGACTGCACCACCTCTTTGCCTGTCTGTCACTCATTTTCCACTTCTAAAAGTTAACCACTCTGACTGACTTCTACATGAGTCTTTTGTTCTTGCCTTATGACTTTGGATGGAAAGGCTGGTCAAACACAGGATAGACTGCATGGCCTAGACATCTAGCCCTTGATAGACTTTTTCAATGCGTAAAGAGATTGAAAAATATATTAGAGATAGGCAGTGTTCGTCCTTCAACGTCTCCTTGAAGGATAGCCCCTATTATATATAGCATATTTTATTCCGTCATAAAGGGTGTTCCATTAAGACGGATCGAGGTTAGCAGTTTATAAAACAGTGTTATTGGTGAAAATTTATTGATTTCACTATTGGATCATGTTATTTGAGTCATGTCAATTATGTGTGAAAAATAATATCGCCTAAACGTCAGTCAAGGCCTCAGCGGCACACCTCCACTCGATGGTCAAAATTTTTGATGACGTCTCTGCATAGTTGCTCCTCGATCTCACCAATATGCCTTATTATCTCATCCTTTAGCTGTTCAATTGTTGTTGGCTTGTTGGCATAGACCTTACTTTTGGATGACCCCAAAGGAAGAAATCTAAAGGCGTCAAGTCACACGATCGTGGTGGCCAATTGACCTCGCTGTTTCGAGAGATGATGCGACCTGGGCACTTCTCATTCAATAAAGCCATTGTTGCATTGGCTGTGTGACATGTGGCGCCGTCCTGTTGAAACCACAAATCTTCGACATCCATAGAATTCAATTCAGGCTATAAAAAGTTGGTTATCATGGCACGGTATCGCTCGCCTATCACCGTAACAGAATTCCCGGAATCATTTTCGAAGAAATACGGCCCAATGATTCCGCTAGCAAAAAATACACACCAAACAGTGACCTTTTGTAGATGCAGTGGCTTTTCAACAATTTTCCTGGGATTTTCATTAGCCCAAATGCGACAATTCTGCTTATTAACGAATCCACCAAGATGAAAATGGGCTTCATCACTAAAGATGACTTTTTTGCGAAAAATCATCATCGGCTTGTCTTTGTTCGTGCACCCAATTGACGAATGTACGGCGCTTCAAATGGTCAGCAGTCTTCAGTTCTTGTGTCAATTGAATTTTGTAAGCGTGTAGAGACAAATCTTTTGCCAAAATTCGATGTAACGTTGTTGTGGGGAGGTAAAATTCCTGCGCGCGATGACGAATAGAGGTGTCTGGATCTTCGACCACATTCTCACGCACTGCAGCAATGAGTTTAGCTAAACGGCGTAAACGAGCACGCAATGGCGTTTTCATATCTGCCACCGACCCCGTTTGTTTGAATTTACGAACAATTTTTCCAATTGCACTCTCGGTTGGTCGATTATGTTGACCAAAAAAATCGCGAAGTGCCCGAAATGCGTTTCTGTTTGAACGTCCATTTTCGTAATAGGCTTCGATAACTTTAACACGTTGTTCGATTGGTAATCTTTCCATGGTTGAAAATGCCAAAGACTGAAATTGTTAAATCTAAAAAAAAAGAAAAAATAATTAGATGCTTAAACTTAACTCACATTTAAAATCGGTCCAAGTTACTGAAACACCCTTTATATTATTTTCTATCTCGTATCGATCTGAGTCGAGTTTTCAATCAGATCTCTGTTTTTCCCGAAGAAGTACAATAAGTCGGCTCTTTCGAGATGCTTCGAATGCCTTATATCTTTCGTAGCAGTGGGCACACTTTACAATGGCTCATGAATTAAATTCTGAGATGCCTTCCGTCTGTATTTTCGATCATCGACGACTTTCTGATGGCATTCTCGTCCCTCTAGAAACGACTATGCCCGAGCATACACCTAACACCTATATATATATATATATATATATATATATATATATATATATATATATATATATATATATATATATATATATATATATATGAGGATTAAACCACATTCTCCGAAGACAATTTAATTCAGAACATTTTCGGTGTATCTCACACCCTTTTTCAACTGACACTGCGTAGAAAATATAAGAGAAGTGCATATAAGCATAACATAAGATCCCCTCTTTTTTCCCCCAATCCCCTACTTGTGGCTAATCGGGGGGGAGGTTAAGCCTAAACATATTGAAGGGCTGACATTTCACTATTTTGTTTATATGCTTTCTTATTACAGGATTAAAAGAAAATTTCCCCTTAGATAGATTTAAATTAGGAACTGACGATATCAAGCTCGATTCAACGATTCTTCTCTTAACATAGTTGGCCGATTCAAATACCATTTTACTTCCATTGAAATCGATCGTATGATTCTTGTCTCTAACATGGCAAAATATTCCACTGCTTTCGCTCGCTGCCCACTCTAATATCTCTTTTGTGTTCGTACAATCTCTTGTCTAGATTTCTCCCCATTTTCCCTATATAAACTTTATGGCAATCGTTGCATGGTATTGCATATACTCCTATGTTATGATGTTCTTTGGGTTTCCTGGCCATCATCAATTGGTTTAAGGAATTATTATATTTAAAGGCTAGATCAATACCCGCTTTTCCAAATATGTCCTTTAAACTATTTAATTTATTATTAAATGGCAATGTTATACATTTGTTGAAGTCGTTAGTGCGGGAAGGCTTATTACCATAGAATGTTTTCCTAGCTGCAAAATGGGCAGACGATATGAACCAATCGGGGTAATACAAATTAGAAAAAATGGTCCTGATAATGACAATTTCTTCATCTAAATAGGAAAGATGACATATTTTGTATGCTCTAAGGAAAAGGTTAAAAATTACCGATTTTTTAACAGTATTATCGTGAAACGAAAAATAATGTATATAGGCATTCGAGTGGGTTGGTTTCCTATACACGTCAAGTTTCAATTCATGGTGATCTTTATTAATGAGGACATCTAAAAAGGGTAATCTATTATCATATTCCCATTCATATTTAAATTTGATTTGGTCTACTCGCGTTTTTGGAATGAAGCCCATTTTGGAATTAATGCTCCTTTAAATGACATTCTGCTCCTTAAAACTTTGCAAAATTACCCAAATCAGACAATATCTAAAGAAGCAGCCACAGCCCTTCACAGACACCTTTGGTATCTTGAGGAACATCTTGTTGGTCTTGCATTTTTCAATCATAGAATTAATGCTGGTCTCCAATCTCCAACGTAATGAAAACACCAAAGTTGTTCGCCGATTGAATCTTACAAAAAACATCAAGGATTTGGACTTGCATGAACTAGTAACTCAAAAAACTAAGCTAATCTTTAGTCTCCTAATGAAAGATCGATACAAGTTTGCAGAGGATACATTCCTGAAAACTAACCCAAGTTCTTGGGAAGAGAATACGTGCTTTCAAGAATTTCAACGTCGAGCAATTAACTTAATGGTTGTTAACGATCCAGCAGAAAGAGGTATTGCACTTATCAAATCGTATAATGCATCTCTAACAAAAGATGAAGAACAGAAACAGTTGTTTCTCAGACTTGTGGCAAAACATCACAAAAAATTTCCCTCATGCTCAAAAGGATCAATGTTTAATCAGCAATTTTAGTTATAATTTGTGTCAAAAAGAAATCATTTGCCATTTAATTATTTTCTTTTCACTTTAATATAAATATTTTTAAAAAAAATTGTCTTTCAACACCAAGATCTGTTTCAAATAAACTAATATTTGCAAAGATTGTTCATTTCTATCCCCAAAATTAATTTACTAGCAGACTAATAAGTTATGATCCAGTAAATATTGTTCGATTTTGATGAAATTCAGTATGTGACCTACTGTTCAATGTTGTAACACAATCAGGCATGTGGAGATAAAAACACTAAGAATTATATATATATATATATATATATATATATATATATATATATATATATATATATATATATATATATATATATATATATATATATATATATATATATATATATATATATATATATTCGACAAGAATGTATATGACAGGCTTGGCGAGCAACCACTCGTGGCAGTAAGGTTCAGAGGAGCCTGCAGCACAATACGCTGCTTCCCACGGCAGAAAACGACCTGAACCCGTCGATGCATTGGGCGGTATAAATTCATCGGAAAAATTCGGTGCTATGTCAAGTAACTTTAAGTATCCATCGGTAGTCTACCGTCTCCTTTGCCATACAAAACGAAGAGCTAACCTTATTCTCGCCATATAGGTGGGTGAAGAAAGCAACCATGGCTCGTCATCTCGCTATTTTTCTGCAAACCTTACATGTCCAGGAATCCAACAGACAATATCGACATCCTCAAGGTTGCCTCAAGAAAGCCGTGAGGTCACGAATATCTAGAACCAAGAAGTAGGAGCATTCCACTGCCTCGAAGGCACTCACAACGCGCTGTCATCGCTATATATCACATTCCACTATCCGAGGCAGGAACAACGCGTAATCTGTCGTGAAGATGACCGTAAAGAGAGACGCAGCGCCCGGTTTTGTTCACTCAGATTAAAAAAAAGGAAGAATACGTGAAACCCGACCCCCTTTCAGGATTTGTTTTTATCCGTGTAGACTGGTACGTTTTCAAGATATGGAAACAGAGACGCGTCTACAAATTTTCATACGTGGTTCCAACCAGAGGGGTGTCCTAGGCATAACGAGCTACATCGATCTCTCGAATTTGACCTAAACCATAAAGCTGAGGGTATGATTGTAATTTCACTGAGACATAGGCACCATCGAGATCGTCTGCCGATGCAATGAGAGCAGGTGGAGACTCAGGAAGAAGCCTAGCTAGCGCTTATAAACGCATAATGCACTATGTAGGATACAGAGCAAACTACAGCTCGCCAGTATCAACAAAGAGGCTTTCAATGGGGAATGTGCTGAAGGCACGTGTCGCCAAACGAACATCTGAGGGAAGGATCGAGGACACTACGAAATTCACGTCGGCTGCGGATGCTAAATTCTCGCATTTGTAGTCTAGTTTCGAACGAAAAAGTGGCAGTAAAACGGAAGAGTAGTAGCCCTATCAACACCCAAAGTGCTGAAGGCCAAGGAACGAAGAATGGCCATGGCATGGGAACAAGAGACATTAAGTCTGAGAATATGGGCCTCCCAGTTGAGGCGCCGATCAAAAAAAGAATAAGAAAACAGTACGTCTCTTCCACATCCAGGCGAGCCCAATTAAAATCAAGTCTAGGTTGCTTGGTGCCGTGTATGGCAACAGAAGTGACCCACCTTATTCTTGGACAGAGAAAGCCGAAACCGGTTTGCTTCGGCATAGCGGTAAATGTGCTTCACAACCTGTTATATTCGACGTTTCAGAGTAGACATCTGAGCAGCACCAAAATAGATCGAAAGTTTGGCAACGTAGAAGGTAGTGAGAACATCTGACAACACAAATGATGCCATTGAAGTTCAGGGCAATGACAACGACAGTGAAGAAGCTTCCGTGCTGGACGACCTCTTCCTGTCCTATTGGAACAGAAAGATTGGTCCCTCTGCCCGTACACGGAATCGACGATCTCCCAGAAATCCACACACAAAATAAGGATGCGTCCCTCGACCCTAAGGTAAGGAGGGTTTCTGTGATATCTATATCGATATAAGGTATCATAGACCTTCTCTAGAGCAAAAAAAAACACCGTGGTGAAATGTTGTATACGAAAGAAAGTTTCACAGATAGCATTTTCCAGACGGAGCAGAGCATCTTAAATGGAGTGGAACTTACGAAAGCTGCACTCTGCAGGAAACAGATGGACTCTGCTGTCCAAAATAATTAGCTACCCTAACAGTAACCAATTTCTTCATAAATCAGGACACGCACAAAGTTAGAGAAATTAGGCAGAAGCCAGCCTGGATAGAGTGATCTCTCTCCGACTTTCAAAAAGCAAACCCGGTAGCCATTCAACAGGAATGTAGGAGGACACCCTCTCTCCAGATCCTGTTAAACAAAATAAAAAAGACGATGCCTCACTTACCCAATTATAGAAGCATGGCGTAAGATAAATCGCCAGACCATGCGCGGTATCCACGCACGAAGCGAAAGTGGAGGGCAACCCACTTAGTGTAAACAGATCGTTGAAGGATTCCCCGCTTCTGGAGGTAAAGTACAGTCAGCGGCCTTTATTGAGCTTACGATGTGCTTTAAATACTGGCGAGCAAGCAACCCTAAAATACAAAAAAAACTATATGCCAGGAGGAGCCCAGCCTCTACCAAACAATGTATAATGTCACATTCAGGTGCGCGTACACCTATCTCGAGTACAAGGGCAAGTGGTTACAACCCCACTTGTCCAGATACCCTGACTGGTAACGCGTGCGAATATATCTCATCTGGGACACTCAACAAGAATGTGTCAGATACTCTGGAGAAACATGTAGTATGCCCAATTCAGAGGCAGCAGAAAGCGATCTGAAGCCGTCGAGGCGGGGGAGGGGGTAAGGGGTAAGTCAACGGGAACATACGCGGCTTGATAGCACGCAACTAAAGATTATCGTCAGTCATCTCTTATCTTATTTGCCAGGCAGACCGAAGGGCTGACCTGATTCATGTAAAACAGTCCCCGTAGACTCTTTGGCACCCTCATTCTCCGCAATCTTCACATGTCCAAGAATCCAGCAGAAGATAATCTCGACACAATCCCGGCAGCAGTGACGTCACAGATACTGCGAACCAGTGATTACCGAGATTTGCCTCAAAGGCAATCAGAGCGGTCTGTGAGTTTTCGAGTCGCTCTTCTTTCATTAGTTCACTTCTGTTTGATCTGTGACACAGTTCTTTTGTGTTTAGCTTTTCTTTTTCATTTTTGTACTTCTTTTAGGGTAAATGAGTTATGGTTACGACCACTAAAGTGACTTCAACACTAAGGTAATTAGAGTGTGTAGTTTTTCCTAGTTCTCTTTCTTAGTATTTCTTTTCGGAGCGACATTGTGGTAACCGGCTTAGGGTATGGGAGCCAAGACTCAACCAACTCTGAAGCGTTCGACACGTGCCAGGTCCAGTCCATTCATTTATTCATTACTTGCCCCTCTACGGCACTCCCAAGATTCGGAACCAGGATAGGAAGGTTCCAGGACTCAAACCACCTGGCCGGATCCATGGCCTCCCCTCTGTCCTCCTTACCCGTTTCCACTTCCTGTTCCACAGACACCGATTGCGTCAAGGCCCCCTCGTCATCATTGGAAGAGACAAGCCTTAGATTCCATAGGTACATTCTGCGTGGTTAGTCAACTTTTCGCAAATATCCAGGATCGTGGGGAATTAGGGATTTAACCAACAGGCAACGTCCCCTACCACGCCTGCAGGAACATCCCTCGTCTCGAACCGGATTGAGAAGTGGTTGTGAGCAACCTAAAGACGACCCTACAAGAGGACACTCTTGGTCCCCGCCGTACCTTACGCCGCCAAGGCATTGAAGAGCTCGAACTACTCTTCATACTTCATCGCTTTGACTTTACCATTCCCCATCCAGACAAGTATAAGCTGGAGGTAAGGCTTCGCCTGCATTTCTTCATTGCAAAGTACAGGTGGCATGCGGCGTTGGACGATCTCCGTTCAGGTCGGCGATGGGCGCGGGAATAGAGCTCGACGCGGTTATATACCAACGAATCTCCACCATCGAGAACTAATAGCAGTAGAGGGCCCATGTGAGCCAGTGCAGAGCTCACACGCGATGCCCATGCAGCCAGCCCCCCCCCCCCCCACCCATAAAAATCACCGCAATGAGTGAACGGAGTGACACGTGGCGGACAAGTTAAGGACTATTAGGGACGTCTTGTCCCCCCCCCCCCTCAGTTAAGTCTCGGTAATAATTATTCCTTGCCTTCCACCTCCGGTCCTTTATCCTCTCTTCCGGTAGAAGTTCTCTTTGATGATGGTATCAGCCTTGTTTGATTTCCTCGATCCTTATCGATCTAGGAGTCTACCGCCATCTATCACTTCACGGCTTAAGACGTTGTCGACTGTGCATGTGACGCAGCGTAGCGCGTCATATGCACAGATTGAATTTTTAAGCCGGAGTAGAACTTCCAAAGGAGTTGAACTTGCAAAATTGCACTATGAAGGATATAGGTGACATTTGCTCTCCAAATAATAAGCTAATCTAATATTAACCAATTTCTTCATCACCCTGGGCACGCAGGAAGTGAGAGAAATTGCCACAAACACAGGGTCCTAGATTGTGATACTATCACGAGGTTTATCCTTTAGTCGTGCTTTTACACCTATAGCAATGCCTCTGAGCATTCCTATAATAAAAAACCTCCTAGGAAACTTAAATATATATATATATATATATATATATATATATATATATATATATATATATATATATATATATATATATATATATATATATATATATATATATATATATATATATATATATATATATATATATATATATATATCATTTATTATGTATAAAATTCATTCAATTATTTTACTTTAACTTTGTCAATTTAATCTTTCAATTAATTTACTTGATCTTTTGTAAATTAAATCATTTTATGTTAAACTTAATAATTAATTCATTCATTTATTTTACTTGTCAATTCAATTAACGTATACTGTTCCAAACAACATCTCTTAAATTTCACACACACACAGACGTTCCCAGCTCGATCAAAATAGCACCCTATTCCGCCCACTCGACAACGCAGCTTTCTTCGTATAAAGGTTGGTAATAATTCCTTCTACAATTATTCATTTACCTCCAAACAAATCATACTTAGTTAATTCCATTTTCTCTCACAAATTCTTTGCAAACGACCATACGAGACTAGATCCTAATTATATTTACCTCTCATTGCAACCCCACTCGACTCGCAGCTTTCTTCGTATAAAGCCCCAATTCAGTCCATCATAGATATTCTATATTATTTCACATACTTTAATTCTCTTCGCATCTTTTTACTGTAAATCATATGTTAAAATATCTTACATTGTATACCTAACCTACTTATATCATTGAACATTCGTTGATTTTATGAATATATTTATATTTGTGTAATTGTCTTTCTTAAAGCCCAAGTCATTATTCCAAAATTTATTTCGCTGTCGCCTTTAGGCCTAAAACTAACGGCAGACAACTTCGATCAAACAAATTTATGGTTATGATTTTCGAAACGCTATTTAGGCTGATTTATTAACAAGATAAATCACATAGATCCGTACACTATACACCTCTGCAAGACGGATTTTCCTGTTAAGTAAAGACATATTTGCCCGTCGAAATTCATCTACATTGAAATCGTTCCGGCGTCAATTATAGAGCTTCTCTCTAAGAGCCGTCTCACACACGGCTGACCACCAAGGAAGCGACTTGGGGCCGTTGAGGCATTGTATGCGGGTGGGGGCTAGGTTCACGGGAGCAGACACGGTGCGATAGTAAGGCATTAGAAGTTCCCGAGACTGAGATGAAAGTCATTTCCTGAAATGTGAGCTATTGTGGCCGCGCCAAACACCGAATAGGTATTCATTCAGAAATGACGAATAGATCGAAAAAAAAAAAAAAATGAAACGATTCTCATACAAGGATGCGTGATTTCATCCATATTTAGGAGACATCTCCAACTTTTCCATCAGGTCGGCAAGGACCTTGCCGTTGGGATTAATCTTGTAGGAATCCGCAGAGTGGCTGCCTACCTTTCAGATCCCCTAGGAGGAGAAAGGGCTTCGGCAACAGAGTCACAAATCGGCGGGAGTCCGCCACGTCGAAGTAAGCTGACAGTGGAATTATACTCTTTTAGTGGATTATCTTCCGTCTTTGAATACATTATGTAACCCCTCGAAAAAGATTCACAACTTGGTGCTAAAGAAACATTTTTAAAATCGTATAGAATATTTTTATTCACCTTTAATCTAGCAACTCTTCCTCGTCGGTGTTCTTTTAAAACGCGTACTTCTCATTCTTGCCTCATGATTTAATTAGCAAGTCTGTTTTCCATATTGTAGAAAAAGTTAAATATATCGTTATATAAATGTTGGTACTTTACTTAATTTATGTATTCTTTTAAAGACAACTGTTTGTACATACTGAATTGTTACCCAAATACATTATTACTACCAACTACTACTACATAACTGAAAAATTCCAATTATCACCAAACATTGTCATTGCTGTTTTAGAATCTTCCATAATCTTCTGACTTAGTTCATCCTAGTCAAAATAACTCAAATCTTTGCCCAACGTTACCTTTATCCAATCCCCCAAATTAATCTTTGTAGTGTAAACTGGGGTCTAACTGACCCCAGTCAATTTTTTTTTTTATTTCTGACTAATAGTGTAGATGAGCGTGGTGATTAGGATTTTTCTGATCTAGATTAGTTTGGTTATAATAAAGGTAAATCGTCTAGTAAACTCCAGGTTACCTCGTGTGGAATTTTGCTAGGGCCTGTCAGACCCCAGGTAACCTGATGTGGTAGTTAACCTGGAATCGTCTTTGGCCAACATGTCCCAACTTCTGCACCTCATACTTCCTTGTTGGATTAATAACTTATCTTTCTTGCCATTTTGTTTTGCAGGAAACAAATTTAAACTGTAAACTAATGAATGAAAATAGTGGAAAATAAAATGAAAAAACTAAAATGAAAACGAAACTGATCAGTGTTATTAATGAATTGATAGTGAAAGTGGCAGTAAAACTGATCAACTTGAAAGTGAAAGCAACCCTACGATTGGTATTTTCATCTGTAAACCGATTAATAAAAATGAAGGATAATAAAAGTTGAAAAACATTAAATTGTATTTTCTCTTGTTAAAGGCAAGCATATAGTTTCAGGGGAAAACAAAACTGATATTCTGGAAGTGCTTCTAACCAACTAATGGTAAAAGGCTGAAACGGAATACATAAGTGACATCAGTGATTATGGTGATTTTGATGATATGAAAGAAATCAAATTATGACAGTATGGAAAGCACTAGTTGGAGTGAGTGGTAACGTTGAGGACATTTTGGCGGAAACACAGGAGAAAACGTCGTCGTATGTCAGCTGGAGTTGCACCCTCCACTTCGGCAACTAGAGCTACACCCACCATTTCAGCCGCCGAATCCGGACCATCCACTTCAGCACGTGCATCCGCACCCTCCAGACCTGCAGGTGCCCAGTCAGATCCCGCTGACTACACTGCGAGATTAATCAAGAAACCCTTTCAGACAAAAATGGGCAAAAGTGATCCACGGAGCATGTCATGAGCGCCAGATCCAGAACACCAGGAAGAAATGTCGTGCCATCTATCAATATGACAGCCCCACCTTGTACCGTTGGCACAACACCGGAATCGTGCTTCAACCATTTCTTCAGAGAGCATGATACAGGACATGGCCAGAGACACGAATGCGGCCATTGACGTGTACTTTCAGATGTATACTACTAGAAGAACCCCAGTAGACTTCATCACAAAGCGGCCTCCGAATAGTGGACGGCTCGTGATCTACCGTGTCGAGCGCTCTATTGCAAACACCTTGGTAGTGAAGATAGACGTAGCGCCGGGAAGAGCCACTCTCTCTTCGGACTTGAAGCCATCTGTGGAGACAGGCAAAGGTACCAATGTCACACGATATGTGATCCAAGAAATACGAACGCAATACTCCCGGTGCTGTGGAAGCTTTGGGAGCAGAGCCGTAGCAACAAACGCTCAAAGCAAAAAGGTTTAGAGCATGATTGGCTTCTCTCAGTCGAGAGCGGATAAATATTAGATGAAAGCCGTTGACGAAAGGGAAGACGCGGAACTAACGCGTACAAGTGCATTATGTAATGTGTACCATGCAAGTCGTGGTTTGTTGTGAAATTGAGAGGATAAGACTCCTAGAAATGCCTTATTGTAACGGTTGACACTGCTGACGGCACGGAAATGGTCGGCCAAGTCATTGCTAACCATCAGGCTGCCATGAAGTTCGGCGAACCTGACGAAGGTTGTTTGGCGATGTGCCCCAAACTCGGTTTCGATCAACCTTATTGTACAAGGTTGGGTTCCGCCGGTACCGGAACAGGTAACGTGCGCGAAGATCACCCAGACAAGAATATGGGAACAGTCTGTGGGACAACGCAGTCATCGCAATATATATATTTTTTTATAGAGCCCATCTGGCAAATGCCCACTTGGGCATAAGTCGCCGGAAACACGACAGCCTAGAACTAGGCTACATTAAAATAAAAATATGAAAAACTTAATTAGGAAGCAATCTCCGGCAGCGGGCAACCTACAAAGAAAACTATAACAAACAAAACCCTCTTAAATAAAGGGGAGAAGCCCGGCCTCCCCCCAAAAGTCAATGAGGCAAGGTGCACGAACTCATCCCGAGTACAAGGGACAGGCGGTAGCGACCCCGCCCATCCCAGTACCGGGACAGGTATCGTGCGCAAACATCACCCAGACCGCAATAAGGCGCTCCATCAGATAGCGATGCGTCACACGAGTATGTCCGATTCGGAGACGACAGAAAGCGACCTGAAGCCGTCGCGGCGCAATGGCACGCGACTTTAAGTTCCCTTCGACCGTTTCCCATCTTCTTTGCCAAGCAGTCCGAAGAGCTGCCCGTATTCCTGCCATGTAGTCAGTGTGAGGAAGAGCGAAACGCTGGTCCGGTCGTAGAGTCATCGCGGACTCTTTGGCGCCCTCATTCCTGCATGTCCAGGAACCCAGCAGAAGATAATCTCGACATCGGCCCGGCTCGCCAAAACCGTGGCGTCACGGATATCGCGAACAGGGGATGCGGAGATTCCAATGCCTCGAGAGCACTCAGGGCGCTTTGTGAGTCGCTATAGATCACAATCCGGTCTCCGAACCGGGCACGTCGCGCAAATCTCCCGTACCGAGTGGTGTATTGCAACCAGTTCGGCCGTGAAGACAGACACAGCACCTGGCAGAGGCCCCACTGACTTCAAACAGAGGGGATACGGCGTGGAAGCCGACCCCCTGTTCGGACTTGGAGCCATCCGTATACACTGGCACGGTTCCAGCGTGAACACGGTGTGCTCCAAAAAGATCGAATGCAATACTCCCGGCGCCGTACAAGCTTTGGGAGCAGAGACGTGGCGACAAATAGCCAAATGTGGCGTCCTGGGCAGAACAAGGGGCGCCACATGTCTGAGAACTATATCTAACTCTCCAAGGAGTTTCCTGGCCCTAAACTCAAAGGGCTTAGGGTATGACTGGCGTCTCTCGGCGGCATAGGCACCGTCGAGATCGGCTGCGGATGCAGTCGACTGAGGGAGGCGCTGGGCTCGCGCGTACAAGCGAGTGATGCACGGCACGCAGCGCAGAGCGAGTGTCATCTCCCCAGCATCGACCAACAGGCTCTCAATGGGGGAAGTGCGGACGGCACCGGTTTCAAGGCGAAGGCCGGTGTGGTGGATCGAATCCACCTTCCGCAATAAACGCTCGCCGCAGGATGCAGAAAACTAACATCCGTAGTCAAGCTTCGAACGAACAAAGGATCGGTAAAAAAGTAAGGCAGTAGCCCTATCAGCACCCCAAGCGCTGAACGTCACGGAACGGAAAATATACATGGCGTACAAGAGACCCTAAGGCTGCGAATATGAGCCTCCCAGGTGAGGCGTCGGTGGAAAACAAGACCAAGGAAACGGTGCGATTCAACCACTTCTAGGCGTACCCCCTTAAGAAACAAGTCTGGGTCGGGGTGGAGCCGTGGATGGCGGCAGAAGTGCACCACCTTCGTCTTGGCCAATGAAAACCGAAACATGTGCGCTTCGGCATATCGAGAGACGCGGTTCAATGCCTGTTTGAGTCACCGCTCGAGAGTTGGCTTCTGGGCCGCGCCAAAAGAGATCGAAAGGTCGTCTACGTAGAGCGTAGCGAGAACATCTTCCGGCAGCACCGAGGTGATGCCGTTGATGCTCAGGTAAAAGAGTGTGACACTGAGGACACTTCCCTGCGGGACACCCTCCTCCTGCTCCTTCGGGCTGGAGGGGGCTCCCCCCCCACGCGTACGCGGAATCGACGATCTCGCAAAAATTCAGATATAAACATTGGGAGGCATCCCCTCGCCCCCATGCGGTATCATAGGCCTTCTCCAGATCGTAAAACACCGTGGCCTCGAAGACGGCATTTTCCAGTAGGGGCACAGCATCCGACGTGGAATGGAACTTGCGGAAGCCGCACTTTGCAGAAGACAGATGGCCTCCACTGTCCAGAAAAAAGGCTAATCTAACATTTACCAATTTCTCCATCAACTTTAACACGCAAGAGGTTAGAGAGATTGGGTGGAAACCGGTCGGAGTAGAGTGATCTCCTCCCGGTTTGCGAAAGGCGAGCACAGTAGCAATTCGCCAGAAATCCGGGAGAAGACCCTCCACCCAGATTCTATTGAACAAATCTAACAAAGGCCATGCCTCGCTCACCCAGCTGTCGAAGCATGGCGTACGGGACATCTTCCGAACCATGGGCGGTGTCCGCGCACGAAGCAAGAGCGGAGCGCAACTCACTCATAGTAAACCTGTCGTTTAAGGGTTCTCTGCCTCTGGAAGTAAAGTCCAGCCGGCGGCCTTCCGGGACATCATGATATGCATTGAATGCTGGCGGAGCAGCATCCTGGCTAGAATGCGGAAAAAGCGGTCGCTAAGGATTCCGCCAGGGACGCGGGGTCCGAGATTGCCGTCCCATTCTGCTGGAGAACGGGAGGGGGGTCCTGAGAGAACTTGCCCCGAATCCTTTTGACTCGCTTCCACACATCTGCTAAAGAGGTCTTCCAGTTAAGTGAAGACACTATGCGCGCCAAGAAGAGCGGCGGGCGTGCTTCGAAATATACCGGAACCTAGCCCGACCAAATTCAGCGGCAGTGAAATCGTTCGGGCGGCGCTTATAGCGCTTGTAGGCATAACGCTTCTGGTTGAGGGCTGTCTCACACTCGGCCGACCACCATGGGAGTGGTCGGCGTTAACAACGGCCAGACGTTCTAGGAATAATATTAAGGCCCGCGGCGATGAGGTTGCCGGAGAAGAACTCAACGGCCTCATCTACCGACCTAAACTCCTCGACTGAGATAGAGAATTCAGTAATTTCCTGAAATGCAGGCCACCGCGCCTGCGTCAAGCACCACCGAGGTGGGCTCTCAGGCGGCAGTTGCCCTGAAAATGATAATTGAATGGGAAAGTGATCACTACCATGGAGGTCATCGACCACCCCCCAATCAAAATCAGGCTGTGCATCCGAAGAGCACAAACATAGGTCAAGGCAAGAAAATGAAGCGGTTCTCTTAGTGATGCGTAAACTCATCCACGTTTAGGACACCTATCTCAAGCTCTTCGATCAGATCGGCAAGGACTTGCCCCCTGGGATTTATTGAGTAATCTCTCCAGAGGATGCCTGCCGTTCAGATCTCCAAGCATGAGAAAGGGCCTCGGCAACCGTGCCACGACGCGGCGCAAGTCCCCGCGTCGAAGTCAGCTGACGGTGGAATGTATGCAGAAATGATAGTATACCTCTTATCTAGGTGCAGCTGTAAAGCCACTGCCTGAAAGGCGCAAGCACAGGGTGCGGGGGGGCTCCATTTTTTCGGTGGAGCTGCCCGAGGGCAGCTCCATTAATGATAAAGGGAAAGTTGAGGGTTGTTTTTTTTTATTTTCATCATTGGGCATGGTGACCCTATTTGTATCACGGGACGCAATTGCGCATCACCTTTCGCAGTAGCCCGCACTGCAAGAGGTGCTTACAGGCCCGGTAGAGCCAGGTGCCGCCATTTGGCACCACCCCGTCCCGCCTGGTGGCCTGGCAGTCCATCGGCATGGCGGCTCCACTTTCGACACGGAGTAAAAAAGATAGATTGTGAAGAGGAGAGGAAAAGGGATGTGAGGAAGGTATGGGTGGGGATGAAGCAGGTTGTTAAAAACCAACCACCCCAGACCGGAGCTCAGGGGTTAGGGAACATTGTCCCCTCCCCCCTCAGCCCCGATCCGGGACGGTTGGCTGAGAAGAAGATCAGCATCTACACTGTGAAATTAGAGGCTGGCCAGAGAAAGCTGTGGGAGAGGTTGTTTGAAAAGCGACGAAGTAGGGCAGAAATACAGGCTATCTGAAGGAAGAAAGAGAGGCTAAGCTGGGGCCGGACGGAGTTGTGATTTGGAAATGCAGCTGGGCTACTTTAAAATTAACTAAACTAAAAGGAAAAAATATGTAAGGAAGCATCCTCCGGGGGCGTTGGGTAGCGCGCCGATCCCATTGCAGGAACATGCGACCGACATCAGAGTGAAATAAAATGGAGGACGGCCTCCATTTAAGAACGGTTCAATGAGAATACTCCCTCCTGGAGTTCTAGAAAAGAATAAAACAATCCATGCTATACTGTTTATTAACATAAAAATATTTATATCAACCCTTCGTACATTAGAAAATATAACAAATGATTTTTAACATGGGCAAACCAAAATTATTAATTACCCAATATTACAAGCAAAATGCCATACTTTACTACTCTAAGTATGGGATCAAAAGATAAGCTTGGGAGAGGTGGATTTCAGAGTATAAAAATATGAAATTTGCAGACTCCTGATGAGACATAAATAAACCGTGATGATGAGCATGTGTATTAGAAATGAAATGCAACAACAAAGAAAGAAAACGCGATTCTCGGAGTGGTACGATAACAAAAAATGGCGCGACTAGCTTCAGAGCTAATGAGTCGCTAGTGACTAGCATAAGTGCTAATAGTCACCCTCGTACACCAAACTCGAATCGCACGATGTTCCTAAAACCCCTAGCAAAGCTAGTTGGAGTTTATGTGAACATAAAAAAAAAAAATTCGAGCAGTGACTAGCATGGCTAGTTGTCACTAACAGATCGGAGCTTATGATACTTTAATATAAAAATATAATTTACTTTCGTACATATTAATAAAAAGGCTTATTCTAATGCTTAGTATGTACAAAAAGCCCATAGCTACGCTATTTAAGGCCTTTATCTGCTCAGGAAAAGTAATGGTAATTGCAGATTGCCACCGGGTTCCGTCCCTTCTCCACACAATTATCCATCAAAAGTACCATTAATTGCTACTCTTGAGCATCAACCGCTTGACTGAGTAACACCATTACTTCTCATCACTTTACTTAAAAGAAATCACAGATCACAAATTAATAGTCAATTGAGCTATAATAAAAATCTCGACTGCAACAAGAATAACAATTTTGTGTAAAAAAATGACTAGAGGGCTTGTTGCTTGTATTTCATCTATTTCAACAATATATATATACTTTTCCTTGCTCCCCAAAACAAATAGTAGTCAAAACACCAAAGTACCCTGACCCGAAATAGCAATACTAGCAGCTCTCAATGCCTATTCTATCCATCCACACTTTCGACATTACTCAATGGTTGTCACAAAAAAAAGAGGGAGGGTAGGTTAGCTAGTGTTTGTAGAAGGGTTGTGCAAAGATGAAAGATGTGGTCATTCCCTAGTGTCTACTCACTGTATAACCAAATGTAAACAAAAGCAAGAAACCCCCAGATAAATGTATTTAACTGAAAATAATTGAATGAGGTGAATATTTACTTTTGCTATTTTTTACTGAATAAAATGAATATTCTTCTCCAGCGAAGTCAATAAATTAGTGATGAAGATTTAATAATACTTCTTTTCACACTATAATCAGCCAACACAAAAAATAGGGGGGGGGGAGGGATTTAATAGTGAAAAACAAATATTTACAAATACAGAATAAAAATTTCAGACCCCGAGGGAATTTCTCGAGAGAATCTAATGGAAAATGAAACTACAATGTTTATCTACAAAACTCAATGAAGCAATTAAGCGCTTAAAACTTTACACACACGCATTATATATATATATATATATATATATATATATATATATATATATATATATATATATATATATATATATATATATATATATATATATATATATATATATATATATATATATATCATTATATTAAGGCTTGGCTAATCTCTCTACGTGAACCGACCTACAGTGAGAACTGTATTTCTGAGGTCACAATCTTCATAATTTAAAGAGGATTTTAAATCAACAACAACGAATACGCTACCAAGAACATTAAACTCCTTTGAAAAAAAAAGAAGGGTAGTGGGGAGGGGGGGCTGAGATTGCCAGCCTGGTTTGTACACTGTATCGCTTATGTGCTCTGCAATTGATCTTTTGGGATCGTTACCAAGATGAAAAATAATTAGTAGAGAATAAAGATAAAACCCGCCCAACTGCTATAGTAGCAAAGTTCTCACCATAAGAACTAAAAAAACAAACATGGATATTAAATAATTTTCTCTTCCCCCCAAACAAAAAAAAAACACAAACTACATATAACTAAATAATTCTGAAAAAAATTTACTTGATAACCTTACAGAAATGCCCTATTTAATCAGATCCACTTCGAAAACTACTTAAATTGGAATGAATGAAAAAAAAGAAGCAATGGGTTTCCGGAAAGGGGATGGGGGGGAGGGGGACAATAATTTTATCTACTGTGTGTGTACATGCCTATCCGAGTGAGAAGGCACAAATACACCAACTTGTGCTCCCCTTACACAAGTAGCAACCACTCTCCTAATGTCAGAATTTTGGCAAGTTATATGATCCAAGACAAAATGGAAGGGGAGGAAGTCTCCAGAATACTTCCGTTTAGTTACGATCCAAATGAAGCTCCAAAATTAAAACTGCTCGGCACCGTTGTATGATGAGAAAAATTATAACCTGAAAAGGAAAAAAACACCAGCAATGAGCAAATTGACCAGACCAAAAAATTGTCACCCAGTTAAATCCTAGAAAAACCCTTTCACCAACTTTACCATATTGACAGCTAACCGAGTGTTAGGGTACCTCTGTTTCACATTCTTCGCCAAAACACTACGATTCTTAGACAAATGACTGGAAGTCATTTCTCAGTTGCTCGCCAGACATAATCTACACATTTCCAACATGCTCGAAGCCTATCACTTCGAGTCAGCAGACGAGTCTCGTCTCAATGTAACTCTTATAGAACTCTATTTCCAAACTTAACAAAAATAAGACGGGAACCATTGGCCATGTATTTTTATCCTCCGGGTAAGTAAATCACCAATTCCCGTCTATCCCATAGGAATGCAATTTGGTAACAAATCATATATATATAACAGTAAACGCCTGGAGTGTTAACAACCTCAACAGAGACAGAGAGCGTGATATCCAGTCCGACAAACATAAGCCCCGCCCCCATAACATCCTAGTGATCAAATCGCTATGATATGATCACCTAGCAATCAAAAACTAATCGCATCAGGACAAAGAAGAAGCAGGACTATCCCTGATCACCCCACAATATATGCGAATATCCCTCGGATTCGGACATTCAACAAAACCGTGCAGAAGTTTGGGCAACGCATTCATCGCAGCAAGGTGCATCCCGCCAGGGTGCCCAAATAGTCGCATCTGACTATATTCCCGTCAGACGTCTACCTTGTTCTTTGTCATGTAGACCCAAGGGATGACCCGATTCTTGCCACAAGTAGGTGGGGAAGAGCAAAGCTGTTCCGGAACCTAGTCCTGTCCTTGCAGATGGTATTATCCAACAGGAACACTACACTATAACATGCAAGAATCAATACAACATAGAACATACCTTCAAACAACAAGCACGTACCATACTTAAACTGTAGGACGAACGAATCACATCATCTAGAACCTCAGCTGCCTGGTCCAGCCAATATTAGTGAAGTACAGCTAGACCACATGGAATACAAACACTCACCAACATCGCAAGTACAGCTACTTGCACAAGGCAATACCCAATATTTGGAAGCACGGTATATCAGTGCAATACATAAACCAACAAGGATCCTACACTGCCTCTCTCACACCGTCCTATCACTTTGCATCCCCTACAAAGAGTATTCTCCTAAAGCGGATCACACACTCAACAACCACTATTCTTATCACAAGGAATCTTTAAAGGCAACGACCAAGTATACAACCAAATAAAACAATCCTTGTAACATTAGATCAGCCTACAAACAAAATATACAATACTATCATGCACAACCAAAAGGGCTGGCTGGTCAATTAACTGGAGACATTTGGTAGTTACACATCAAAAAAACTAAAACGTTGTAAACAGGCACACCCTAGATATTTAGTCTTACGCAGAGGCAAAGAGTGTGTGAAGGGCACACATAATAGCCACCTAGAAAAGGTAAGCAGCATTCGCCAGAAGGTTCCCTTCCGAGAAACGGGTTACCTTAGGCTATTCTACCAATCCAGCTAAAGCTCTCCTTGGTGGGGGCATGTGGGATTTGGCCACATTAAAGAACGATGTTCACAACCTAAAAGAATAGATTTACACTGAACAGAAGTTACCGTGTCCGGTCAATCTCCAAACTTGTCGGCCAGATATCCTTATTGAAGACCTTGAGGCAGAGCCAGATATGGGACCAGATATGGCAGGCAACAAGGCAGTAATGCCCATCCGCCAGAAGCAGTACGGCCAAATGCACACAAGAATGGCTACAGGGAGGTAGTCAGCCCATTACAAGCAGGTAAGTAGTTATTGGGGCATTAAGGGCGTTGTTTCTATTCCAAAGTCTCTCTTCGGAAACAGGATGAGGGAGCTGGTCAGGTCTAAGTCTAGATGGGTAGTTGAGGGGATAGCCATGGAGAAAAAGGAATGCCGAGAGGGAGCAAGAAAGAAGAGCACCATTAACTTCACTGGGCCTCATCTGAGTTTAATTCAATGTAGTGGCAGGGTAGGACGAGTTTGCACTCTGTCCAAGTGAGAACAGTTCCTTCTGATACCAAGTGCAGCTAGGCAAAAGCTTGAGGGGATAGTCAGTAAAAAATAAATTAACGCCGAGAGGAAAGCCTACCAACAACTTTCCTAGGCACCATCATAGTTCATGTAAACGAGGCTGGGATGGCATGCAGCTAATTTTTTTTTTTTATTATTATTATTTAAGGGGCTATCTGGCGACTGCCGACTTAGGCATAAGTCGCCGTAAAAAACAGCCTAGTTCTAGGCTACTTTAAAAAATTAAACAGAAAACAATAAAAAGAAATAACAATAACAATAACAAAGCAATAACAAAAACAATTACAAAAACAACAACAACAATTAAATCGGGTTAAATAAAAGGGAGAAGGCCGGCCTCCCCCAAAAAGTCAATAAGTCCACCAGTCAAAGTACACGCACTCGTCCCGAGCACAAGGGACAGGCGGTAGCGACCCCGCCCATCCCGGTACCGGGACAGGTGTTGTGCGCGAAGATCACCCAGACTGGGACATTCGACAAGAATGTGCCGAACAGTCTGGGGGACGACGCAGTCGTTGCAATAGGGCGCAGGCGAGCGCTCCATCAGAGAGCGATGCGTCACACGAGTGTGCCCGATTCGGAGACGACAGAAAGCAACCTGAAGCCGCCGCGGCATTGGGGGATAGGTCCATGGGAACAGTCGCGGCGCAATGGCTCGCAACTTTAAGGCATGCAGCTAAACAGGGCAGGTCCCCGAAGGGGGTAAAGTAACAATGGCCGTACTCCGCACACCACAAGGTATTCTAGAAACATTCCCATTTCAGAAACTGCTACTTCTTTCCTCGTCTCCGCCCAGCAAGCTGGATCTCGCCTCTCCCATAAAAACAATCCATCTGTTAATGGTATACCTCCACTCTCCTGAATTTTCTTGCTCTGTGCTGCTGCTTTCCTCTGATCAGCCAAGGTAGAAACCTCCTGCATCGCCTTTTTTTGGTCCTCACCTAGGCAGGAGGTCAGAGCCTCATACCAGACTGGAGCGGTGCTTTCAATAGCTGCAAGAGATTCTGAATTGGAGTGAAAAGAACAAAAAAACAACAAACCCATTGAGAACTCCAATTAGTGGAAAGAATGTTATAGGAGGGCAGGAGTAAAGCAAAAAAAAAAAAAAAAAAAAAAAAAAAAAAAAAAGGGGAGGGCAAAGACATCTAAGATATGAGGTCTAAGGAACAAGGATAGCATATGGAGAGGGAGGGTATATATATGAATATAGATGGTACATGGCAAAGAAAACACTGGAGTTCTATGATGATATTCAATTAACCAGCTAGAGCCTGTTTTATTGAATTGCTCATTGTGCAAAATTCTAAAAATTAATCATGTGCTTAAAATCATCAGATGGCCTCAAAAGTTTAAAATTATAGATATATCAATTAAACTATATAATTTAAAGGAAGGATATTTTGATTTGGCTTTATTTAACTGTGGGAATGTTAGATTCTAGATTTTAGTTGAAATTTCAAGTAATTAATAGCAAAATATTAAAATTTATAAGATCCTGGAAGTCTTAGTGTTTGATTTTTTACAGGGTTCTGACTGATAAAGACAAAAATTATTTCATTGTTTGCAAAGTATTTAAAAATGATAAAAACAAACAAAAATGAAAAGCATGATTAGGCATAAGAGGAAGCCCACTCCCCAAGACGAGCTAAATTAAAATGTAGACTCATCGCTGTGCGCAATTCTATAATTATAGAAATTTGTACATACAAACGGGTAGCAAGTACAGGGGACATTTTTTTTTCTATATAGGGCTCATCTGGCGACTGCCTACTAGGGCCAAATCGCCAGATTTAGATTACAGCCTAATATTAGACTAGATTAAAAAAAACTAACAAAAAACAAACAAATAAGAATCCGATTTTTTAAATTTTACGAGCCTATCTGACGACGGCCTACTAAGACAGAAGTCGTCGTACTAATATCACACCTTACTACTAGGCTATATTAACAAATAACGATAAAAAAGGCGAAAAAACAACAAAAGAAGACTGATAAAACGCAACAAGGAGGAGGAACGCTCCATCGTCGGGGGTGTGCCCGCCTCCCGGTGGAGCAGGAACATGCGACCCACAACAAGAAACAGTCAAATAAATTGGATAAGACCAGCCTCATCCAAAAAGTCGTAAAGTCCCCAAGTCGGTGTGAACGAACTAGTCTCGAGTACAAGCAAATAAGAGGTGCGCTAAGCTCACAAAGACTGGGAAATTAAACAAGTATGTGCCGAAAAGTCTGGGGGACAATGCAATCAAAATAAGGCGCAGGCGAGCGCTCCGTCAAATGGAGGTGCGTCCCGCGAGTGTGTCCAATTCGGAGACGACAGAAAGAAACTTGAAGCCGTCGCGGCGTAATGGCACGTAACTAAGTTGCTCTCAACCGCTTCCCATCTTCTGTGCAAAGCGCCCGGAGAGCAGCCAGTATTCCTTCCATGTAATCAATGCAGGGAAGAACTAAATGCTGGTCTTGTCGCCCAGTCCTCGTCGACTCTTTGGCTCCCTCATCCCCGTAATTCATACATGTCAAGAAACCCAGAAAAAGATAATTTCGACATCCGCCCGGGTCGCCAAAGCCGTGTTGTCCCACTCACCGGCGTGCCATTAAGCGTTGTCGTCACAATAAGGCGCAGGCGAGCGCCCCATAAAATGGCGATGCGTCACACAAGTGTGTCCGATTCGGAGACGACAGAAAGCGACCTGAAGCCGTCGCGGCATTGGGGGATAGGTCCATGGGAACAGTCGCGGCGCAATGGCACGCAACTTTAAGTTCCCTTCGACCGTCTCCCATCTTCTTTGCCAAGCAGTCCGAAGAGCTGCCCGTATTCCTGCCATGTAGTCGGTGTGAGGAAGAACGAAACGCTGGTCCGGTCGCAGAGTCCTCGCGGACTCTTTGGCGCCCTCATTCCCCGCAATTCCTACAAGTCCAGGAACTGAGCAGAAGATAATCTCGACATCCGCCCGGCTCGCCAAAACTGTGGCGTCACGGATATCGCGAACCATGGGATGCGGAGATTTGCGAGTCGCTATAAATTACAATCCGGTCTCCGAACCGAGCACTTCGCGTAATCTCCCGTACCAAGTGGTGTATTGCTACCAGATCAGCCGTGAAGACAGACGCAGTGCCTGGCAGAGCCCCCACTGACTTCAAACAGAGGGGATACGGCGTGGAAGCCGACCCCCTCTTGGGACTTGCATCCACCAGTATACACTGGCACGGTTCCAGCATGACACGAACACAATACTCCCGGCGCTGTACAAGCTTTGGGAGACAAATGTGGTACCCTCCAGGGTTGCGTCCTGGAGGGTACCACCGGCCCGAGAGTTATACCTAGCTCGCGAAGGAGTTTCCTGGCCCTAAACCCAAAGGGGTTAGGGTATGACTGGCGTCTCTCGGCGGCATAGCCACCGTCGAAATCAGCTGCGGATGCAGTGAGCTGTTGGCGACTGAGGAAGGCACCGGGCTCGCACGTACAGGCGAGTGATGTACTGCACGTGGCGTAGACCGAGTGGCATCTCCCCCAGCATCGACTAGTAGGCTCTCAATGGGCAAAGTGCGGAAGGAACCGGTCGCAAGGCGAAGGCCAGTGTGGTGGATCGAGTCCACCTTCCGCAATAAACGCTCGGTTGCGGATGCATAAACCTCGCATCCGCTGACTGGCGAGATCGGCTACGGATGCAGTGAAAGCCGTTGGCGACTGAGAAATGAGCCAGGCTCACACTTACAAGAGCATAATGCACTGTGTACGTCATCGGGCGAGTCGCATATCCCAGAAATCGATGTCATCTCTCAAATGGGGGCATGAGGAAGGTAAAAGTTGCCCGATAGAGATCGGGTCCACCTTCTGCAATACATAAAACTTATATCCATAGTAAAGCTTCGAACGAACATAGGCTCGAAGTAAGGTGTAGCTATAATAGTACCCAAAGTGCTGAATGCCACAACGAAGAATGTCCAGGGTGCGGGTACGTACAAGAGACCCTAAGGCTACAAATATGAGGGGTTGGTTGAAAATCCACTACCTCCAGGCGAGCCTCATTTAGTAAAAAGTCCGAGTCGGGATGGAGCGGCATACGCCAACCTAGATATGGACAAAGAAAAAAGGCGAAACCGCTGTTCATATTCAGCATAGCAAAATGGGGTTCAATGCCTGTGAGTCAAAAGGTTGTGTACATAGAGCGTAGTAAGAACATCTGGCATCACCAAGGAATAGCATTAATGGCCAGGGTCGTATAACACAGGACACTTTCCCGCAGGGTCGGAGAAGTTGCACTGTCAATAAATGGAGAAAGGTATTTAAAACAAAATAGATCAAGTCTCACTCAAGCCTCACCATAGGAGGGTGAGGAGGGGACGCATATGGAAGAATAGCATAGCCGTGGGGCGAAAGAGGGAAACAAAGATATTTATTTTATTTTAAGGATTTATAGCCTGTTTTGCCATTTAGCCTCATCTGGCTAAGTGGTCATAAGTTATAAAAACCAAAGCTAAACACAAAAATGAGTTAAAAAAAACAAACAATTAAAAACAATAAAAAGAGCAACAACATGGGATTGGTAGCTTTCCCATAAAAATATGGAAAGACAAGACTAGAATGAACTATAGTCAAAAAACAGGATAGCAAAGAAACGGCTAAAGTATCGGGCATGCGGACAAATATTATAAGTTAAGACAAAAATAAATAAATAAATAAAAAGGGGCTAAAATATAGGTTAGCACCAACGAAGGTATCAAATTTTGGAAGAAAGGCCGGCATCTTCCAGAAATCCCAATAAGTTGGGCACAACATGGGGAGACTCCCCGAGAATAGAAGCAAAGGTGGGGTGAAGACCGAAATACTTCTTTCGATGGGCAGAATATGTTGCACTGAGATGAGTGTGAAACATCTGGCAGATGGTGGTTCTTCATTAGCCATTAAATGGCCATGGGTGAGGCGACAGCGACCGATTCGCAGGCAGCGCAGCACAACTGCATACCATCTGGTGGGAGAGTATGACGATGGCCACAGGGAAGCATTTACCTTTAGTTGGAGTAGGTGAGGATGACCATACAAGTTCCAATATCGCTCCCATTCTTCTCTGACCAATTTACGTATGAGAGGGATTTAGTCTCTGTGAAAGATCGGTGATTGAGGTATGTACGATGCAGTATGGTGAGGTATGTACGATGCAGTATGGTGGGCGGCCTTCTTTGCTTCTAGGTCAGCCGTTTTATTTCTCTGGATGTTTGAGTGTCCGTAGAGCCAGCAGAATCATATGGAGTACAAGCATCCGATCAAAAGATGTAGGGTTTCTAAGATTTCCATGGCTACAGGGTGTCGGGGGAACAATCGCTGAAGGGAAGTCAGCGCACTCATAGAATCCGAAAATATTGTATATAACCCTGGGGAATGGAGACCGAGGGCACGCAAGGCTATTTTTATGGCCATGAGCTCTGCTGAGAAAACAGATGTTGTAGGCTGTAGGGTGGAGGGCATCCAGTCCCTGTATTAGTTTTCGACCCGTCGGTATAATTTCTGCATGTTCTTGAAACATGGTGCGTTGAGCTGCAGTTGGTATTTGATCCTTGGGGCCTCTCAAAAAAGGTTCACAGAACTTAGCACTCTTGCGGGTCCATGGGGGTAGCGTTGGTGGTCTTTCCACCGCAACTGAGAGGTGTCTAAGCTAGAGTTTTTCCAAAAGCTGTGCTATACGCAAATGTATATTAATAGAAGGTACGAGTACAAGTCTCTGGTGGAGGGGATGTGGAGCAGAGAATTCGAGCGAGTTTAGATCGCATACGGAGGGATCTGAATGTAGAATCGGAGGCAGTATTCATTACGGCGAGATGAAAGAGGGAGGAATCCTGTTTCAGCATAGAAATAGAACAGGGGAAGACTTAAATGCCCCTGTAGCAAGGCGCAGGCCTCTGTGAAGCAGCGGGTTTAGTTTATTTAGCATGCCTTTAGAAGCAGTGCCATACAGGTTGCAGCCGTAGTCGAGCTTTGAAAGTAATAGCGACCTGTGGATCTCGAGGAGGGTGCAGCCGTCAGCTCCCCAGTGTAGTTCTAATAAAGGCCATAAGGGCAAGTACAGGAGCGCATCTTCTCACGAGGTCTACAATATGATATCGCCATGTCATACGCTGGTCGAATATAAGGCCTAGGAATTTAGTATGGGTGGTGAATTTGATCGGCAAGCCAGAAATATTAAGGCTTATCCTAGGAATCGACTTGCGTCGGGTAAATATAACTGCCGTTGTTGGGGAGGGGAGGGGGGAGATGGTGAATCCGGTCGATGAGGCATGAGCTGCTATTGAATCCATGGCGTGCTGGAGCAAGTTGGTAGCCATCGCCGCGGACGAGCTCTTCACCCAGATGGCAATGTTGTCTACATAAAGTGAGCAGTGTACAGGTGATAATATATGTTTTGAGAAAGCATTGATCGCAATTACAAAGAGAATTGCTAAGCAAGCTTCCTTGGGGGGACTCCCTCATATTGTACAAGCTTTGTAGAGCAAGCGCCTCTGAGATCGATACAGAAAGAGCGGTCTTTTAAGAAGTTTTGTATAAACAGAGCCAAGGGTCCGCGAACTCTCATGTCGTATAGCTGCTGTAGAATTAGACGCCGCCAGACTGTGTCATATGCCTTTTCTAAATCGAAGAAGATTGCGGTGTAAAGAAAGCAAGGCCAATGTCATGGTCAAGTAGGGTAAGAGGGTCGAGTGTGGAACGATTTGGGAGAAACCCAAATTGGGACGGAGAGAGAAGCTCCTGTTCTTCCAAGGTACCACATCAGGCGGGTGTTCACCATGCATTCGAGCAACTAGCATAGACATGAGGTAAGGGCAATTGGCCGATAATTTGTTGGGTTGGAAGGGTCTTTTCCTGGCTTGAGAAAAGGGAGGATGATGGTGTGGGGCCATTCTTGGGGAAAAGTTCCAGAGAGGAAAATATTATTAAAAATTGTTGAGGCACTGGAGGGCATTTACATGGGCATGTTGGATAAGGGTGTATGATATTAAATCTTCTGAAGGGGTAGAGTTCTTACACGATGAGAGTCCCTCCTGGAGTTCTTTCATCTAGAAGGGTTCATGGTAGCAGTTTCCTAGAGGTCTTGAACATTAGTGGTTGCGATTCCATTAATGCTTTGTGACGAGTGAATTCGGGGAGGAGGGGTCCATGGGAGATTGAGCCGAGACTATTTGGAATAAGCTGTGCAACGTCCTGGGGAGCACTGACGAAGTTGTCATTGTGACGGAGGATGGGGAAGTGTGGGTGTCGTGACGCGCCGCGGTTTTTATGTATTCTTCGCCAAACCTTGGCTAGAGGGGTGCGGGAAGAAATAGAGGATGTGTATTGGATCCACGAGTGGCGCTTTGCCTGACGGAAGGTCCGAAGGGCGAGGGCGCAGTCTTTTATAGTTGATGTACGAGGACGTGCTGGGATTATCTCGGAAGGTCCGATGCAGCCTATTTCGTTCACGGTTAGCGGTGCTAGTCTTTATTCCACAAGGTGACCAAAGGTTTGAGTTGAACATTGCCTAGTGGAACATGTTTGTGAGCCGTTGCTGAAAAAAGCTCCACAAACTGTTTTAAACAGGATGTGCCTTGCGTTGTATCATCAGACAGTTATGGAACACGATGTTAAGAAGGATTCCCAGTCAGCCTTCTGATAAACCCAATACGGTCTTGGGGAGATGGGGAAGAGAAGGAGAAGATCTAGGAGCAGGGGATAATGGTCACTTCCACACAGATCATCAAATACTCTGAAGAAGTGATCAGGCGGGAAGTCAGTTGAGCACAGAGAGAGAGCTATGTGGGTAAAGGAATCTGTCTGAGGATGATAATGGGTAGGGAATTCGTCGTTCATGACTTGTAGGTCTTGTCGTAAGACTATGTCTAGTACGACATGTCCTTTGCTGTTGTTTATGGTGTCATACCAGTACTGGTTACGAGCATTAAAGTCTCTAGTTAAAAGGAATGGTTTTGGGAGTTGAGAGACAAGTTCACTCAGGAGGGCAAAGGTGAATGGCTTGGAGGGTGGGAGGTATATTGAACACAGTTAAGAGCTTAGATCGGTGAAGGTGAACAGCGAGGGCATTAAGGTTTGTGCGGAGGGGGATGGTGGTAAACGGTATATCCGTGCGGACTAAGATGAGGTTGCCATAAAATTGGGGATGTAGAAGGCTGACCTGGTTGTAGCCGGCAGGAGAAAAGTAAGAGGGATCTTGGAGCTTCGTTTCACTGAGGCAAATCACTTCGGGGAGAAATTGTTTAAGAGGGCCTGCAGCGAGCCGTAATTGGCTCGTAGTCGGCGGATATTCCATGTTAGGCAGAAGGTTGATGGCGTTAGAGCGTTAAAGGGTATGTTGCACAAAGAGGCTGGGGTATGGTTCAATAGTTTTGGTCCGCGCGTATTCAGAGGGGTCGGTACGATATCTGTGGGTACATCATGAGCGTTGGTTAAAGGGTTTGCTGGTGATTGGTGGGTAGTTTCCTTGGTGGTCGTATAAGAATTTGGAGATGTCAGGTCGTAGGAAGCTATATTGGCAGCTGTACAACCGGGAAGTAGATCATAAAATGTAATCAGGGAGCGGCGGTTAGGTGGGACGAGGGGCATAAGGCAAGGTGATGAGTCAGCCAAGTAATCACATGATTGATCAGGGTCAGTAGTTGGGGTGGTTTCTGCGGTTTTATTTAAGCATGGTGATATCAGTGTTTTTGTCTATACAGTGAGGATGGTCTGGCGGACCGATTCCATGGAGCTTAGCGAGCGAGATCTCTACACGACCTCTCGCGTCGGGTGAAAGTATTTTCTCGGACATACTTTGCGAGGGGCTATACGAGGTATATGATTTAATGTCGTAAAGTCACTTTTCATCTGAACAGCTCATTGCTCCCGGGAAGCGTGGGAGATCGTCCTCGAGTCGGGTGCGTTTGTCGTTGCAGGGAAGGTCAGAGAGGAAGAGTGAGAGAGCCTCCACCTCCCTCACGATTGATCCGCGGGGGGCTTAAGGAATTCACTATCACGAGTAACATTGGGCAGCGATAATCTGCGGTGAAGAGGGGAAAGGGGGGCAGCGGCTTACTCTGAGCAAGGACAGTTTCCGGATTTATCGGGCCCTCAGGATGCGGGCGATCGTCAAGGTCATCATCGACTGGGATCGCTGAGAGTTCAGTTGATGGTGACGCAAGAGCAAGTTAACTATTTGATGCATATAAAGGTGAGTGAGGTGATCGAGTTCGGAGTTTTCCCCTTCGATGTCTCTTCTTGCGATTGAGAGGTAACTCGGATCTTGAAGATAGTTGTAGCACGTGTACTTCGGGCGACAGTGGAACTCTTCGACGGGGAGAGGTTGGCCGTGCTCCATCAAGAGTGGGAGACAACATTGCCTTTTCCATTACTTCGCCTTGCTACGAAGGTGTAGCTTGATGCGTGCGCTGCTTCTAAGGGAATGATAACTGTTGCTGTGGTCGGATGGTCGGCACGGAGTGCCGATGTACTAGCTTTGGGTTGAGCGACGAGAATGCTAGGAGAACCATTCGTCACAGCGAAAAAGGTGAGTGTTGAAACGTAATGCCTTCTTCACGCATGTCTATTTTCGCTTGACGTCTAGATATGCCAGATCGTAGGGAGCGAACGTGGATCTCCTGATGGTAAAGGTAGTGAGGACACTTCTTGTGGCGGGCATGATGTGGGCCGCCACAGTTGAGGCAATGCGTCTCTTCTGTGGAATCTGGGGAGTTGTGTCCCAATTTTCTACATCCGAAGCACGCGTTCTCGGAGCTCTTACAATATTTTGCCAAGTGGGCAAATCTGCTGCAGTTACGGCCCTGGAGTGGGGTAGGGTGTTCTTCTTGGACTCGTATACGTGTTCCTGCAAATTTTAGAGACGGTGGTATCGCTTGCTGTTTTAGGGTTATCTTAGCAACCTTAAATGGGGTGGAGGAACGACAAGATGTTTTTTTGAAAATACTCATCGACTCAACATTATGGTGGTCTGTGAAAACTTCTTTCATGACGGTCAGAAGAGATGAATTCATCTGTAGCATCAGGTCCTGGGAAGAAGTTATCTACTAGGACTGTGCAATTCCTGACATTAAATTCATTTTTGTCACTGGCGGAGATTTTTAGAGAGCCGAGAAATTGTAGGCTGAGCAGGCGTTCGGAAAATAACTCTGTGGTAGCGCGGACTATTACTTCCGCGCGTGAGTCAGCGATTGAGAAGTCAGGATGGGGGAAGCCTTAGGGATTTCTTTTAAGGCGTAGTACGTGTGTAAACCACAGACCTTTTGTTCTTCTAGAAAACGTAATGATATATAGCGAGACCAAGCAGAGGGATCTAGGATGGTATGTAGGTTTGCCGTCGGTTTTTGGCGAAAGTTAGGGTGCTGTTGAGCACGAGAAGGTTGAGTAATATTGCGAGGGGGCGACCGCGAAGTGATCGCTGCGATACTTTCCGTGTGAGGGCGAGATAGAGGCCATCGCGTAGGCCTCGAATTCGCCTGGTTCGAAGAATGGTGCATGAGCATATCCGGTGGAGGAGTAGGGGTCAGGTGATCGGGAAGTTTTTTTTTTTTTTTTCAAATTTCCATCATTGGGCATGGGGACCCCGTTTTAATTGCGGGATGCAACCGCTAATCATCTCACGCAATAGCCGGAGCTGTGAGGGGTGAATACAGGGCCAGCAAAGCCGGCAACCACCATTCAGGGCCACACCTCCCGCCCAGTGGCCAGGCAGCCCATCAGCATGGCGGCTCCACCTTGGGCTCTGCGTGTGAACCACCCCAAACCGGAGCTCAGGTGAGAGGGCGTTGTCCTCCCCCTCTCAGCCCCGATCCGAAATAGTTGAGGAAGCCGGTTGGCATCCAGCCTGGGAAATTAGAGGACGACGAGAGAAAGTTTTGGAAGAGATTGTGTGGAAAGTGAGGATGTAGGGTAAGAAAACTGGCTTTCAGAAAGAAGGAAGGAAGGAAGGGAGGCTAAGCTGGGGCTGGACGGAGCGCTGAATTCCGTCAGCACGGCGACCAGGATGGCAAATCACCGCGCCCCTTACGGGGGGAAACAAAGATAAGAGCATATTAAGTCTCTTGGTCAGTAAATTATGCTAACCCACCATCACATGAATATGGGAGCCCATCTTTACAATCCAAAAAAGATAGTACAAGACAAAGGGAATCAAGATGAACCGCAACCCTACTTATTGTGTAAACAGGTTAGGATGACTAACAAACCTATATGTGAAAGCCTCTCTCAGGATATGACTTACTTTGCATCACACTTTTAAAAATACAATATTCATCAACTTCGTTGTCTGCCTTATCAAGAGGCGTCGAGAAGGACTCTAGTGCAGTCTCATCCATCTCCTCTTCAAGACATTCGTCATCAGAATCTTCATCATCGTCCTACCAAGCAAACGATGATTAATTTGTGAACATTTTGCTTCAAAGCCAACAATTCTATAGAAATATATACACTACTTCAAAGATCCTATAATCTGTGCACCTTGCATAAACTACAATAGCTTATTAATCAAGCCAGCACCATTGTGTTGAATACAAGTGAAATGGACTAAAACTACTAAGCAAATCACTTCCAACTAAGTAAACGCATTTGATTATTAGGTGTGGAAAAAAGCAACCAAATTGGAAATGATGCAAATCACATGTTATAATAACAAATTTCACCAATAATAAATGGAACCATGAGTGATGAGGGGTTTTCGAAAAGTACAGGCACTAAAAGAACCAGCAAATGGATCCCCCATAAACAGAACCATGCTACAAATAATATGCTGGTTAGAAATGGGCATTTCTTACAATGGTCAATAAATTTTAACCATTTTTCTGCTGATTTAAGTTTGACACCTGTTCTTGGGAAATTCGAGGGTCAGAGTTTAAAAATGGCAAAAGTTTTCTTGTATCACGTCAAGTTTTCTATTTATGGTTTGGTCCATATTGGTCCCACTCATAGTAGCAGGCTATCTTACGACCAAGTGAACAAAAGTGGAGGCGTTTGGTATTATTTTATTTTATCTATGTATTTACTTCTCTTTATGCACATCTAGATATATAAAGCAATTGTGTATAATAGATAACTTTTTCCAGATGTTTTAGGTAATAACATTTAGTATGGTCTCATTACGAAGGAATGTTTGAATTCCCCTGACTTGTTTTGCTATATACAGTCCTGATCATAAGTATAGGACCAGTTGAAAAACTGTAAAAATCGACATTTCTTACGTTCGGATACTTATAAGGCTCTAAGTGAAGCTTTGATATAGTTTAAACAAATTAGAGAGAAAAGACAGTTTATTCAAATAAGCTGCTCAAAAGTTTAAGACCACAGTGCATAAGACTAAATTTGTGCAAATTCTCAGATTCTGTCATTTATCGTTTGGAGATCACGGTGTTAAGGTCATAATGACTAGAGCGGGTAAACTTTCATCATTTGAACGTGGTCGGATTGTTGAACTGCATATGCAAGGCGTATCGCAGCCGAGATTGGACGCAGTAAAACAGTGATTTGCAATTTTCTGAAAGATCCTGAGGGGGTGAGGAACAGTGAAGTCAAGTGGGAGACCGCCAAAATTTACACCAGCACTAGGTAGGAGGATCAACAGGGTTGTCCATCAAGACACAGCACGGTCCTCAAGTCAGATTAAGGCACTCACCGATATTGACTGAAGTCCAATAACCATTAGACGTCATTTCAGAGGGAAGGGCATGAAAAATTTTAAAAATGGCTTCAAGCGCCTCGTCTGCTGATGAGAAAAAATCTAACCTTGATGGTCCTGGCGGTTTCCAACGTTACTGGCATGACAAGCAGATCCCACATAACACAGCAGTGTTTTTTTTTTTGTTTTGTTTATTAAGAGCTCATCTGGCGACTGCCTACTTGGGCATTAGTCGCCGTATTAAAACTGGCCTAGTACTAGGGTACTTTAAAATAAAATTAAAGAGACGAAAAAAAACACCCCAAAGGGGAAAAGGAAGCAAGCTAGTGCGTCGGGGAGAGGTCCCCCCGGCGCAAGAGCGTGCAACCTAGAGAGAAAAAAACATGCAAAAAACAAAACAAACAAACCCAGCTTAAATAATAGGAAGAGGGCCAGCCTCCTCCAAGAAGTCAACAAGTCCACCACTCAATGTGCACGCACTTGTCCCGAGTACAAGGGACAGGCGGTAGCGACCCCGCCCATCCCGGTACCGGGACAGGTAACGTGCGCGAAGATCACCCAGACTGGGACATTGGACAAGAATGTGCAGAACAGTATGGGGGACGACGCAGTCGTCGCAATAGGGCGCAGGCGAGCGCTCCCTCAAATAGCGATGCGTCACACGAGTGTGTCCGATTCGGAGACGACAGAAAGCGACCTGAAGCCGTCGCGGCATTTGGGGATAGGTCCATGGGAACAGTCGCGGCGCAATGGCACACAACTTTAAGTTCCCTTCGACCGTCTCCCATCTTCTTTGCCAAGCAGTCCGAAGAGCTGCGGGTATTCCTGCCATGTAGTCGGTCGGTGCAATAAACGCTCGGCTGCGGATGCATAAAACTCGAATCCGTAGTCGAGCTTCGAACGAACAAAGGATCGATAAAAAAGTAGGGCAATAGCCCTATCAGCGCCCGAAGCGCTGAACGTCACGGAACGGAGATTATCCATGGCGCGGGTACAGGAGACCCTAAGGCTGCGAATATGAGCCTCCCAGGTGAGGCGTTGGTCGAATACCAGACCAAGGAAACGGTACGACTCAACCACATCCAGGCGCACCCCATTAAGAAACAAATATGGGTCTGGGTGGAGTTGTGGATGGCGGCAGAAGTGCACCACCTTAGTCTTGGCCAAAGAAAACAAACCTGTGCGATTCGGCATAGCGAGAGACGCGGTTCAATGCCCGTTGGAGTCGACGCTCCAGTTGGCATCTGGGCCGCGCCAAAAGAGATCGAAAGGTCGTCCACGTAGAGCGTAGCGAGAATATCTTTCGGCAGCACCGAGGTGATGCCGTTGATGCTCAGGGCAAAGTGTGACAGTGAGGGCACTTCCCTGCGGGACACCCTCTTCCTGCTCCTTTGGGCCGGAGAGAGCTCCCCCCACCCGTACGCGGAATCGACGATCTCGCAAAAATTCAAATATAAAGACTGGGAGGCGTCCCCTCGCCCCCATCGTGTGGAGAGTCTCCATGATACCGTATCGCCATGCGTTATCATAGAGCTCCAGATTGAAAAACACCGTGACGTACGCTGTCTACGAAGGAAAGCCTCGCAGACGGCATTTTCCAGTCGGAGCAGAGCATCCGACGTGGAGTGGAACTTGCGGAAGCCGCACTGTGCAGAAGAGAGATGGCCTCCGCTGTCCAGGAAAAAGGCTAATCTAACATTTACCAATTTCTCCATCAACTTGCACACGCAAGAGGTGAGATATTGGGCGGAAACCGGTCGGAGTAGAGTGATCTCCTCCCGGTTTGCGAAAGGCGAGCACAGTAGCGATTCGCCAGGAGTCTGGGAGAAGACCTTCCACCCAGATCCTGTTGAACAAATCTAACAGAAAGGCCATGCCTCGCTCACCCAGGTGTCGAGGCATGGCGTACGGGACATCGTCCGGACCATAGGCGGTGTCCGCGCACGAAGCGAGACCGGAGCGCAACTCACTCACAGTAAACCTGTCGTTGAAGGGTTCTCCCCTCTGTAGGTAAAGTCCAGCCGGTGGCCTTCCGCGACATCACGACGTGCATTGAATGCTGGCGGAGCAGCATCACGGCTAGAGAATGCGGAAAAAGCGGTCGCTAAGGATTCCGCCACGGACGCGGGGTCCGAGATTGCGGTCCCATTCTCCTGGAGAACGGGAGGGGGGTCCTGAGAGAACTTGCCCCGAATCCTTTGGACTCTCTTCCACACCTCAGCTAAAGGGGTCTTGCAGTTAAGTGAAGACACGTATGCCCGCCAAGAAGAGCGGCGGGCGTGCTTCGAAATATACCGGAACCTAGCCCTAGCCCGACGAAATTCAGCGACAGTGAAATCGATCGGGCGGCGCTTATAGCGCATGAAGGCATAACGCTTCTGTTTGAGGGCCGATCACACTCAGCCGACCACCATGGGAGTGGTCAGCGTGCAAAAGGGCCAGACGTCCTAGGAATAGTATTCAGGCCCGCGGCGATGAGGTTGCCGGAGAAGAACTCAACGGCCTCATCTACCGACCTAAACTCCTTGACTGAGATAGAAAATTCAGAGAAATTTCCTGAAATGCAGGCTACCGCGCCCGCGCCAAGCACCACCGAGGTGGTCTCTCAGGCGGCAGTTGCCCTGAAAATGATATTTGAATGGGAAAGTGATAACTACCATGGAGGTCATCGACCACCCCGCAACCAAAATCACAGGTTGTGCATCCGAAGAGCACAGATAGGTCAAGGCAATAAAATGAAGCGGTTCTCGGACAGTGATGCGTAAACTCATCCACGTTTAGGACACCCATCTCAAGCTCTTCGATCAGATCGGCAAGAAATTGCCCCCTGGTATTTATGGAGTAATCTCCCCAGAGAGGATGCCTGCCGTTCAGATCTCCAAGCAAGAGATAGGGCCTCGGCAACCGTACCACGACGCGGCGGAAGTTCCCCGCGTCAAAGTCAGTGGACGGTGGAATGTACGCAGAAATGATAGTATACCTCCTATCCAGGTGCAGCTGCACAGCCACTGCGTGAAAGGAGGTATCTAAAGAGAAAGGAAGAACGGAGACATCATGCCGGGTGTAAACCTCGCATCCCCCAGCCCGACCATCGCGAGGTGGTGGGGTTGCAAGACCCTTATACCCCGGGAGGGCGGGCAGGGGGCACGCGTCTAGCATGGTCTCCTGCAAAACGATAGCTAACGGGGAACGGGACGAGACGAGCCTCCGCAGCTCCTCCCAGTTGTCCCTGAGTCCACGGCAATTCCATTGAAGGAATATGCCCTCCATGCCTAGCTCGGAGGAGACGCGGGGGTCCTCCTCCAACAGAAGACCCTCACGGGAATGGCCGTACGCTTCCCGGGGGCAGAACCCCGGGCGCTGAAGACGCAGTCGCCTTCGAAGACTTATTGGGGGAGGTTGGGCTCGCCATGCGAGTCTTTTCCTCCTTCCGCCTCGAAACCTTAGGCGGGTGTTGCGGCTTCGGAGGCGGATGGCCCTCTTTTCGAGGAACAAGCGTCTCCGAGGCACTCGCTCCACCACTAGGTGCGGGCAAAGGAGCCGAAGCTCCTTTGTTGCTGTCCTCCTTTCGGGGAACAGCTTTAGGAACCCCGGAAGATGGCCTAGCTACCATCTTCAGGGGTGTTGCCTCCTGTGAGTCTAATGACTCGGTGTGCAGTCGCCAGATAGCGCCTTAAATAAAAAAAATAATGACTCGGTGGAGGCGCGTGGCCGTTTCGCCTTACGGGAAACGGTCACGCTGGGGGAAGAGGGGGGGGGAGCCCTGGTTTTAGCCGGGGCTGGGTGTGTACCCTTCTTGCCGCCAGGGGAGCGCCCGGGTTGAGTAGAGCCTGCAGAAGGGCTCCGAATGGGTGCGGAAACAACCGTGCTCGTTGTCCGGGATGGGCCAGGAGCAGAGGGTGCCTTTCTAACTATTGAGGCATATAACGTCCCAGGCAGAGCCGGGCGCGCCAGGACCTAGTCCTTAGCCTCGCTTAATGAGAGTCGATCCTGGGCCTGAAGGGCCAGGATTTCTTTCTCGAGATATGCACCACATAGCTTCGAAGAAGCGGGGTGCGGCTCTCCGCAATTGACACACTTCGCCACACACGATTTGGACTTATCGTGTGCGGCCTTGGAACAATTTATACAAACTTCGGGTGACCCCGACTTTGCACGTCTACATGAGCGATTCGTATGGCCGAAGCGGTGACAGTAATAGCACCGCCGCGGCAGTGGCACGAATGCCTTCACGCGGTAGCGGTACCAACCGGCACGCACCGACTCTGGGAGTTGTCATAGTCGAACGTGACGAAGAGTGTAGGGGTGGGTCTCAAGGCCCCTCCCTGTTCTCTAATCACACGTTCGACCTTGACCGCCCCATGGTCAGCCACCTCTAGGGTGATGTCCTCAATGGAGTAGTCAACGAGTTCCCTTGCATAAACTACTCCTTTCACAAAGTTCATGGTAGAGTGCGGAGTCGCACTCACCAGGGTGCCATGAAGTGTCCGAAGAGCACTTATCTTGGCCGCCTCGGCGGAATTCTCCAGAAGGCTCCCGTCCGAGAAACGGGTCACCTTCGGCTCTCTACCAATTGTACTAGCTAATCCTCTCCTCTGATGGAACTTGTTTCCCTTGGCCAACATGCTGCCATCAGTTGAAGGAAGCGTTTGAAGGCAGCGGGGTCGAAAACGCCAGGTAACCTCTGAATCGGGGGCCCCGATCTCATCGAGGCTCCGCCCGGTGCACTCTTGGCCTTAGTCTTAGTCAGGGGCTCCGCACACGGCGGGGGGGTAGAGGGGCCGGATGGGCCGATCTTGGCTTGGTCACCTACCAATGTGTCAGCAGACCCATCCGTCCCCGCGGATGGAGAGGAGGCCCGAGTCTTTTTTGTCTTTTTATTCTTCTTTTTAGGAGAGGAGGGCGGGGAATGAACCTGCTTCTCACCTCCGCCGGCAGAAGCCCCCATGCCAAATGGACCGGCCTCAGCCAGGTCCCTCTCCGAAATGGAGAAGGTCCTGGTAGTCGTAAGGGCACCTGCTGGAGGAGATCCCTCACCTCCTTGTACTGCCTCTGAGCCCTCAACCGTTTGAGGAGGACCTTGCATAGGGGCGTATTCGGGTTCGGTGCTTGGCGCCGAGCCCGGATTCACCCCCCCCCCCCCAGTGGAAGGCCCTACCGTCTGAGGCTGGGTTTCCTCAAGGACCATGTCTATCACAGGAGGGGCCTCCAGTTGGCCATCCCCTCCCAGGACATCGCAGGTCCCCTTGGCAGCGTAAAGAGTATTTTGTGGGAGGCACAGGCCTTGACCCCGGCAAGGTTTAATATTCTTGCCAGCAGGTCTTTTGAGGGGAGCGACCGAAGGGGCCTGGCTTCCCTCTCCCCCCTAAGGGGGTTTGCACTACCGAGCCGTTTACACGGGCGGTCGGCAATGGGCTGCCTGCTGGATTTCTTGGCAGTCCCCTTAGAAAGAAAAGGAGGGACTGCCGCTGGAAATAGGGAGCCCGAAAGCACTTCCAGAGAAGGGGGAGTCCCCTTCACCCGTAGGCGTAGGAGAGGAGTAAGCCTCCTCTCCGGTTAAAGAAATATGGAGGGTCCCCTGCGCAAGCACAGGGGGGGGGGCATCTATTTTTTTCGGTGGAGCCGCCCGAGGGCGGCTCCGTCGATGAGCAAGGGGAAATTAGGGAGATTTTTTTTTTTACATCATTGGGCATGGTGACCCTAAATTTTCTGCGGGGCGCAATAGCTCACCACCTCTCACAGTTGCCCGCACTGCAAGAGGTGCTTACAGGCTCTGCGCCAGGCGCCAACATTTGGGACCACCTCTCCCGCCTGGTGGCCTGGCAGTCCATCTGCATGGCGGCTCCACCTTGAACACGGCGTAAAAGGATAGATTGTGAAGAGGAGAGGAAAAGGGATGTGGGGAAGGTATGGGTGGGGATGAAGCAGGTTATTAAAAAAAACATCCCAAACCAGAGCTCAGGGGTTAGGGAACGTTGTCCCCTCCCCCCTCAGCCCCGATCCGGGACGGTTGGCTTGAGAAGGTCAGCATCTACCCTGTAAAATTAGAGGCTAACCAGAGAAAGTTGTGGGAGAGGTTGTATGAGTCCCGTCAGCACGGCGGCCAGGATGGCAAATCGCCGCGCCTCTTATGGGGTAACACAGCGGTGGAGGTTCCATAATGGTGTGGGGGGGGGGGGGCTTTTTGCCTCAATGGAAAAATAAGGCTTCAGGTTGTGCAGGGGCGTCAAATAGTGGCTGGCTATGTAGAGATGCTGCAGAGGACATCCCTCACGACGGAGGGCCCTCGTCTGTGTGGTGATAAATGGGTCTTCAAACAAGACAATGCGGCAATTCACAATGCCCAGATGAAAACATTTGGGCAAGTCTACAAAAATGGACCAATTCACGACAGTGGATGCCCTTGTATCAGGCATGCCACGTTGAATTTTTGAGGTTATCAACAAGAATGATGGATTGGTCTTAAACCTTTGATCAGCTGAGCAGCTGCTCATTTGAGAAAACTGTCTTTTCCCTTTAATTTGTTTAGCTCTACTACAATTTAGCTTTTAGTATAGCAAAGTTTCATTTAGAACCTTATAAGAATCTGAAGGTGCGAAATGTCCATTTTTACAGTTTTTAAACTGGTCATATACTTATGATCAGGACTGTATTACTAAATACATACACGTTATTTTTCTAATATAGTTTGATCTTATAGGGCTTCCAGTACATCTGGGGCAAAAAAAATATACAGAAAAGAGTAACTTTGAAATATTCCATGTGATAATTGGATAGAGTGATATTAGTTAGTTGGTAGTGTTGGCCTTACCTTTCAAAGTTTTGAAAGGTAAGATTTTATTTAATTACAAAATTATGGAACTCTTGTGCAGATTGTCTGCAGTGGGAAAAGTGCAGAAATATTGTATCCAATTTAAAAACAACCTCAACCAAATAACCCCCCCCCCAAAAAAAAACAAACTACAAAGGCATGCCGAGGCATCGGAGCGAGGCCCGCCTATTTCGAGCATTCACCCCCAAACCACAATTCAATGTGTATGAATGAATCGTTCCCGAGTACAAGGTACAAAAGGCAGCGACACCCCTTCATCACCCTGGTGCATCTCAAACTGGGATATTAGGTAAGAATGAGCAAGACTATCTGGGGAGTGGTTACACGGTGCTCGAGAAAGCCCCCGTGAGTGTGCACAATTTAGAAGACAGAAATTCCCCTGAAGCAACCGATGCATTGGGGTCCACAGGTCTCAGCGCGATGGCACCTAACTTTAGGTTAGCGACGATGTCTCCTTGCCGGAAAGACCTGAAGGGTATGTTTTTTACCATGTATTTAGTGTTAGGGAGAAGCGTTGGTCTTGTCGCCCTCATTCCACGCAATCACTATTTGTACAGGAACTCCACACAAGATAATCTAGATATTCTTACAGCTCGCAGCAACCGTAGCATCACAGAAACCACGAAGCAGGGGATGTGGAGATTACAATGTCCCGAGAGGACTGGGAGCTGACTAAAAATAGATGACTATCCGATATAGGCAGTGTCGAGATCAGCCACAGGTGGAGCCATGGGCGAAGGACGAAGACGTCTGGCCTGCGTGTATAAGCTCGTAAGGGACTGTGCCTGGCTGCCTATTGTTGTGCCTACTTCCTGTGATGTTACATAGCTACACCGTGAAACCTACCAAAAGAGTAATCCACAAACCCCTGATGTTAATTAAGCGGGTCCAACCTCTAGAGATCATAAAGGGTTCGACGATCGTCAGTTGGGTTAAATGACAATACTAGCTGGACACCTCACCCGTGAGGCCCTTGGAAATGGACCAAGAATTGTAATTCTGATCTTATGTAATTTTTGTTATCCAACCAAGGGCATTTATTCCATAGTGAATGAATGCTAAATCAGTTCTAGTACATAACATAAGAGTTACAGAGGAGTGGCAGAGTAAAAGAATTAACATACCTTAATTACAAATGAAAGGGAGAAGCTATATTTTGAAAAAGACAAGGGCAAATTTAAAATTAACTCAAAATATCTCTAAGGAAAGAGTGAAAAGGCCAGAGCTAGAACTTAACAAAACAATTAAAATGGAAGAAGTGAGTGTGTACAATGACAATAGGAAAGTACGGTATGTACAATAAAAAAGTTGACTAACCTAATAAAACTAAGAATAATTTTAATTTGGGAAAGAATAGACATTTGGGCCAGCCTTAAAATGACCCGCCTCCCACCTGGATGGTGGCCGTAATGGCGAAGGGAGCATTGGCAACAGCTTTAGTTACCTTCTCCTCCAATTTCTCCAAGTAATCATCATTCACGTCTTCCAGTTCATCTTCATCACTTTCCAAAAGATCTGAAAAGTAATCACATTGAAACAATTACCCCATAATTGTGCAAAAACACACCAAAGCCATAATGAATAAAGACAAAATTTGGAGAAGTACCACTCTCCAATATATGGGAGTAGATAGAAATTGGAACTTAGTGTCTCACTATGCCAAAGATTTATTTAGAGAAAAAAATGTTTTTTTAACAAATATTTAAAATTTAATACATATACCTATGTAAAAAAATAAATGGTAATAGTGGTGAAAGGTTTTGTTAAATCAGCGAAGAAGAATAAGATAAGAAATAAATTTGAGTTGTTCCTTTATTCATTATCATTTATTTTAGTCATATCTGGTTGTTTATTGTAAACTTATTTTAATCACTTTAGTATCATTATTTATTCACTTTTCGTTAATATTATTTACTTTTCTCACAAAGATTATTTTTCAGTAACTTGTTTTAATCCTTAATGATTTTACTCACTTTAGTATCATTATTTATTCACTTTTCATAATTAACTTCTACTTTATGTATTCATTTTTCGCAATTATTCATTCTTCTCACCTTAGATTATTATCCAATAACTTGTTTTAATCACTAATTTAGACACTTATTATTATTAATTTTTCGCACTAATCATTTTATTATCATTATTTATTCGCTTTTTGTTATTTTTAAATACTTTTTTGTAGTTTAGACTATTACTCAATGTCCGATGTTTTTTATCTTCTTGTAGGTGGACATATTGACGGTGTGGTGTGTATGGACGAGTCCAGGATGAATATTGTGCGCTCTATCAGCAGTCCTCTATTTCCTTCGGTGAAGGTGGTTCTTCGTAGGTCCACTTGTAGTCACTACGGTAGATGCCTTCTAGCAGTTTTTCTGTTTCTTTTTGGGGGTCTGCATACAGAAGCACCGAAGACAGATTCACGTCCTCGGGGTCGAAGAAACCCGGCAGTAGGATATTCCTTTTCTCCGTGAGGGGTACTCCAGAATAGTTTAGGATTTCATCTTTTCTTCTGAGCATAGTAGAAGTTGGCTTTTTCCCACTTCTTTCTTTATCTTTCTCTGTTTCTTGTCTCACTTCAATCTTTTTTTCTTTGGGCTCTTTTTCGATGCTTCTTCCTGTGTTTTTGTTGCTTTTTTGCTGCTTCATCTTTTGTTGTTCGTCGATAAACTCTGACCAATACGAGCTTCGGGCTGTGGCTCCAATGACGTTCGATGTAGGCGTCGCCGCCGCCTCGACGAAGGTTTTCTTGTTTGTCGCCTTTTGCCGTTGATCACCACGTTTTGTTCTAAGGGTTTCCTTGCGGACAGGACATCTCATGGCCAAGGGCCTGTGGTTACCTCCTCACTTCACGCATCTTGGTTTTTTCGACGTAAAATCCCTCCATCCGTGACAAATTTTTGAGCAGAATGAGCAAGTGACTTCTTTAGCTTCGACCTGCTCAGGGGCTATTCGAACGTAGAACCCAAGGAGGCCTTCCTTCTTGGCCCTCTGAACCCTATCGACTTTTTCAATGATGATTTTGACGATATTCTTCCTAAACTTCTCCACCTTGGGAATTTTCCCCATTTTTGGTGTTTGGTTAGCTCGGCCTTGATATCTTCTCAACTGTTGTCAGTTAAGATGATAGTTTGCCGTAAGAGGATTTCTTGGGGCATGGAAGCCCAATTTTTCAAAGGGGCTCCATTTTTTTCTGAGACTAATTTATCAATGTCGTCATCCGTCCAATACACTGTCGCACTTTTCCTCCTTTGTCACAATAAGACACTACTTCTCAATCCAATTCAATTTGAATCTCATTATGCCAGGATTTGGTCCTTAAGTATATAGCATAACAAAACCACCAAGATTTCAAGTCATCTTCAAGAAGATTAGGTAAATAGTGATTTCATAAATACATTAGATGTGAAAGTGTCACCCATATATATTTTTTTTTTAATCATGAATGCAGATTCTAAGTTGATAGGGGTTTTACCCTAATCAGCACTCATTTAAGATGCATTTTATTCAGTGGGGACCTACAGTTTAATGTGGAATCGAACCCATAGTTAATGAAGATTCGACTGCAAGTTACATTGTGTTAGAGAATGGCTTCATTTTAGCTCATGTGTAAAGCATGAAGATAAGCATTTTATGATATGGCTTTTCTCGAAGCACAGTTAGGCCCTCATAGGAAAAAACTTTAAAATAATTTTCTCAGACACCATACGTTGCATGGATTAATGCATGCTAATGATTTGCCCGAAGAGCCCTCACTTTCATGCCATCATCCTCTTTTGCACTCCACATCCTGGAATGTAATCAAAATACTTGGGAGCTCAACACCTATCCATTATCATGACAAACAAAAGAATAGAACCAGTTGGCCACAGACCTGCACAAATTACAAAAGAGCCAACTCTGAAGCATTCATTTTCAACAAAAAGCAAAGATCAACACAGAGTGTAAACACAATGAAGGTTGCACCTAGCTAGTCTCTCCCCACTACACTGGTAGCCACAATTAGCCAAGTAGTTACTTGCAAGCACAGCTGAAAGATTCCTTTAAGTTTGGTTACAGTGTTCAGACTGTTAATTTTTGTGTTTGCCATTTCTCATCTAAGATGGAAACAATCCTGTATCTAATGTGAGACCAAGGACTGCAGGCACTATTTAAGGAGAGTGGTGTGTTTGCTCAAGTAATGGAGGTAGTTTGTTGTGCTGTAGGTTGTAATCAGAATGGGATGTTTAAGTTTATTTTGTTTAGTTCTAAATACTGATTTTGAGTGGCGCAAGTGTAGTGAGATTAGGGGGTGTGGTTTGTTTGGCCTAAGGATGGGAAGATGCAACCAGATTTTCAGGCATTTGCAATAGAGTTATGCGAAGGTGGTTGGATTTTTTGAATGAATGAGGGAATTCTGTGAACAGTAACATTTTTTTTAATTTTAAGAAATCATCTAGAGACTGCCTAGTACTACGCAACTTTAAAATACTATGCAAAAAAACAAAACAAAAGGGAAGCAAGCTTCAGCGTTGGGGGTAGGTCCCCCGGCGCAGGAATGGGCGACCTACAAAAATAAAAAAAAAACCAGTTAAATTAAGGGGAGAATGCACGCTCTCCACAAAAGTCGGCCAGTCCACCAGCCAATGCGCACGAACCCGTCCAGAGTACGCGGGACTCCAGGTGGTAGCGACCTCGACCATCCTGATACAGGGACAGGTAACATGCACGACAGTATTTTTTTTTTTTTTAAGAGGTCATCTGGCGATGGCCTACTTGGGCATTAGTCGCGGTATTAAAACTGGCCTAGTTCTAGGCTACTTTAAAATAAAATTAGAGAAAAAAAACACCCCAAAAAAGGTGAAAGGAAGCAAGCTGGTGCGTCAGGGAGAGGTCCCCCCGGCGCAGGAGCGTGAAAACAAAGGGAAAAAAAACAAATGCACAAAACAAAAAAAAAACAAACCTTGCTTGAATAATAGGGAGAAGGTCGGCCTCCCACAAGAAGTCAATGTGCACGAATCTGTCCCGAGTACAAGGGACAGGCGTTAGCGACCCGGCCCATCCCGGTACCGGGACAGGTATCGTGCGCGAAGATCACCCAGACTGGGACATTCGACAAGAATGTGCCGAACAGTCTGGGGGACGACGCAGTCGTTGCAATAGGGCGCAGGCGAGCGCTCCATCAAATAGCGATGCGTCACACGAGTGTGTCCGATTCGGAGACGACAGAAAGCAACCTGAAGCCGCCGCGGTATTGGGGGATAGCTCCATGGAAACAGTCGCGGCGTAATGGCACGCAACTTTAAGTTCCCTTCGACCGTCTCCCATCTTCTTTGCCAAGCAGTCCGAAGAGCTGCCCGTATTCCTGCCATGTAGTCGGTGTGAGGAAGAGCGAAACGCTGGTCCGGTCGCAGAGTCCTCGCGGACTCTTTGGCGCCCTCATCCGCGCGCTCATTCCCCGCAATTCCTACATGTCCAGGAACCGAGCAGAAGATAATCTCGACATCTGCCCAGCTCACCAAAACCGTGGCGTCATGGATATCGCGAACGAGGGGATGCGGAGATTCCAATGCCCCGAGAGCACTCAGGGCGCTTTGTGAGTAGCTATAGATCACAATCCGGTCTCCGAACCGGGCACGTCGCGTAGTCTCCAGTACCGAGTGGTGTATTGCCACCAGCTCTGCCGTGAAGACAGACGCAGCGCCTGGTAGAGCCCCGCTGACTTCAAACAGAGGGGATACGGCGTGGAAGCCGACCCCCTCTTGGGACTTGGAGCCATCCGTATACGCTGACACGGTTCCAGCGTGACACGAGGTGTGCTCCAAAAAGGTCGAACGCAATACTCTCGGCGCAGTACAAGCTTTGGGAGCAGAGGCGTGGCGACAAATAGCCAAATGTGGTACCCTCCAGGGTGGCGTCCTGGGCAGAACCAGGGGCACCACCGGCCCGAGAGCTATATTTAGCTCTCGAAAGAGTTTCCTGGCCCTAAACCCAAAGGGCTTAGGGTATGACTGGCGTCTCTCGGCGGCATAGGCACCATCGAGATCAGCTGCGGATGCAGTGAGAGCTGTTGGCGACTGAGGGAGACGCCGGGCTCGCGTGTACAGGCGAGTGATGCACTGCACGCGGGCGTGCGCGACAACGCAGTCTTCACAGAAGAGCGCTGACTAGTGCTCCATCAAATGGCGGTACGTCGCGCGAGTGTGTCGGATTCGGAGAGGACAGAAAGCAACCTGAAGCCTTCGCGGCATTAGGGGGTAAGTCCATGGGAACAGTCACGGGAAATGGCGCGCAACTTAAAGTTCCCTTAGACCGTCTCCCATCTTCTTTAACAAGCAACCCGTATTCCTATCATGTAGTGTGTGAGGAAGAACGAAATGCTGGTCTGGTCGCCCAGTCCTCGCGGATTCTTTGGCGCCCTCAATCCCCGCAATTAGTACATGTCCAAGAACCCAGAGAAGATAATCTCGACATCAGCCTGGCTTGCCAAAACCGTGGTGTCACGGATATCGCGAACCAGGGGATGCTGAGATTTGCGAGTCGCTATAAATTACAATCCGGTCTCCGAACCGGGCACGTCGCGTAATCTCCCGTACCGAGTGCTGTATTGCCACCAGCTCGGCCGTGAAGACAGACGCAGCGGCTGGCAGAGCCCCGCTGACCTCAAACAGAAGGAATACGGCGTGGAAGCCGAACCTCTCTTGGGACTTGGAGCCATCCGTATACAGTGGCACGGTTCCAGGGTGATACGAGGTGTGCTCCAAAAATGTCGAATGCAATACTCCGGCGCTGTACAAGCTTTGCGAGCAGAGGCGTGACGACAAATAGCCAAAGGTGGTACCCTCCAGGGTGGTGGCCTGGGCAGAACGAGGGGCGCCACCGGCCAGAGGTATACCCAACTCTCGAAGGAGTTTCACGGTGGTAAAGGGACGGTCGAAAAGAGCTACGGATGCAGTGAGAACTGCACTGTGCATCGACAAGTAGGCTCTCAATGGGGTAAGTGTGGAAGGCACCGGTCGTCAGGCGAAAGCCGGTGTGGTTGATCTAGTCCACCTTCTGCAATAGACGCTCAGCTGCGGATGCATGAAACTCGCATCCGTAGTCGAACTTCGAACCACCAAAGATCGATAAAAAAGTAAGGCAGTAGCCCTATCAGCGCTAAACGTCACGTAAAGAAGAATATCCATGGCGAGGGTACAAGAGACCCTAAGGCTGCGAATATGAGCCTCCCAGGTGAGGCGTCGGTCAAATACAAGACTAAGCAAACGGTGCGATTCAACCACTTCCAGGCGTGGAGACTGGATGGCGGCATAAGTGCATCAGCTTAGTCTTGGTCAGGAAAAACCGAAACATGTCTGCTTCTGCATAGCAAGAGACGCGGTTCAATGCCTGTTGGAGTCGACGCTCCAGTTGGCATCTGGGCTGCGCCTAAAGAGATCGAAAGGTCGTCCACGTAGTGCGTAGCGAGAACATCGTCCGGCAGCACCGAGGTGATGCCGTTAAATTTCAGGGCAAAGAGTGCGACACTGAGGACATTTACCGGAACATAACCTAACCCGAAAAAATTCACAGACAGTAAAATTGTTCAGGCGGCGCTTATAGCGCATGTAGGCATAATGCTTCTGCTTTAGGGCCATCTCACACTCAGCTGACCACCACGGGAGTGGTCGGCGTGCAAAACGGCCTGACGATCTGGGAATAGTAGTCAGGCCCGCGGCGATGAGGTTGCCGGAGAACTCAACGGCCTCATCTACCTAATAAACTCCTCGACTGAGATAGAGAATTCAGTGATTTCCTGAAATGCAGACCACCGCGCCAAGCACCACCGGGGGGCGCTCCCGGGCGGCATCGGCCCAGAAAATGATATTGGAATGGGAAAGTGATCACTACCATCGAGGTCATCGACCATCCCCCGAATCAAAATCAGGCTGTTCATCCGGAGAGGACAAAGATAGATGGAGGCAGGAAAATGAAGTGGTTCTCAGGCAATGATGTGTAAACTCATCCACATTTAAGACACCCATCTTAAGCTCGTCGATCAGGTCGGTAAGATCTTGACCCCAGAGATTAATAGAGTAGTCTGCAGAGAGTGGGGGGGGGGGAAGTTCCCACCGTTTAGATCTTCGAACAAGAGAAAGGGCCTGGGCAACGGTGCCACTATGCGGGGGACTTAAGGAGGTATCTAAAGCTAACATAAGAACGGAGAAATCATGCCGGGTGTAAATAGCACATACTGCCACCAGGCCCCCCATCTCGTGGTGGTGGGGTCGCAAAATCCTTATACCCCAGGAGGGTGGGCAGAAGGCATTTTGCCCAGCATTGTCTCTTGCAAAAAGATAGTTAACCAGGAGCGGGAGGAGACAGACTCAGCAACTCCTCCCAGTTGACCCGGAGTCCGCGGCAATTCCATTCAAGGCATAGCTCCGAGAGGATGCGGAGGTCCTCTTCGAAGAGAAGACCCTCACGGGAATATCAGTACGCTTGCACAAGGCAGAACTCCGGCGCTGTTGGCCTTCGAGGGCTTATTGGGGGAGGTTGGACTCACCATCCGAGTCTTTTCCTCCCTCCCTCCCCTTTGAAAGATTACCGTCTCCGAGCCACCCAGCCCACCACTGGACTGGGCGAAGGAGCCGAGGATCATTTAGTGCTGTCCTCCTTTTCGGGGGAAGCTTTAGGAACCCCGGAAGATGGCTTGGAGGCCAACTTCAGGGGTAATGCCTCCTCCTGTGAGTCTAACGACTCGGTGGAGGCGCGTGGCCGTTTCGCCTTACGGGAAACGGTCACGCTGGAGAAAGGCCTTGTTTTAGCCGGGGCTGGGTGTGGACCTTTTGTGCCGCCAGCTTTATCAGGGGAGCACGCTGGGTGGATAGAACCTGCACAAGGGTTCCGAAAGGGGCGCAGAAACGACCATACTCGTAGGCCTGGAGGGGGGAGGAAGCAGAGGGTGTCTTTTTAAACATTGAAGCATAGGATGTCCCGGGCAGCGCTGGGCGCTCCAGGACCAAGTCCTTAGCCTCACGAAATGAGAGACGATCCTGAGCCTGAACGGCCAGGATTTCTTTCTCACGGAGATAAGCACCACAGTGCTTCCAAGAAGCGGGCCGCGGCTCTCCTCAATTGACCACACACGATTTCGACTCAGGCCCCTCCCTGTTTTCTCATCACACGTTTGAACGTGACCACCCCATGGTCGGCCAGCTCTAAGGTGGTCATCTATGGAGTAGTCCATGAGTTCCCTCGCATAAACTACTCCTTTCACAAAGTTTATGGGAGAGTGCGGCATCACTCACAGGCCTGCCATGAAGTGTCCGAAGGGCACTATTCATGGCCGCCTCGGAGGGATTCGATGCATTCGCCAAAAGGCTCCCGTCCGAGAAACGGGTCACCTTCGGCTCTCTACCAATCACACTAGCTAAAGCTCTCCTCTGATGGATTATGTTGCCCTTAGCCAACATGCCGCCATCAGTGGAGTGAATAAGCATTTGAAGCAAGCGGGCTCGAAAACGCTGGGTAGTCTGAATGAGTGGCCTCGAAGTAATCGAGGCACCGCTCTGCACATTTGTACTTTTGATCTTTGTCACGGAATCGGCACCCGGGGGACCCATGGATGGAGAGAAGAGGAGCCCCCAAGCCAGATGGACCGGCCTCAGCAAGGTCCTGGCGGTCGCAGGGGCACCCGCCTGAGGAGGACCTTGCATAGGGACCAACTCAGGTTCGGTGCTTGACGCTGAGCCCTACTCTCTGAGCCTGGGTTGCCTCAAGGACCATGTCGATAGTGGTGGGAGCCTCCATTTGGCCATCCACCCCCAGGGCATCACAGACCCCATTGGCAGCTGTGTCACGAGAAGAGTATGGGGAGGCACAGGCCTTGACAACCGCTAAGGTTAGTATATGAGCCAGCACGTCTCTGGAGGTAAGCGGCCGATGGGCCCTGCCTTCCCTCTCCCACCCTAAGGGGGTTTGCCTTACCGAGGCGCTTCAATGGGGAGCGGTAGGTTATGGCTGCCTGCCTGTTTTCTTGGTACTCCCCTCGGAAAGAAGTGGGGGGGGCGCTGCCACTGGAAATAGGTAGGCACCCTGAGGGCACGTTCAGACAAGGGGGTGAGGACTCCCCTTACACCCGTAGGTAAATGAGAGGAGTAAGCAAACTCTGCATTCAAAGAATTTTGTAGGTTCCCCTGTGAAAGCACAGGAGGACCGGGGGCTCTATTTTTTCAGTGGAGCTGGCCGAATGGTGAGGGCGAAATGGGAAGGTTTTTTTTTAAAGATTTTTATCATCGGGCATGGGGACGCTATTCTTCCTGCAGGAAGCAAATGCTCATCACCCTTGGCAGTGGCCCGCTCTGCGAGGGGTGCGTAAGGTGCTAGCAGATTTATGTAGCGCCATTTTACGCCACCCCTCCCGTCTGGTGACCTGGCAGCCCTTTTGACATGGAGTAAAAAAGGATAGTGTGTGAAGTAAGAAGTAAAGGGGGGGGGGGTATGGGTGGAGATTAAGCAAGTTGTTAAAAACCCACCATCCCAAACAGGAGCTCAGGGGTTAGGGAACATTGTCCCCTCCCCGCTCAGCCCCAATCCAGGATAGTTGGCTGAGAAAAAGGTCAGCATTTACCCTGTGAAAATAGTGGCCAACCAGAGAAAGTTGTGGGAGAGGTAGTAGGGGAGAAACGCAGGCTGTCTGAAAGAAGAGGCTAAGCTGGAGCCAGTGTGCAGTAACATCTTGTCCTACCTTAGACTTACATTTTGAAATACCTTGGTTCTTAATCTATGGGCTATTAAACTTTTATTAGTAGTGTTAATTTAATGCCACAATACTAAGTTTGTCTAAAGTAAACAGTGAATGAAATGTTAGTCTCATAAATGAACACCATTCAGAATGACTAACATAATTTTGTAAAAATCTTTACAAAATAAATGGAAGAAAAATATAAAACTACATCAAACATGGATTCTTCATTGCAGATGAAGTGGGATATGTAAAATAATTAATGTTCTAGAAAATGGCTTAATCCATTTCCAACTTCTTAAGCCAAAGAGGTTTACAAGATACCATCAGATTATCTTTTTATAAGTTTACAAATCACCTGAAGAAATGAAATGTAAAAAAAAGGAGAAAGAAGTTGAACGCTTCCTCTTCACTCATAATGCCATATCTGCAATCTAACAAAGATTTCCTCTTCTTTCCTCATCAAATATACTCCTAACACTTTGCAACACTCGCTGCACATATGGACAGATTAACTGGTATGACTGGACAGTAAGTTGGGATCCTACCTACATGGCAAAACAAAAAGGGTTGGGCAATTTCCATATTTCAGTAATTGACAGCATTAGAAAATTGAGGAATCCAATTTATGAAAAACATGTGAAATGATACGACTCATCAAGAGGGAATAAAACTTTAGGTTTGCTAGACTTTAACACCAACCCTCAGGCCAAAGTCCGTCAATCCTCTATGCTTGTTGGCTGGCATAAATAAAAGCCAAAAGTGGAGGGTATTATTCCTCAAGATAAAAAAAGGAGGTAAGAACACCCATTACGTACCATTCTCAAGATCATCCTCATCCTCATCCTCTTCCTCATCGTCATCATCATCATTCTCATCAACAGCTTTTGCTTAAAAAGAAAAAAAAAATTATAATCCAATAAAATGGGTAAATTTGCACAAAAATATAAATGATAAATCAGAACAAAATTAATAAATTCTGTATTTTCTTAAAAAGCCAATCTTCAACCAGTTTACCAAAGTTGTGTTGGCCAGCATCAACAACCCTGACCTAATGCTCCATTAAGCACAAGGTGCCCCATCATTTTTTTCCCATAGCAAATTGGTTAGTGATAGCAATGGAGAACGATGTTGTTTAGCATCTTTTACAACCACGTTTCATACATGGGCAGAAGACATAGCATGCTCCCTCACAAACACCCTTCTCCATTGCAAACCAACCATACACAATATCATCCACTTCTATAAAATACTCTAGATTCCAAGAAAATTGCAGAGAATATTCTTTGAATTTGAATCTTCTGATGGTGTAAGTTTCAATCATGACAGCAAATAAGAAAAGTTTATCAGGAAAGTACTTTGTACTTTAAGAAAAGGCTAACTTACAGTTTATGTATACAAATGCATGTATAGCAACATTGTGCCACGTGTATGGAAGATTGCTATGAATGATATTAGTCATTCATTCGGATGGTGAGAAGATTTAAAGCTGAAAAGGAAATTCAGAAAGCAGGCTGGCCAGTGCAAGAGTGAAGGAATGAGAGATATTTAGAGGCAGTGTAGGCAATTGAAAAAGTGATTTCAGACATAAGGTTCCAAGAGGATATCAGGTCCATTGACCTGAATAGGGAAATGGGTCGCCCTTTGAAAAAATGCATAGCAAACATTGCAAGAGAGCTAAGAGTGGAGAATTGTTTTCAGTGACAAAAGCAATTTAGATTCATTTGGATTGGATTGAAAGAAGCATGTAAGGGTGTGCAGACGAAAGATTAAATCCCACATGTATGAAAGAATTTTGAGTGCATGTTTTCAAGTGCTGTAGTCTGTAAGCTCATATATTTATGTGATAAAGTAAATTCTGTGATATACAAGAATCTACTTGAGGAACATGTGATCCCTGAATTAAATGTGCAAGAAAACCAAAGGAAGATACAAGGTAAGAAGCAGGAATGTTGAAAATCTTGTGAAAAGAATACAATAAAATGTGCCGTATGTGGGGTTTTTCATCTCAATTCCACATTACTAAGTTTATTTAGGTTATAGAAACGTTAAGATTTAACTTGTGTGACCCTTCACACCCTCTTGTTTCCAGGTGTCAATATTAACTATTTTTGTGTTTCATTGCTTAAATATGAAGTTAAGTGTAGCTAAGAATTGCAGTGTTGAGTAAAATTACCAGACCCTAAAAAAATATTTTAGACCCATCTTGGAACTTAGATTAGCTTATTCAAAATTTTAGTTTTTATGATTTTCTATACTTTTTCCTACTTTTGTCACATCCATTGATTATCGTATCACTAAATTTATAGCATGGCCTTGGCTAAGACAAATGGGGGGGGGAGGGGATTATTTTGCTATTCTAATCAATCATATTGATATAATCTTCAGGTTTAAAACTAAAGGGTTTTGGAAGGTCAAAGATTCTATCATCAGGATTCAGCTCTTGCTCAAATGAAGCTGGGAAAGGGACTGTTCTGATAAGTATTCTGGACAGGGACAACAGTTAATATAATGTTCTTGGAGTGAGCAATTAGAATTATTTCACATTGCATTTTACACAAGATCTTTGTTCTCTTTGATTGCATCATTTACCAGAAATAAGGTGCTTCATGCTCATCTTTTGATGCAATTGAATAGAATAAACTTTCATTATGATTTTTAGGCAATCTCAACTTTTAGCGGGAAATTCTGATGGCTTTTTTATTTTTATTTTGAGGGCCAATCTAGGGACTGCCTACTAGGGCAAAAGTCGCTGTACTCACGCTACAGGGTACTATTAGGCTAGATTAAAAAACAAAACATGTAAATAACAAAAATATAAAGATAAAAAGAAAAGGGCTAGACAAAAAAACAAGAATGTAAAATGGTAACAAAGATGCACGCTCTGCAGTAGGGATGCTCCCCCCCTTCGGTGCAGGAACATGCAACCTACAAAAAAAGTCAGAAGAGACTCCTACTAGTAGTATAGTCCACAAGTCTGTGTACACGAACTCGTCCCGAGTACAAGGGACAGGCGGTAGCCACCCCCCTCTCCAGGAGCAGGTAACTTGCGCGAATATCAGCTAGACTGAGACATTCAACAAGAACAGTCTCGAGGACAACGAGGTCATCACAATAAGGTGCAAACGCGCGCTCCATCAAAAGGCAGTGGGGAAATCCCGGGAGTGTCTCCCTTTAGAGAAGACAGAAGCCGTCGCGGCATTGGGGGGTAGGTAAATGATGACAGTCGCGGCTCAATAACACGTAACTTTAAGTTCTCCACGACCGTATCGCATCATACTTGCCTGTTGCCGGTATTCCTGCCATGAAATCGGTGTGAGGAAGAGCAAATCGCTGGTCTGGTCACCCAGTCCTCACCGACCCTTTAGTGCCCTCATCGGCGTTCTCATTCCTCGCAATTCCTACATGTCCAGGAACCCAGCAGAAGATAATCTCGACGTCGGCCCAACTCGACTAAACCGTGGCGTCACGGATAACGCAAATTAGGGTGCTTTGTAAGTTGCTATGAATCGCAGTCCAGTCTAGAAACCGAGCACTTTGCGTTATCTCCATACCGAACGGTGTTTTGCAACCAACACGGGCGTGTCACGAAGTGTGCTCCAAGGAGGCCAAACGCAATACTCCCAGCACTGTAGAAACATGGGGAGCAGAAGCGTGGCAAAGAATAGTTAAAGATGGTACCCTCCAGGGTGGCGTCCTGGGTAGAACCAGGGGCACCACCGACCCGAGAGCTATACCGAGCTATCGAAGGAGTTTCCTACCCCCTAAAGCCAAAGGGCTTAGGGTATGACCTGCGTCTCACGGGGCATAGGCCCTGGTGAGTTCAGCTGCGGATGCAGTGAGAGATGTTGGCGAATGAGGGAGGCGCCTGGCTTGCGAGTAGGCGAATAATGCACTGTGAACGGTGAACAAGTAGGCTCTCAATGGGAGAAGTGCAGAATGCACCGGTGGCCAGACGAAGGCCAGTGTGGTGGATCGAGTCCACCTTCCACAATACACGCAGGGATGTGAATGCATTAAACGTCACGGAGCGATGAATATCCATCGCCATGATACAACCCCCCCGCCCCCTAAGGCTGCGAATATGAGCCTTCGAGGTGAGGCGTCGGTCAAATAAAAGACCAAGTAAAGTGTGAGACTACACCACTTCCAGGCGAGCCCTATTTAGAAATAAAGGCTGGGCCAGGGCGGCAGAAGTGCACCACCTTAGTCTTGGCCAAGGAAAACAGAAGCCTGGGTATTCGGCCTGTTAAAGTCGATGCTCCAGAGTTGGCATTTGGGGCATGCCAAAAGAGATCGAAACGTTGTCCATGTAGTGCGTAGCGAGAACATATTCTGGCAGCATCAAGGTGATGCTGTTGATGCTCAAGTCAGAGTGCGAAACTTCCCTGCGGCACAACCTCTTCCTACTCCATTGGGCGGCATAGGGCTCCCCGACCTGTACACGGAAAAGACGATCTCGAAAAAGTTCTCATATAAAGTATGGGAGGCGTCCAACGGTCCCCATTGTGTGTCCATGCAGTATCATAGGCCTTCTCCAGATCAAAAAAACACCGTGGGGTAGTGCTGTGTACGAAGGAAGGCCTTGCAGACGGCTTTCTCCAGTTAGAGCAGAGCATTCCACATGGAGTGGAACTTGGGGAGGCCGCATTGTGCAGAAGACAGATGGCCTCTGCTGTCCAGAAAAAAAGGTTAATCTAACATTTACCAATTTCTCCATCAACTTGCACATGCAGAGATGTGCGGAAACCAGCCGGGGCAGAGTTCTCTCCCCAGTTTGCGAAAAGCAGTTTCTCTCATCTTGGGCGTGCAAACCGCGATCAATCGAGGCAGGTACGCCAGCCCTCCGTAGACTCACAATACATAAGTGGGCATACGCAGACAGGCCCTGATATCCCTTACCTTCCTAAGAGGATTGGCCCTGTAGAGCCGCCTGCGTGCTTTCTTGGCAGGAGGTCCCCTGCAAAAAAACAAATAAGGGACTGACACTGCAAAGAGAGGCACGCAAGGGCAGCTGTAGGCCCTCTTCATAGATAGAAGAGATTTGGAGGGTCCCCAGAAAAAGCACGAGGGGGGGGGGCACCTTTTCTGATGTGGAACTGCCTGAGAGCGGCTCCGATACTAGTGTAGGGGGAGACTTTGTTTACTTAATCCATGGGCATAGTGACCCTGGTATTTACACGGAACGCAAACACTAATTACACTATGCAGTAGCTCTCGGAGGAGTGCATACGGGACAGACAAAGGCAGCTGCTGCCGTTTGAGGCCCCTCCTCCTGCCTAGTGGCCAGAAAGCCCATCAGCATTGGGGCTCCACCTTATGCTCGCATAAAATTAAGTCCATGAAAAGAAAGAGAAAGGGTAGGAGTGAGGCAGGTTGTTAAAAAACTACCACCCCAAACTGGATCTCAGAGGTGATTATGATTATTTAAGGTCATCTGGCAACTGCCTACTTGGGCATTAGTCGCAGTATTTAACATTGCTTAAAATTAGGCATCTTTAAAAGAGGATGCTAAAAAAAACCATTAAAAATAAAGAAAAAAAGGTAAGCAGGAAGCAGGCTCATGCGTCGGGGGAACGTGCGACCTACTAAAATAAGAAAAAAACAAAAACAAAACAAGACTTTAAATAAAGGGGAAGAAAGCCGGCCTTCCCTCAAGTCTAAAAGTGCACGAACGTGTCCCGAGTACAAGGAAAAGGTGGTAGCGACCCCACCCATCCAGGTACAGGAACAGGTAAGGTGCGCGGAGATCGACCAGACTGAGACATTAAACAAGAATGTGGCGAACAGTCTGGGGGACAAGTCTTCACAGTAGGGCGCAGGCGAGCGTTCCATCAAATGACAGTGCATCCCGCGAGTGTGTCCAATTCGAAGATGAGAGAAAGCAACCTTCGCCTTCGCGGCATTGGGAACAGTCGCGGCGCAATGGCACGCAACTTTACGTTCCCTTCGAGCATCTTCCATCTTCTTTGCCAAGCAGTCCGAAGAGCTGCCCGTATTCCTGCCATGTAGTCGGTGTGAAGAAGAGCGAAACGCTGGTCCGGTCACAGAGTTCTCGCGGACTCTTGGCACGCTCATTCCCCGCAATTCCCACATGTCCAGGAACCCAGCAGAAGACCTACAGTCTGAGGCTGGGTTGCGTCAAGGATCATGTCTATTTCGGTGGGACCTCCATTTGGCCATCCCCCCCCCCCCACGGCATCACAGGTCCTATTGGCAGCAGTGTCATTAGTCTTGTCTTAGGAGACACAGGCCTTGACCCCCGCTAGGTTTAGTATTCTAGCCAGCAGGTCTTTTGAGGGAAGCGATGGAAGGGGACTGGCTTCCCTCTCCCCCCTAAGGGGGTTTGGCCTACCGAGCCGCTTCAATGGGGAGCGTTCGGCTATGGGCTGCCTGTTGGTTTTCTTGGCAGTCCCCTTGGAAAATAAAGGGGGGACCGACGCTGGAAAGAGGAGGCAGGGGGAGTCCCCTACACCTGTAGGCAAAGGAGAGGAGTAAGCCTCCTCTCCGGTTAGATATTTGGAGGGTACCCTGCGAGAGGACAAGGGGGGGGGGGGAGGAACCTCCATTTTTTCTGTGGAGGTACCCGAAGACGGTACGGTACATACAGGCCTGACAGAGCCAGATGCTGCCATTCAAGACCACCACTCCCGCCTGGTGGCCTGGCGGCTCCACCTTGGGCACGGCGTAAGAAGGATAGTGTGTGAAGTGAGAAGGAAAGGAGATGTGAGGAATGTATGGGTGGAGATGAAGCAGGTTGTTAAAAACCCACCATCAAACCGGAGCTCAGGGGTTAGGGAACATTGCCCACTCCCCCTTCAGCCCCGATCCAGGATAGTTGCATGAGAAAAAGGTCAGCATCTACCCTGATAAAATAGAGGCTGACCAGAGAAAGTTGTGGGAGAACTTATATGAAGAGCGAGGAAACAGGGGGGAAACAAGTGTTCTGAAGGAAGGAGAAGAGGTTAAGCTGGGGTCAGACGGGGTTGCTGATTCCCATCAGCACGGCGGCCAGGATGTCAAATCGCCGCGCCCCTTGGGGAGTTTCAGGGGTGAGGGGGCGTTGTCCCCACCCCCTCAATCTGGATGGTTGGGTGAGAGGAAGATGGTTTGCGTCTAACCTGTGAAATTAGAGGCTGACAAGAGAAAGTTGTGCGAGTGAGAAAGCAGAGTAAAAAGAGTCAGAAAGGAGGAGGCTAAGCTGCCAGCACAGCAAATAATTTGTGTTAAGATGACCCAGAATGAGACATTCAACAAGACTGTGCTGAACAGTTTGAGGGACAATGTAGTTGTGGCAATAAGGGGGGGGGGGGGTGAGCACTCAATCAAATGGCAGTGAATCCTGTTAATGTGGCCAATTTGTTGCCAGGGACTACAAAACAGGTTGTATGATCAGATGCTTTCTCCCTTAATCTCCAAAGCGGTTAGAGGCAGCAGAGGCAATCTACTACTGGGGAGCTATTTACAAAAATAACGATAACAAGTTCCATAGATGATGTGCAACAAGACAAAGAGACTAATTTGTATTAAAACACAAAGACCGATCCTCTTATCTTCAATTTTCTTTTCACATATGTAAAATCAACTTCATAGTAGTAGCTTACCCGCATATGCCCTCTTAAGGCCTTGGAAGAGAAGAACCAAGGTGGGCAAGATATCCTTGTGACATTCCTGTAGCACTGGAACTCGCTCAGGGCCCAACTGGAGAAGGGTACAGAGACCTAATACACAGACTTTTCGATCATGCAATCTAGAACAGAAAATTAATGTAAAACTTCGTACCAATAAACCTATTCTACTCCTATCTTTCATTTTTATCCAAGCCTCACTGCAGATTTTTTTTTTACAGAAAAGCAACCCCCCCCCCAAAAAAAACAACCATTTTAATGCATATTTACAAGTCTTTGCAACACTACATGCTCAGGTCATTAGTCAAGTGCAGATTCCAGAGGGGCCTTACCAACTGTCCTTCCCATTACTCAATGCAAAATCCCCATGATATAATTTTCCACATAACTAGAAATTCAAAGCTCCAAATCCATTCATTAATGCTTTCAAGAACAAAAAATGGAGTCTTACCCAAGGAAACAGTCAGCATCATGCATCCACTGTTTAATAAAATGCGTTGACAGAGGGGTGTCAGAATTGGGCAACTGGGTGGCTTCCAAATTGGCGAGAACAACATCTGGAGCAGTGTACAAGGCAGCAATCACCACCTTGGGAATAAAAATCAAATGATTGGATAGGGTAAACAAGTTAAATACCATACCATAAAAAAATAAATTGCAATTCAATTACCATTACTAATTCCATCTACAGGGATTGGGAAAGCTTTTAATTCAACCATATATAAATGACACAGTAGCTTCACACATGACAAACAATTAATCACTAATCACTTTCCAATAATATAAGAAACAACCAGAAATCAAACCTGCAACAACATAGTCCTCAACTCAGTCGTCTTGACCTCCCGGAGGAGGCGCTCAATCACAGTCTCGAGAATCACGCTCAGATATTGGCCCAGGGAATTTTGACATTGAAGAACGACCACTTCAAGCAGCTTGGTAGCATGACACTCCTCCTCCTCACCACTGTCATTGGTCAGAATCGTCTTACACATGTCAAGCACTGCCTGCAGACGCGGCTCTGAACTCATGAAAGATGGAGTATCTACAGTAATGTAGTTGTGGAGGGCAGGCATCATTTCAGGGAAGTAATCAAACCCATCACTCTTAAACACTGAGTACATCATCTCAAAGCACTGCCACAGGTCAGTAGAGATCCGGCTGCTCGTCAAGCTATATATCAGTGCCAATGCTTCCTCATAGAACTCTATAAATATAAACAAACATGAGCAGTGTCAATATTGTGAAACAACAGCACTGGAGGCTTTACTTACAAATATTTTTAAAATTTCAGGATCCTTTCTGGGAAAGCCCCACAAATTCAAACCACTTTAATATATTGATTTAAGGGTTATATTTTATGTAATCTTGGCAGTCAAAGGGTTAAATTTTTTTTTAAGATGGCACTAATCTGGAGACTGCCTACTAGGGCGAATTGGAAAAGGTACAAAAGATATCAAAAGCAAAAATACAAGAAGTAAACACACACCAGCATCAGGGACAGGTGACAATACCAAATAAAATGGAGGGCAGCCTAGTAAAAAAAAATCAGATAGTCTACAAGTGTGTCAGCAAGACTTCGTCCAAAGTAAAAGGCTCAAGAAGTATTTTTTTTTTATTAATATTTTAGGACCCCATCTGGTGACAGCCTACTTGGGCTTAAGTCGCTGTACTCACTACAGCCTAATACTAGGCTATATTATAAAAAAAAACAAATAAAAAGGATAAAAAGATCAGAGGCTAAAAAAATTAAAAAGCAAAAAGGTAAAAAGGAAGCGTGCTCGAGCGTCAGGGGTAGGCGTGCTTCCCTAAGACCCAGGAGCATGTGACAGACAACAAAGTCAAATAAAGTGGAGGTCCAAAAAGTCTTATAGTCCGCAAGTATGTGTGCATGAACCAGTCATGAGCACATGGGACAAGAGGTAGGGACCCAACTCTCCCGGGAGAGGTAACATGAGCAAAGATCACTCATACTGGAGCATTTAACAAGAACGTGGTGAACAATCTGGGGGATGACAAATGAAGGTGGGTCCAATTTGGAAATGACAGAAAGCACCCTGAAGCTGTTGCAGCCTTGGAGGGTAGGTCCATGGGAACATTCGCAGCGCAATGGTACGCAACTTTAAATTCCCCTCAACGGTCTCCAATCTTCTTTGCTAAGCATCCTGCATTACTGCCATGTAATCGGTGTGAGCAAGAGCGAAACGCTGGTCTGGTCACCCATTTCTCGCGTACTCTTTGGCGCCCTCATTACCTGGAGTTCCTACATGTACAGGAACCCAGCAGAAAATAATCTTACATCCACCGGTCTCACCAAAACCGTGGTGTCATGGATATCGAGAACCAGGGAATGCGGAGATTCTAATGCCGCGAGAGCCCTCAAGGTGCTTTGTGAGTAGCTATAAATCACAATGCGCTCACCGAACCGGGCATGTCGCGTTATCTCCCGTACCCAACGGTGTATTGCAACCAGCTCAGCTGTAGAGACAGACGCAGCACCTGGCGGAGCCCCGCTGACTTAAACAGAGGGGATACGACATGGAAGCAGACCCCCTGTTGGGACCTTGAGCCATCCCTATACAATGGCACGGTTCCAACGTGACACGAGGTGTGCTCAAAAAGGTTGAACGAAATACTCCGGGCGTGGTAGAAGCTTTGGTAGCAGAGGAGTGGCGACAAATAGTTATGAGGTGGTACCCTTCAAGTCAGAACCAGTGGAACCACGGGCCAGAGAGCTATACCTAGCTCTCAAAAGAGTTTCATAGCCCTAAACCCAAGCACTTAACTTCACGCAATGAAGAATATCCATGGTGCGAGTACAAGAGACCCTAAGGCAGCAAATATGAGCCTCCCAGGTGAGGTGTCGGTGAAATACAAGACCAAGGAAACGGTGCAAGCCCACCACGTGCAGGCTCACCCCAATGAGAAATAAGTCTGGGGCCTCGGGGACCAGAGCCATCTCAGGAGAAGCTTGAATAGGGGCAGACACATGGTCTGTGCTCGTCACCGAGCCCAGGTTGGACCACATGGAAGATGCTACCATCAGAGGCTAGGGTGCTGTTGAGCACGAGAAGGTTGAGTAATATTGCGAGGGGGCGACCGCGAAGTGATCGCTGCAATACTTTGCGTGTGAGGGCGAGATAGAGGCCATCGCGTAGGCCTCGAACTCGCCTGGTTCGAAGAATGGTGCATGAGCATATCCGGTGGAGGAGCAGGGGTCAGGTGATCGGGAAGTTTTGTTGTTTTTTTTAAATTTCCATCATTGGGCATGGGGACCCTGTTTTAATTGCGGGATGCAACCGCTAATCATCCCACGCAGTAGCCGGAGCTGTGAGGGGTGAATACAGGGCCAGCAAAGCCGGCAACCACCATTCAGGGCCACACCTCCCGCCCAGTGGCCAGGCAGCCCATAAGCCTGTGAGGGGTGAATACAGGGCCAGCAAAGCCGGCAACCACCATTCAGGGCCACACCTCCCGCCCAGTGGCCAGGCAGCCCATAAGCATGGCGGCTCCACCTTGGGCTCGGTGTAAAATTGATAGTTTGTCGAGATAAAGGTGGTGTGAAGAGGATGAGGGTGGGGAAGGAGCAGGTTTTTAAAAACCAACCACCACAAACCGGGGCTCAAGAGGTGAGAGGGCGTTGTCCTCCCGGAATAGTTGACTGAGGAAGCTGGTCGGCATCCACCCAGTGAAATTAGAGGCTGACGCGAGAAAATTTTGGAAGAGATTGTGTGGAAAGTGAGGATGTAGGGTAAGATAGCAGGTTTTCACAAGGAAGGAAGAGAGGCTAAACTGGGGCCGGACGGAGGGCTGAATCCCGTCAGCACGGCGGCCAGGATGGCAAATCATCGCGCCCCTTACAGGCTGGGTTTGAGTAAGAAAGAGCTGAAGAGAATGAAAGATACTAAGGAAGAGACTAACAAGGTGTTCAAATTCACGAAGTCATCATTCAAGTCAAAAGGAGCATAGAAATTCCTGTGATAATGAAAAGACAGAACTTTTATTTGAATACAGAAATTGTGCAGGGTGATGTTCCATGGTTGATAGGAAAGAAAACTATGAACAGAATAGGTATGATGATAGATTTAAAAAAGGATAATGTGAAAATCGAAGCTTTAGGAGGAATGGAAGTAAAATTAAGAGAAGATGAGCAGGAGTTGGGTGAAGTGAATTTGAGTGTTTGAAGAGCCATTCTACCACCCCTTTTCCAATACCCTGTCCCTCCCTCTGTATGAATGAGATATATACATATACGAGGGAGGGTCAATAAGTTTTGTGAATCGGTAGGGCAAAACAGAGGAAGGGGGATGGCTGTTTGTGGGGATGTTAGGACAAGTTATGACAAGTTAGGACCTGCAGCCGCACGCTCCTGCCTCGTCTATTTAAGAAGCAGTAGCTGATCGCAGATCGTCAGTCACGAATTTTTCAACAATGGAGAAGGTTGAGCACCGCGAAATGATCAAATTTTTGACCAAGGAAGGCAAGAATGCAAAAGAGATCCATGAACGCATGGTTGCAGTGTACACCGAGACCGCCCGTTCCTATGCAACCATGGCTCGATGGAATAGGGAGTTCCGCCATGGTCGTGAGTCCCTTGAAGATGACCCCCAGTCCAGGACGCCCGTCAGACGTGACCAACGAGGACAATGTGGCCCGTGTGGAGAGGAGGATCCTCAAAAATCGAGCGAGAACTTGTAATATCACATGGAAGTGTTATCAACATCATCCACGACAATTTGGCCATGACCAAGATCCCTGCCCGTTGGGTCTCTAGAAACCACACACCCCATGATCGAGTTCAACGTCGCCAAAGTTCACAAGGCCAGAGTTGCACAAGCTGCCCTGTACGAGTGCAGATTCGAGGAGCTTAACCATCTCCTCTACATTCCAGATCTTGCAGCTAGCGACTACTTTTTATTCCACCAGCTCAAGGCTGCACTGCAGGACGCCGGTTTGGGGACGATGAAAATGTCCAGCTCGCCGTCCTGGAGCGGATTGAATAACAGTCGGGAGATTTCTGGTTGACGGCAATTCGAAGCCTCATGGACAAGTGGCGCCAGTGCAATGAAGTCTAGAGTAGTTATATTGAAAAATAATAAAACTTTTCCCCATATCTCGTTTCCTTATATCCAAATTTCAAAACTTATTGACCGCCCCTCGTATATACATATACACACACATACACATACACACACACATATATATATATATATATATATATATATATATATATATATATATATATATATATATATATATATATATATATATATATATATATGTGTATATATATATATATATATATATATATATATATATATATATATATATATATATATATATATATATATATATATATATATATATATATATATATATATATATATATATATATATATACACACACATATATACATATATATATAAATATATATATATATATATATATATATATATATATATATATATATATATATATATATATATATATATTCCAGTTTGGGGAATAGTAACGTTTGATGAATATGCAGGGGCATTTTTTGGTTAGCTCCCCAGTTTAAATGGGATAATCTGGTTAGTAAATTAAGGCAGTGTATGGAGCATCTTATATGGTCATCTATGTGATGTCGCAATGTCATTCTTTTGTCAAATATAAGCCCCAGAAATTTGGCATGGTCAGATGATTTGATTGGAGTTTCTGCCATAAATAGTGGGATTATTGGCACTTGCCTTCATTTATTGAACGTTACTAGTGTGTTTTTTTTCTCTTGAGATGTTGAATCCATTTTGGTCGTGTAGTCAAGGATAGAATTGATGGCGTCTTGAAGCCATCATGCGACTTCTCTTGCATTTGTTCCTCTATGACAGAGGAAAGTCATCAACATACAAAGAACCATTTTATTGGCATTGGAACGTTGAGAGGTAGCTACTGGATGGCTAGATCACAGATTGGTACTATGGACGCTTCCTTGTGGGACACACTCAAGCTGTTGAAAAATATGGGAGCAAGTTCCATGGAGGTTTACACGGAAGTTTCTGTTTGAGAGAATGAATGAATAGTGCCGAAAAAAGATGCTGCATAGCCCAAACGGACTATCCTGCGTCTGTTTGAGAGAAAGTTCCTTCGAAAGAATGGAAAGTGTCCTCTTGAGTCCTATTCAGTGTAGCTGGTTGAGTATGAGGCGTTTCCAGACACTTGTCATAGGCTTTGGATAAAAAAAATATTGCTGTGATAATGCCGCCGTCCGAGAAGGCACATCCTATGTCAGTCTCTAGTAATGTTAAAGGGTCCAGAGTCTATCTGTTTTTCCGGTAGCCATATTGGTTCGGTGAGAGTAATCTTTTTGATTCAAAATGACAACATTTCAGTCTTTCACTGACCATTTTTTCTAAGAGTTTGCAAAGGAAGGACGTAGGGAAATTGGTCTATAGCGTGTTGGTTGAAAAAGATTCTTTTGGGGTTTAAGAAAGGGTAATATTACGGCTTGACGCCATTCTTCTGGAAAAGTGTGTGTGAGCCAAAGGTCATTGAATATTTTGAAGATGTCCTTTAAGCAGTTGGGGTGTGATTGATGGAGGATGGTGTAGCTAATTTGGTGATAACTGGGTGCGGTGTTCTGACAGTTGGGCCAGTGCAACTTATAGTTCCTTCATGGATAATGAAACATTATATAGGAGGAGAGCTGTTGTTGTGAAGTTGATGTCCTCGTTTTCCATGTTTTCTTTGATTATTTTGAATTCTGCTTTGCATGACTCTCTAAAAATGGCGGATAGTCTCGGCAATGGTTGCGGCGACATCTTCAGGGTGGCTCATCAATCTGCCGTTTACTTTTAGTATGGGTTGGTGTATTATGATAGGATTGCCGGTCATTTTGTGGATTTCGTACCATACTTTTCTTATGGGTGTCATGGAGTTTATAGTGGATGTGAATTTGCTCCATGATTCGCGTTTGACTTTTTTGAATTCATATTTTGCTATTCCAATTAGTCCTTTATATTCGATGTAGTCTGCAATTGATCTGGAGTTGCAGAAGTTTTTATGGGCTTGTTTTTTTTTTTCTTGCTTGGCTTTTCGGCATTTTTCATTCCACTGTGGGGTGGAGGTAAAGTTATTTCTTGGTGAGGTTTGCAGGATGTGTTTCTTTGTGGCTTGTACCAACAATTTGCTTAAGGATTTTACAACAGTGGGTGGGTGTCAATGGCTACAGTTTTGTTATAGTATGCTTGTCAGTTAGCCTGATGTAGCACCAACGTTGTTTGGTGGGGATGCTGGTTCATGGGTTTATTTATGACAATTGGATAAATAACCTCTGTTAAAGTCAGGGTGGGTGTGCCAGACAAGGTATGTGGACTGGTTTGCGGAGCAGAGTGAGAGGTCTATTGTGGTAAAGCAGTTAATTCTGTTGCTGGTAGTGAGTTGGTTTGCCATTATTTAATATTTTTAAGGTATTCTGTTCTATTAGTTTGAGGATAAGACAAGCACAGGTATTTTCTTTGTCGTCTCCCCAAGCAGGACTTCAGGCATTGAAGTCTCCAAAGATTAAGTATGGTTGGGGGAGCTGTTTAATTATTTCTTCTATGTTGGTATACATAAGGGTTTTGTTTGGAGATAGATATACTGAGTATATTGTGGTTAATTTTTCTAGTTGGATTTGTACAGCGATTATATTGAGTGGTGTATGTAGTTGGAGGAGAGTGAATGGGGCATTATTATTAACAAATATTGCATTGCCGCATTTTGGGGTTCGAAGTAACAGTAAAAAATTGTTTTTAAGGAATTGGTCAGGTGTTGTGTGCATAGTCTCATTGAGGCAGATGCATGTAGGTTTATATTCTTGGGAAAGGACCTGCAGGGATTCATAATTGGACCCGAGACCACGAATATTCCATTGCGGGAAGGGGGTAGGTACTTTATTTATTGCTTGGCCGATCTTAGCATGTTTGTTTTCTCAGATTGGGGCGTGTTGATAGTTTTTGGTAGCCTTAGTTTGGATGAACTTGGTTTTGGAACTGGTGATATTTGATGAGTGGTTTGGGAGATGTCCGCTTTGAGTGGGCGATTCTTGATATTCTTAAGGCATTGGTCATTGGTCTGGTTGTGTGGGATGTTTTGGGTTGACTTACTTTGTCCAGCTGATAAGTAGAGAACATTTTTTGTTTAGTTTGATGGGTGCCTGATTGGAGATATTCTTGCATTGACTGAGGTGTTTCTGTTCACCCTTGTTGTAGTATTTATTTTTTTTTTTAAACAGCGTCTCATTTGGGTTATAAGTAATTGGTTTAATTATTGTATGTGAAGGTTCTGATGAGAGTATTTTTGTGGGTTGATGAAGAGGGCTCGTTTCTGTTAACTAGGTCTGAGATATTATGATTTGTTATATCCGTTTCTGGAGATATATCGCAGCTCTTTGGCATATTTGCCTCTTTGTTGGTATCTTCACCGGATACACTGTGTCTACGAGTATCTTAGTATCTCTAGCACCACTTGGCAGGAGCAACGCAGAAATGATAGTTGAATGGCAAAGTGATGATTAACATAGAGGCCATCAACCACTTCGCAGGCAAAATCAGGTTGTGCATCCAGTAAGTAGGGAGGCGCTATCATTTGAATCATAGAGGAATATAAAGGGCTTCAGCAATGGTGCCACAATGCGACGGAAGTCCCTAGCGTCGAAGTCGCTGATGGTCGAATGTAGGCAAAAAATATTCTCTCTCTCTCTTATCCAGGTGCAGCTGCACTGCCACTACCTGTAAAGAGGTATTTATAGCAGATAGAGGAACGGAGCACCATGTGAGTACAAAGGACAAGGGGTAGCGACCCCGTTCATCCCGATACGGAGACGGCTAACGGTACAGAATGGGACATTCAAAAACAATATGTCGAACAGTCCATGGGACAAGGAAGTTGTCGCAATAAGGTCCGGGTGAGCGCTCCATCAAATGCCAATGTGTCCTGAGTGTGCCCAATTCAAAGATGACACAAAGTGACCATGACATTGGGAGAAGGTCCATGAGAACAGAGGCGGCACAATGGCACACAACTTTAAATTCCCAGGATAATCTCTACATCCACCCAGCTCGTGGTGACTGTGGCATCACTGATAACGCAAACCATGAAACGTGGAGATTCCAATTCCGTGAGAGCACTCAGGGTGCTTTGTGAGTTGCTAAGATGACAATCTAGTCTCTGAACCGGTAACTACGCATACTCTCCTGTATCAAGCAGTCTATCTCAACCAGTTCTCCCACTAAGAGAGACGCTAGAGCCCAGGTAACTTAAAAAAAAGAGGTAATATGGCTTGGAAACTGACCCCCTCTTGGGACTTGGAACCATCCGTATACACTGGCATGGATCTATCTTGACACAAATTGTCCTCGTAAAGGTCAAATGCTTTGGGATCAGAGGCGTGGCAACAAAGAAGTGGTACCTTCCAGGGTTGTGTCCTGAGCAGAATCAGAGGCACCCAAAGGGTTTAGGGTAAGACTGGGGTCTCTCGGCGGCATAGGCACGGTCGAGATCAGCTGTGAATGCAGCGAAGGGACCGGTCGCCAGGCAGAGGCAGGTGTGGTGGATCGAGTCCACCTACCACAATACACGCTTGAATACGGATGCATAAAACTAGCATCTGTACTCAAACTTCAACTTAACAAAGGATCAATAGAAAAGGCAGTAGCCCTATCAGCACCCAAAGTGCTGAGTGTCACAAAGCGAAAAATGTCCATGGCACGGGTACAAAAGACCCTAAGTTACGAGCCACCCAAGTGACGCATCGGTCGAAAACGGTGTGAGAAAGGCCACCGACTACAAAAACTCCAAGCAGCAGCAGTAACCCACAGCCTTCACAGAATTGGGGCAAATACCAGGCCAAAAGCTACCCCCACAGAATAAGACATCCAACAAAAAATTGCTCTCAATCTGGGGTACCAAGCAGCCTTTATGGAAAAGATTGGAAGAGCACTCCATCAAATAGGCCTCAGGGAAGGTGTTGAGCAATGGCAATACATCTCTTTTACCAAGCAGCACTAAGAGCCGCCATGGAAGTTTGCCTTTTAAGTATGTGCGGTGCGCAAGGCTAACTCATTTGCTGATTTTGTGTAGACAACCTGACCCCACCCCCCTGCCTCATTTATAGGAATTCCTACTTATTAAGAACACAACCGAAGACATCAAGAGATCAAACTCAGCAGCTAAGGAGATACCAGTGACTCAAGAGCACTCAACACACTATGAATCAGTATGGATTACAAAATGTATCTAAACTTGCACCAAGTAGTATATTGAAACCAGCTCTTGCCTCAGGAGACAACAGCTGGAAGAACCGCACAAGTTTCAAGCAATGAATCTGTACCATGAAAGAAAACACACCCTTCACAGACTTTTAGGCATCATGTACAATGGCATGGCTCTGTTGATAAGATGTATACTCCAAGAAATACAACAATATAACCAGTGCTGGGGAAGATTTTGGGAGCAGAGATTGTATCAGGGGAAGATTTTGGGAGCAGAGATTGTATCAGGGAAAGATAGATGGTTGCCATGGACCTTATAGTTACACCAAATTCAGTTTCCTAGCTGGGTCATCTATCAAGCACAAACACAATCAATACAGATTTATTTATTGGTCACTTATGGTAGTACCAAGGAGGCCACAGGTTTCTGTTTTCATTGGTCAAGACTAAGGTGGTGCACTTCTGCTAACATTCATGGCTCCACCCCGACTTGTTACTAAATGGGGTTCAACCCAAACCCAGCACAATGGCAAAATGGTAGCAACCTCATCTGTAAAGGTACCAAGAACAAAGATCCACACACACAATTTCAGATTAGGTTATGCAACCACTTTTTTTTATCTTGTGGCACTAAAAATTACAATAAATCCAAACTAAACTGTCAATAAATACCTACAAGACCTGCTCAGGACCAGGAGGGAGGCCTGCCTACCTCCTTTTTTGAGGGTGTAGGATTTGATTTAAATAATTAAATACCTATATTGTCCCTCTGCCTCAAAAAATTCATCACCAGTCAGGTGTGCAAAAGGCTTCATCTCCTGGTCACAGGGGGGAGGGGGCATCTAGCAACTGCCACTAAGGACATAAGTTAGTTGCAATATTTAAAAATTTGGCCAAGTACTAGGGTGCTTTAATATGCTGACCAAAAAGGCAAAAAACAAAAGGAAGCACGCATTGGTGTGGGGTCGCTGAATAGAAATTGAAGAATAAGTTACTTTTATAAATTTATGTGAGGAAGACTCACCCATTTCACTCTTTGTGAGAATCAGACCAACAACCTGAAGGGCAATTGGCTCTATCCTGGACATGATTTCAGGATTCTCCTCCATGCAATTGATGAGTGTCTCAATGGTTGTCAAGAGCCCCATTGCTGTAATGGCTTTCTCATCTGCACCATCTTCAGACTCAACAACCTGAAAGTTATCAGTAGTGTCCGTTTAAAAGATCCAATTTGGTTAATAAGTCAATAACTGATGAGAAAAATGGAAGCAAAGTAGGGAAATGAGCTAATCTGTGCAATGTAAAGATGAAGAAACTATAAGAATCCCCACTGTGAGAATCAAATGCGAAAAATACAGAAACTTGGCATGGAAGAAACCTTATCTCTCCAGTTTATCGGCCTCTGAAGCAAACAAGATGCATTAAGAGTAGGCATGACTCTCTTAGGTGTAGGTTCTCATTCTACAGCCTTCCCCATAAGTTTAGTCAGAAAGACCATGACACTCCAATGAGTTTACCTGCTGGAAAGTCGTTGCCAGCTGAGTGCACATCTCAGCTGCTATGGGGGTCAGCTGTTCAGAATAAGTTGTGACAATCTTACACATGACATTAGTCAAGTCATCATTTTCAGTCTCCTTAATCACTTTCAGCAGTTCCTGCACTATTCCTCTCATCTGAAAAGGGATTGAAGAAACATTTTTCAAGTCTCCAAATCAACCTAGAAGTATACATAGAACATGAAACCATTCTATATTACAGACAGTTAGTACAATCTTAGTACCCTTCAAAACCTAAAGGTCAAGGAGTGAACCTAAAGGCATTGTCAACTTACATTTGGCTCTAAAATCTTCTCTACTTTTTCCTGGGAAACTAAAAAGGCCGAGAGGGCCATGGCTGCCTCAACTTTGACTGGGAGATCTCCGTCATTCAACAGAGCCCCTTGGATGCAATTCATGGCTGCCACCAAATTCTCTTCTTGGGTGAACTTTATCTTTTCAAAGTGTTGAAGAAGCCAGCAAGCCTGAAAGAGCAGGGGAGTACAAAGACCACATGGAATGAAAGCAAATTGGCTTATCAGGAGGGAGAAAACAAGAAGGATACTGACCACCATACTATGTTCAATTCATTATAGGAAAGCAAACAATAAGAGGTTAGTTTTTTGTTGTTTTTTGTTTTTTTTTAGGGAGGGGGGATCCTCGGAAGGTTTAAAAATTTAATACCCAGTAGCATGAAGTGGGAATTCACACCACACACCCTACAACCACACATGAATCATCCATTGACATAGACACCAATCTAAAGGGCCAAATAAGGCCGCAATAACACGAGTTTAGATCCTACCTATACTCCCTCCTCTCCCTGAAATAAACTGCCATGGATCAGAATCAATAAGTTTGACCAAGTTACCCAAAAGGGGCAATTTTACAATTACATAATTGCTTAAGGAAAATGGACCGAATTATCGGGACAGGATGGAGGCAACTTAAATGCGAAGAAAAGGATCAGCAGAATGCTAAAGATTGACAAAAGTAAAACCAATGGATAAGACAAACATTGGATCAAAATATTAATTAAATGGAATGAGGAAGGGGAGGTGATGGTTTTTAGCCTATGTTTCCATTTCACCCCATTTCTATTCTAGTGCTTTCATCTGGATGTCCTCCAAGATTCAATGCCTGTAGGAGGATATAAAGCTATAACACTTTCTTTATCCTTCACTATCTTTCTGCTTACAAACATTCTGCACTTTGTTGTTCCTTTACCTATATTAAACAAAAAGCTGGATGGAGGGGATCTGAAGACAAATAGACACTCCTAAACAAAGAAAAACAATGAAACCCTAAATATGACATGAAAAAATTACATTACCACAGACCACTTTCCATAATATTCCAAACCACCAATCATGCTAACCTCATTTAAAAGCTACAAAAAATTTAAACAAGCCACACCAAATAGACAAGAAAATTCACTAGGAATATCCGGTTATCTGGCATATATTTTACCATCAAATATCCACTATCTTGAAATATCTGGCCAGATGCCATATAGCCATGACTGGTTACCAGATATCCCTTCAATATCTGTCTGAATTAAACCTTATTGCCAAACTGGAGTTGTGTGGATTATTTGCACTGACAAATATAACAAAAGTTAAGAACTAGTCAACATTACCTTTTTTTTACTTGGGCATTAGTCGCCATATCCAACATTGCCTAAAATTAGGAATATTTAGAAGAGGATGATAAAAAAAAAATAAAGAAAAAAGGTAATAAGCAGGAAGCAAGATCCGGCGTCGGGGGGAGGTCCGCCTCCCCCCGGCACATGAAAATGCGACCTACTAAAATAAGAAAAAACAAAAAAAACAAACAATTATTTAAATAAAGGGGAGAAGGCTAGCCTCCTCCAAAAGTCTAAAAGTTCGCAGGCCGGTGTGCACGAATCCGTCCCGAGTACAAGGGACAGGCGGTAGCAACCCCGCCCATCCCGGAACCGGGATAGGTAACGTGCGCGGAGATCGCCCAGAATGGACAACAATGTGCCCAACAGTCTGGGGGATAACGCAGTCTTCAGAGTATGGAACAGGCGAGCGCTCCATCAACTGGCAGTGCATCCCGCGAGTGTGTCCAATTCGGAGACGACAGAAATCAACTTGAAGCCATCGCAGCATTGGGGGTTAGGTCCATGGGAACACACGCAACTTTACATTCCCTTCGACCGTCTCCCATCTTCTTTGCCAAGCAGAACGAAGAGCTGCCCGTATTCCTGCCATGTAGTCGGTGTGAGGAAGAGCGAAACGTTGGTCCGGTCGCAGAGTCCTCGGCTACCTCATCAGCGCGCCCATTCCCCGCAATTCCTACAAGTCCAGGAACCCAGCAGAAGATAATCTCAACATCCACCCGGCTTGCCAAAACCGTAGTGTCACGGATATCACAAACCAGGGAATGCGGTGTTTCCAATGCCCCGAGAGCACTCAGGGCGCTTTGAGTCGCTATAGATCAAAATCCAGTCTCCGAACCGAGTGGTGTATTGCCACTAGTTCAGCCGTGAAGACAGACGCAGCACCCCGCCGACTTTAAACAGAGGGGATAAGGCGTAGAAGCCGAACCTCTCTTGGGACTTTGAAGCCATCCGTATATAGTGGCACGGTTCCAGCGTGACGAGGTTCTCGGCGCTGTAGAAGCTTTGGTAGGGGAGGCGTGGCGACAAAGTCAAATGTGGTACCCTCTAGGGTGGCGTTCTGGGTAGAACCAGGGGCGCCACGGGCCCGAGAGCTATATCTACCTCTAGAAGGAGTTTACTAGCCCTAAACCCAAAGGGCTTAGGGTATGACTGGCGTCTGTCGGCGGCATAGGCACCGTCGAGATCAGTTGCGGATGCTTTGAGAGCCGTTGGCGACAAAGGGAGACGCTGCGCTTGTGCGTACAGGCGAGTAATGCACTGTGCACGGCGCATAGATAATGGCATCTCTCCAGCATCGACAAGCAGGATCTCAATAGGGGAAGTGCGGAAGGCACCGGTCGCCAAGCGAAGGCCGGTGTGGTGGATCGAGTCTACCTTCTGCAATAGACGTTCGGCTGAGGATCCATAAAAAACATTCGTAGTTGAGCTTCGAACGGACAAAAGATCGATAAAAGGGTAATGCAGTAGCCCTATTAGCGCCACAAGCGCTGAACATCACGGAACGGAGAATATCCATGGCGCGGGTACAAGAGACCCTAAAGCTGCGAATATGAGCCTCCCAGGTGAGGCGTTGGTTAAATACAAGACCAAGGAAATGGTGCGATTCAACCACTTCCAGGCGAAACCCATTAAGAAACAAATCTTGGTCGGGGTAGAGTCGTGGATGGCGGCAGAAGTGCACCACCTTAGTCTTAGCCAAGGAAAACCGAAACCTGTGCGCTTCGGAGTTGGCATCTGGGCCGCGCCAAAAGAGATCGAAAGGTCGTCCACGTAGAGCATAGCGAGAACATCTTCCGGCAGCACCTAGGTGATGCCGTTGATGCTCAGGGCAACATGGCTAATGTTGGGTATTACTCATATCAGGTATAGCTGCAATGTTGACTGTATGGAGCTATTTAAAGACAAATAGAACAGATGTTAAATTGTGTACACACCTACCCAGCCCACATTGTGGCAAAACCAAGATACCTTGCGAGGGGGGGACTCTCCTAACATCGTCTCCTGAAGACAGATAAAGGCGAACAGGAGGGCACAAGCTTCTGCAAGACCTCCCAATTAGCCCAGAATACAGTAATACAAGTTAATGAAAAAGATCTCCAGGCCTAGTTACGAGATGTAGGGACTCTCCCTATACTTAACACATTGAGCGCCATGTCCAGGACTTGTGCATGCCAGCTCAATTTCCTGGAGGGCAATGGCATACTCATCTGTATGCCAACGATATTTCACTGGGCGCCGAGTGACTAATATCTGATAGCCACCCTACAAGATTTTCAATACAATTAGGAACATGTGGTTCCAAGGAAACTTTTGGTACAAGAACCCTCCTTCAAAAGTTTGAATAATTAGTACTACACTACTTCTAAAACACATTTAGCACCAAATTATATGTAAAAAAGAAAATGTGGCCCCCAGGGAGGTGAGACCGATTTACCCACTGGCACTCAATCTGTTAAAGGTCCAGGCATCGAAACATGGGCGTATGAAAAACAGGACAGCTTCCATGCTCAAATAATCAGACCTAACACCCAACTACCGTAAATCGAACACCCACGATTCACACACTGAATGGTTAAGTCATACCTTTAAGCAAAACATCCACCTTCTTATGAATCAAACTACCTTTCTTTCCCATATACAAAGTCACAAAGAAACTGATGAAAAGCAGTAGTAAACTATGTTACAAAAACCTACAAATAATTTATCTACATGCAACAGTTCAAATTCAATGCACAAAAGTACAAAATGAAGCAGTAAAAATTATCATAAGATGCAAACAAACCCTTCCCATAGGCAGAAAACAAAATAGTGCCAATCAGACTACAACTAAACATTATAGAAACAACACTTCAGCAAGGCACTAAACCATTAGCTTAAAACAAAACCACCCCTGCAAGAATTCACGACTTGATCAAACACCTACAATATCATCATCAGTCAAACATTGCAAATGACACTTCTTCAATAGACAACTAAGAAAAATCCCAACACAAGGACAGCAATTTTTGCCCAACTACAATCAGACCACGTACGCTTCTATCCTCCAAAAATAAAAACCTTGCCCCAATGTTGTTGTATCTCCTAACCCCAATCAAGATGAGATTAAACACTGACCACCGTAACATCGGACAAACAAGATACACACACTTGATCCCACCAGTCTTGGGTGGGGGGGGGGGGCTTTGTGACATAGGTAGGGCCTTGCAGAGAAGAGGACTAAGGTTCAGTGTCTAAGACAGAGGCAAGGTTTGCTAAATTGGAAAGAACTGCCATCACTGGAGTGGGCTCACCTCCAGGACAATCTGCACCTCAGGAGGGGCCTCCACAATGTCTAGGGGTGGTACCGAAGATGGCAAAGGGAAAACCCATTTACTACATTAGGAAGATAAGGGGTGCGCCCCCCTCTACCTTTATGTGGTGCTGTATCTTAGCTTCTTGTCTGCTGCCAAAACAGGTCAGGGAAGGATTGAGAAAGAGGAATGAAGTCCAAAATTTTGATGAAGCCGTTATAAAGTTTGAAAACCTGCCTACACAGTAATTTCCCACCTATCACATCTCCCAGGTTTTTCAGGGGTACAAGCAAGGTGGATTAAAGAATGGTGTTCACAACCTAGAATAGTGACTCACACTTACAAGAAGTAACCCAGTCATTCCCCAAAGGTGGCAGTAACAGGGCCTATATCCTTACTGGGACATAGTAACCCTCGACAGGGAGTCAGGATCTGAATATCTGTTGTTGCAGACCTGGCAGCCAACAAGGCAGTACAGCCTTACACACCCGAGAAAGGCAGCACAGTGAAGTAGTTATTGGGGCAAAACCGATATTACCATTATTAATGTTTTAATGCCAAGGTCCCCTCAAGGTCTGGTCTCTTGCAACCTGCAGGCATTAAAGGGCATTGTTCCTAAAAGTTCCAAAGTCTCTCCAGACACAGCATGGGGAAGCGCACCAACAACTTTCCCGGGCCCATCAGTGTGTTCATGTCAACCCAGTGAAAGGTTTCCCTTATTTGGACTCCCTCCAAGTACCAAGTGGTAAGTGAGAAAGTAAAGGTGCGCATGGAGATGATTTAAGAGTGGGGTGGGGGTGAGAACTTTTCCCCCCAACTGAAGAACTTTACTGGATATGGTTCAACTCAAAGAGCCCCACCGGAATGAAGTGCCCAACATTGGTATGAAGTGGATAGCTTTTTAGTAGCATTGATGTGCTGACCCATCACAAAAAAAACTTCCCCCACACAATGAGGTCAGAGGGCATCAAAGCTCAAACAACCACCCCGCCCCTTACCTTTATGCCCCCATCAAGAAAAAAGCTACCCACCAATTTATGCAGATGGGTGCGATGTGATATAGCATCTCAACCCGCTAGGAAATCAACCCCAGGAAGAAATCCCCCCCCCCCCCATGCACACCCACCACAATACCATCCACTCATTCCCACCCACCTCTTTCTTTCTCAAACACTTGCATAATCAACACATCTTTTATTGGGCCTTCAATGCCTTCCACTCCCTCTGGTACACACACTATTTCCATACCCATCCGCACCCTTCTTCAGAGGATGGGGATAACAAGAAGTAATTATCACTATGTTCTACACACTGGTGATTGTTTTATTTATCTTTTGTTGTAGTTGGTGAAGGATAATGGAAAGGGATTCATAAGAAAGGAATACACATACAGTATTTTAAATACTTTAGTTGGAAAAAGGGTGATAAGGAAAGAATAATAATTAGGTTTTGTTCTTTACAGAAATTACACAAGGTGAAATAGGAAAAAAGAAACTGTACCCACCGTCTTTTAATGGTTAGTAGAAAAGAAGTGAAAATACAAATTGGACAATCTGTGATAGTTAAGAAAAAAGAATAACAAAAACATTAAGAACTATTGAAGAAATGGGATTAATATTTTGGGGATAACATCCTTTGTGCTTGGTATCTATTGCAATTGATAGAATAGGGGTAAAGGGGAGGGGGAACCGAAATATTAATGCTAAGGGGGTCTACTATAAAAAAACAAAACAAGAATAAAAAGAACAGATAAGTGCTTGTTTAAATTCAACTGCAATGCGCATCTGTTCAGACTGGCAACTTTCACAAATTGCTCACTCTAAAAATTACCCAAGGAATGACATGAAAGGAGTCGAGGAAACTTTCATGAATATAACACAAAAATCTTACCCTGGCTCTCATAAAACCATGAGCACTATGAAACTCTGGGAAGACATATTGAACCATCATCCGCTCCATCTGGCTTTTGTAGAAATTCTTCCCCAACAAAATGTTGCCCATCGATCCAATCTGCAAAGGTCAAAATTTATTGCTTAGAAACTAAACATTGATTAGTCCACGAGTAGATATACCAAATCGCTTCAGTAATTATGATCAGATCTTACCATATGAAATACACCATCTTTGTGCCTCGCTTCCAAATTTGGAGATCCTAAAACTTGAACAAGGAATTGCATAGTTTTGCCCAACATTTCCTTCCGTTTTCTAACCACAGCTAATAGTAATCCTTGCGATGCCATAACAGGTGACACTAAGTCTTCATATATGTCTGTAGAAATGGAAGGGCCATATCATTGGTGCATTAGTCACAGGAACGTGTTAAAATCAGGAGGGGTGGGGGGGATGTGAAAGCAAATAACACCATTATGGCACGTTACTTATCGAAGAGCTAGTAAATGAAGACTGATGCAAATCCCAATCAAAGGGAAATCAAGTGGGTTTAGCAAAACCAGAATTACACCAGGAGAGGTTTATGTTTTTGCAAAGAGATTGCCATGACCCTATGGGAGCAATTAATCACTCAGAACAAGAACTATGTTGAAAGAGGAATTCATGAAAAGTTCTTGCTATAAATATCAAGGTCTAAGTAGCTTAATCAGATTACCATTTTCTGATCATTACATTTTGAGGATTGCAACTGGTATACTGATTATGAAGAGGCTAAAAATAGTTTATCGCTTTGAAGACTAGAGAATTTTATGCTTGAACCCTTGCCTAATGGATGTGATAAATAAGGTTATGTAAAATATTATCTTGAACAAAAAAATGTCTTGTTGATAGGCGACAGAACTTCAAACAAAACATGTGAACACCGTTTCCTACCTACTACTTTCCCCAAAAGATAGGTGCGAATCAACACCACTAAACAAATTCCTTTCTTCAACAGCAAATTGAACCTTCATCCAGCCAGGGTTCATCTCTCAGCAAAATATGTACGCATCATATGATGTAGACATCCATGGTTCGGATCCCACGTTAATCACGAAATGAAGACATTTTAATTAGTGCAGATTGATAGTAAAACATGTTTATCACTCTATACACACTGAATAAAGATTTTCAGCCAACTTGAACATTATTAGATACATCCTACCCACTCTAAACCCACTTTAATCATCTGCACACATTTTTCTTATGCACCCAAACAATTTTTATATATATACCATACCTACAACACAAGACCTATTATTTCTTACATGCACTTATCTCCCCTTTATAACAGTACTGCCAGAACATTCTACGGATCAGGCACTGCCCATTTCAAATGCAATACAACAAAATTAAATTTAAATAGACCTAGGCCAATTACAGCACTTCAAACTATTATGAATGATATAATAGCAAAAATAATGTATGATTGGTCTTTTGCCAAGGGATACAATCTGATTGGAATAGGCAACAGCACATCAATCCACATAGGTAGGGACAATTTTTGTGTGAAGGGGAAAATACAAATGGTGGTTTTCATGCTTGATAGAGCATTGAGTAGGTTGTTATTTTTTAATAGCAATGATGCATGCCAGCTGCATATTGTAGAAGAGGTTTTTTTTTTAAGTGCAGACAAAATGAAGTTGAGCAAATTCATTAGCCAAACAACTCTGATGGGGATGGAATGTTGCATGGACTACAATATCGACTATAAATACAAAATTTGAATCCAAGCCCTCTTGTGAGGCAGCAGAAAACACCTAAAATGGTGAACCATGATGTATGCTTTACAAGCAACAAAGAATTTCCAAATAGTCAGTGCATGGCAATGTCACAAAAGTTATTGCCTTCTCATAACCCCATTATGCATTCTATTGTTCACAGAAGCACAATAATATAAGTATACTCATTGGTTTCATGCATTCATGTAGCCATTTATCTTGGAGACAAGTTTATGCAAACACGAACTATTTGACCCAAATCTCAACTTACCATATTTTAATCTAACATATTCATATGGGTCAGAGTTCCAGAGCTCTTCGTCTGCTTTCGAGTAACACATCAATGGGAAAATAACATCTTGTATAATCGACAAAACATGAGGCTTCAACATCTTCCATGCAACAGCTTGACCAACACTGAAATATAAAAATTGTCAACTTTAATCTAGAATTAGGGATCACTTGTCAGGTGGAGCCAAACCAGAGAAATTAAACAATCATCTATACATAATAATCCTCCAACGTCAGTGATAACCAAATTATTATTATTATGCATAACCAAATGTGAACATCAAAGGAAAGGTACTTCTTAGTGTCATATCAACTCATGGTAGCATTCACTGAAAGTACAGTTGCCTAAAGTATCTAGGGTCTGCTCAGACTTACCTTTGCTCAAGATAACAGAAACATTGCTGAAGGACCCTGGGGGAGACATATTCCTTCTTCCTGTAGAGATCTAAAATTTTGAGAATAACTCCAAACATTCCTTCAGAGAATGTACGGATGTACCAATCGGCAAAATTCTTGTATTCCTTGGAAACAGTGCTGGGACAACCATACCTTCAATGAACAGAAATAATTTAGATCGCAAACTAAAAATGGCATATAATAGCAGACAAGGTTTCTTGAATGACCAAAACTGCCAATACAGGTTAGAATAGACCTACTAGATTAAAAAAAGGCTAAAAGGGTGACGATGTTTATGATGTAGGACCACACCTGTTATAATTTATCAAGTTATAATTAATTAAGTTCATAACTAACCTGTTTCTTTCTTTGATTTGAATATTAAATAAAAGTAAAATAGATAATGTATGAAAATGTACAATAATGTATGAAGATCTTGCAGTTCCTCTACTAACTGGACTCCTAGGTTTGTGAAATCAACATTATGCCACATATACATATATTCTTTGTTTGTAAAATGTACACATGCCTATATTTGTGTGCTTATGTGAGTGTTCATTATATGTATTATTTTCTTTGTATACTTATGTTCTGTAATTGTTTACTTCAGTGAAATAAAGCAGAACTCTGGGCTACTTCAACACCTCATAAGCCACCAACCACAATGCGAACCAGGAACCAAACCACTACAACAGTGTAAGACCCTGGGGATGTCTTCAGTCCACACGGAATACAAGAACTCGCAAACATCACAAAGTATAATCACAAAATACTTTCCACACACTACAATCACTCTCCTCTGAACCCCCTTCAAACTCACCAACAGCTCTTCTTACAACCTTCAAATATTCCAAGTGATCACATCAAACAGAACAAATCCTCAAGATAACTAGACTGCATAGATACTACAGTACATGTACAGAAAGTGAAACAAGAAAATGTAAACATTTACACCATCGGCTGTTTACTAAAATGTGCATTGACAACTCAACCTACCATGCCCAGCAACTCAAGGATGGTGGTGAGTTGGCATGGCCAGTGGAAGTCGCGAATAGAGACTGCAATCCAGCACAACAGGTAATACCACCCCCAAGTCATCAAACTTTCAGCCTGAGTAGCAGGTAGGAACCTCACCGTATATCTTAACACTCAGCCAGGTTCTGGTAAGAGGTTGGAAGTGCACGAGCTAAAAGAACTTCTAGATATTAAGAGGAATAATTGCAGTGTAGACGGGAGTATGTAATAAGAATAGGGAGATCTACGACTGAGTAAGATGAGTGCTCACCCATTGCTATCATACAGAAGCACTGGGAGGTTATACCCGTCAGTTTCAGGTGCAGCAGGGGATGTACCAATCATTACAACATAAAACTCCTGACGGGTTGTGGTGGAGCGAATGTGAGCGTGTGAAGGGCCATTCCCCCCCCCCCTTTTTTCCCAATACCCTCACCCTCCCTCTGTAAGAAAGTATGTGAGTGGGAGTTGTTTTTTGTTTTTTTTTTATATATAGAAAATATAAATTAATTTTCATGTTATTATAAAAAAAATATTTCTTTCCAGGCGCCACATTCTGGAAAGATTAACCTTGTAAATTACCTATGTATTAGAAGCGAACTATTTAAAAATTGTTAACTAAAAAAGGCCACTAGTATTTGACAAAAGTTCAAGGCCTTGTTCCTCTTGTAAAGTGTCTGACTTTGTTGAATTTAAGATAGTTTTGCATTTAATGAAGGGCTTATAATAGCCAGGCAAGCGTGACAAGGTCACTTATCTATACCGAGTTCAGAGGCGCCAGTTTGTTTTGTTATACAAAGATTTTGTGGTACCATGTGAGGTGTTTTTTGTTGTATTGTTTCAAGTACAAGTGTGGTTATTAGGCCTCCTTGTATGATTTGTTTATTAGGCCTCTTTGTATTGTTTTAAGTACAAGTGTAGTTATTAGGCCTCCTTGTACGATTTGTTTATTAGGCCTCTTTAGTATCATTTATTTATTCTCTATAGTTTATAGATAAATTATTGGTTGGTGATAGGATTGTCTGATTTTTTTTTGTACGTATATCTATACTCGAGATTTCAAATATAATTACCCCCTATTTTTGTAAATATTATTGTATTTTTTTTGTAAGTAAAGGACTGTATATACAATCCGATTTCTCACGTCTGAATTAGTGTAGGAAGCGGGTTGGAACAATTGGGATTAGAGCATAGATTTTTGGCTCGTTACAGGGTCACAAATTGGGGATACCTGAAATGAAAGTGGTAAATGTAGAATGAAAAGAGTGGAAGATATAAAGCCCTAGTCCTGCAGACTGGGGAAGGGAGAGTGCAAAACAGCGAGAACTGGGGCCATGTCTTGGCAGAGGGTGTTAATATGAGGGCAGTGATTGGAAGGTGCGACTCCTGCAGCTAAGTATACAAACAGCTGGGTAGCACTTACCAGGCTAGAAGCGGGGCAGTGTCCGATGTGCAAACTACGTAGGATTTTTAGTTTTTCCTATGGTTGCAATTGGTGGTTTGTTGGGCGATTTGAGTATTGAGGTATGAGGTGGTGGGCTGGGCTTGGAATTTTATAACCTCCTGAGCTGAGATTCATTTCAAAGGGGTGGTTGGGGGTAGGTTGTTTTATTATTACTATTCACCAGAGTTGGGAGCAGTTTGTTTTGTAGTCGAGTGGTTGGAAGTAGTTTTCTCTGCGTTTGGTCTAGATTTGAGGGCTGATCATGGATTTGTTAAAGTTGTTGGGCTCGCACCATTTTGTTTCCATCTTGTAAAGAGTTCAGAGCCTAAAGAGAACCCCAAGAAAGACTGAACAAAATGGGGATGGAGCATTTGCGGCCCCATTTGTAAAGCAGTAAATGTTAATGAAGAAAACAAACCTTTCAAATATTCTTGCCAGAATATGGAGGGCCCATTTCTTCACCTTCCACCAGGGAAGATTGGGCCGCTCCTCCTCATCAACTTGATTCGTCTGATCGGGAACCTCCCGATCTGCAACCTGTCGGATGACTTCCATCCATTGAGTAAACACTTCCCTCGTCATCAGGTCTAGTGGAAGGTGAAACTGAAAGGCAAATGGGGAGTCATTTAGGTCCAGCACCTCCCTCGGCAAGGGATTCAATATAGCCTCCGTTAAGGAGGCGTTGACCTCACCCCCCCCCTTATGAGGAAGGGAAACTCTGTGCACACAACCCAAAACTACACAGAGCAAAATCACAATAAGGCTCTTCTTCTTGACTAGTGTTTAAATAGCGCCATTTCCACTCTTCCATGAAACATGGCAGAGGTATTTATATCCACCACCTCTGGCACCGAATCGATGCCCTCCCCCCCAATGGGTCATGAAGGGTACTCTGATCTTTATGCAAACTTCATCATATGGTGGAGAAATCTTACTCAAGGGGACTGATTGCATAACTTAAATCATTTGGTCCATCTGCGCAAGAATGACAACACAGCAATAGGATGAGGAACTTCCCAAATTGACTAACCTGTGTGAGGGCATAAAATATCTTGAGAATGATTTTTTGGAGTAATGTTGAATGTTCAGAAGGGTCTGGAAGCAATTGGACTACGCGACTATATATCATGGGTAACAACAACTTCATAGCTTCTTTCAGGGGGTCACGTTCTTCCTTCTTTTTGTATCTAAATAAAAATGAATAAACATTAGATTGTTCCAATATAAAACCTTCAACCTAATTTAGCAGTGAAAACAGAAGGATTACCAAGTTGTAATTTGTAAAAATTATCAAACTCCCAAGGGTATCAGTTTGCTAATAGGATAAGCAGTAACCCTGAAGAAAGGTTTACTGTTTAAATATCTCAAAGTCAGCCATCTCCCTGCAATGTAAATAAACAGGAGGGGAAGGGGTGCTGTTCTAGTTCAGATTTTGAGCTATGCAAGTACACTGGCACAGCTCCAATGTAACAGGAAGTGCTCTTAAAAATTCAGAGGGAATACTGTGGCCCAGTAAAGCTTTTTGCTTTTTCTTTTTTTTTTACGCATCATCATCTATCTGCCAAATGACACCAAGGGCATCATAAGTCACTGCAATTAAAATTTCAACCTACTACTACTTGTACTAGGCTAAAAAAAACAAAAACCAACAGAACAATTGCAAGAAACCGGCTTCAATGTTGGTGGGGAGGAAGGACCGCATATACCCGGTGCAGGTTCATCAGACCAACACCAAAGTCTAATAAAATAAGAGGCTAGCCTTGTCCAAAGTCTGTGTTCACAAACTTGTCTTAAGTACAAAGGACAATGGTGAATGGTAGCACCCTATTAAGTGGTTGTGTATCCCAAGTGTGCCAAATTCGAAGATGACAGAAAGCAACCTGAAGAGGTTGTGATAGGAACCTAGTGTTGCAGCAATGTTCCCTCAGCCATCTCCCAGCTTCTTTGCCATGCAACCCAGAGAGATGCCTGATGCCTTCCATCTTGTCAGTGAGGAAGATGAAACGAATGCTGGTCGCCCAGTCCTTGCAGACTCTTTGGCATCTCATTACCACATGTCAGGGAACATGGATGAAAATAATTGACATCTGCCATGCTTGCAGCAACCATAGCATCACAGATACTGAGATGCCAGGTGTGCAGAAATTCCATGTCCAGAGCACTCAGGGTGGTTTGTGAGTGACTAAAGATCACAATTCAGTCAAGTTGTATATTGCAACTAGCTCAGCTGTGAAGAGAGACACAATGCCTGGTAAAACCCCCCCTACTGACTTCAAATCCTTCCTGGGACTTGGAACACTCCATGTACACTGGGAGAAATCCAAAGTTTGAAAGTGTGCTCAGATGCATATGGCCAGGTTTATGGAAACATTGGGAGTACAGGAATGGCAAGAAGTAATCAAAGGTGGTACTCCCTCAGGTGGCCTCTTGGGCAAAACCAGAGGTGCCACCAGCAAGAGAATGAATGACACAGACCTAAAGCCTGTGATCAGCCAGCTCTTCAGTGATGTCTTGCAAATCCAAAAGTTCCCTTACATAAACCGGTCCTTTCACCAAATTCATAGTAAAGTGTGTGAAAGGCACTAATCAATGCCATTTCAGAAGGGTCTGACGCATTCTTCAGAATACTCCAGTCAGAGAAATAGATCACCTTCAACTCTCTACCAGTCAAACTAGCTAATGCTCTCCTCTGATGGAGCATGTGGTCTTTGACCAACATGCTGTTATCAGTAGAGGGAATAACTATAAAACACTTGAAGCCAGCAGTCTCTTAATGAGGAGACCTGATGCAATCAAGACTACTCACCACAATTGCAACTTTTTTTTATCTTGGTTAAGGGGCGCACTGGAGGGCTCTCTCTTTCATAGTGGCAGTTTCAATGCCAATTTCTATCAAATGGAAAATATTAACCATTGTTTTACCTTCACACCAATTAAATGTAGGTTTAACTAAATAACCTAGAATCTTCTCACATACAAAAAAAAATACATAAGGACTTTAAATCAAATTGAATAGCAATAACTTACTCATAAAATTTCACAAGTTGATACAAGCAGAGCAGTGAACCATCCCACGAAGTTGGATCAGGATTTTGAAGGTATATGCTAATTTTGTCAACTATTGTTGTCCATCTTCCAGGAAAGTCATGTTTCACCATCTGATATGTACAAACAGCCAACTGAACCCTAAAAAGTAATTTGATACAATCATAAAAAATAGAACAAAGAAAAAATTATATTTTTGAAAGTAATTCCCCAATGTCAAACCAAAGAAAAATTGTTCCAAGCAATGAAGACCAATTCAACAAGCAAGTGGCACTATGACGGCTTGAAATTTCTCTTAAGTTGAAGAAATTGTCCCCTTATAACAATGACCCAATAAGACATTGGATCAATGTTATATCAAAACAATTAATGGGAGATGAACAAAACCTGTCACCTTTATAGATTACCTGCAAAGTATCATTTTCGAAAATAATTCCCTGATATCAAACCAAAGAAAAATTGTCCCAAGCAAGGAAGACCAAATGAACAAGCAAGTGGCACTATAACAGCTTGAAATTTCTCTGAGTTGAGGAAATCTTCCTCTTATAACAATGACCTAATAAGACATTAGATCAATGCCAGTTTTTTGTCAAGTAGCCCAATGCTCCCCACCTCACCATCTCAGATTTTGCAATCCCTTCAATCTTCCACATACAAAGAAAATTGTGAAGGGTCTACACAAGATTACCAGTGATACAACAGCTAAGCTGAAGAAAGTGGGCAAGACCTGGAAGGTGTGCTGTGTCCAACATGCGCCGAGTTAAAAATTTCAAAGTCAAACAAACATATGGTGAGACAATTAACAATTCTTCTGGTGAAGAACCTAAAGGAGTTAAGAAGAGCTCTTGCAACAGCTGTTGATACTACTGCTGAAGCACTTGGTGTGTCCCCTTTGAAGTTCAGAAAGCTCAGCAAGAGGAATTTACCTCGATATGGAGGCATGAAGATTCAGAAATTACAACAGAAGTTAACAGAATCGAGTGCAGTAGCTGGTGGGTTAGACATTGGTGATATGCAGCCTGAAGCTGAAGCCAGCCCAGCTGCATGCCAAAACTGGGAGGATTACACCAATCTTTTGTCTGCACTGCAGACCAACTCTGCAGGCAGAGTTGGTCGAGGAAAAGAGTTGCTGAAAGAATTTCAAGTGTCATAAAGTTATGTGATGCTGAAGGTGTACTTGCTCAACCAGCACTAACGAAGGGAAAACCATTAGCAGACATGACAAAACGGCATGTAGCAGAGCTTTATGAACATGATGAGTTCTCCAGGCTATACCCAGGAATGAAAGACAAAGTAAGTGTGTGAATCATTGGTATAAAAACTCAAATGCAGAAGACTTCTTTTGTGCAACTTGAATGAGCTGTTTACATACTTCCAGAACAAGTATCCTGCAAAAAAGATAGGCTTTTCAAAATTTTGTGAGCTGCAGCCTCAGTGGTGCATCACAGTTGGAGCTTCTGGCACACAGTGTGTGGGTTTGTATGCACCACCAAAATATCGCTCATGTTAGCTGGAACACAGTCAATAACTGAAGATTACAAAGAACTGATTGGCAAAACTATTTGAACTCTTGTGATTGCATGGTTTGCCGCTGTGATAACTACCCTGGTGAAGAGCCGTTGCATGAATACCTGGTTTAAATCTTTAATGATTCAGATCCTGAAGCCACGTTGAGTTCAAGCAGTGGATCCAGACAGACCAAGCAAATCTAATCAGTAACCAGTTGAAGAATTATTCAAGAATGTTAGTGCCAAGCTTACCAACTTGTCAGTCCACGAGTACATTGCCAAACATCAGGCTGATTATCTGAAAAGACTCAAGGAGAATCTGCAGAAGACAAATTGGTGATTTTGATGGATTTTGCGGAAAATTATTCCTTTATGATGCATGATGAAAATGATGAAGTGAAGTGCCACAGCATGTGCATCATCAGTGACTGTCTATGTGTTGATCAGGACAGTTTTGCAGTATCTGAAAGCCAATATGGCCACCATCAGGCACATTTACTACTTGAGCAATGGGTCAGCAGCACAATATAAGAACTTCAAGAACTTTGCAAATCTTTGCCACCATGAAAAAGAGTATGGAATCTCAGCAGAATGGAACTTTTTCGCAACATTCCATGGAAAATCTTGTGATGGAATTGGTGGCACGATCAAGGGCCTTGCTCAGAGAGCAAGTCTACAGTCTCCACCGGAAGGCCACATTCTCACTGCTGAAGACCTGCACAAATTTTGTGAGGTAGCAGGAGTGAAGAGTTTCTTTGTCAGCAACACTGAAGTTGCAGAGGTTAAAGAAGTCCAAGAGCAGCGATTTGCCAAAGCACATACAGTGGCTGGTACAAGGAAACACCACTGTTTCAAGCCAATTGATGAGCCAAATGTCTGCAGACTACACATCATTCATGGCAACATTGTCATTGTCAGACACAGGTTTTTTGTGAAAACTGCAAATCTGCAACCAGGCCAATATGTTGCTTGCATATATAATACAAAGTGGTGGATCGAAAACATTGGCAAGGTGTCTGGAAAAAGAAGATTCTTTGATAAGTTTCATGCAGGAATTTCCACTGGCCATCTACACTTGACAAGTGTTGGATTCCTGAAATTCACATTCTGTGCATTGTTCCTGTACCAACAACAGCTTCGACGCTTGGAAGGAATTACATTTGCCTGACACTGTTATCCAAGACGTGCAGGCAAAGTTGGCGTAGGAACCAGCTAGAAACCTACGTGAAGGCTTGGGAACGTCAGTTAAGAAACCCACACATAGCTGCGGGAGTGGAACCTAGAGAACGTTGTGGCTTTGTGCTTCAACACAACCTCATCAAACAGAGGGTCCTCCCTGGGCTGCTGTCTTCAACTAGAGAGGTTGCTCGGCCCTGAACTTTTGTACTTCACATGTCATCACCACATCTTCAAAGTTGTTGTTGAGCATGTCTTCACGGCCCTTCGCAGGTCCTCCACTAAACCAGACATTCTTCTTTTCAATAGATTTAAGGATCATTGGGCCTCCTTAGACCAGGGAGACTATGAGGATGGATGGAGTGACCCGGAAATACAAAGCGTTTGAAACCAACAAGGAAACCATGGAGAGTACAAAAGCATTCATTGCTAATGAACTTCAGACAAAACAGGACAGGGATAACTACTGTGGCTTCCTTGAGATGGTGCTCATTTTCCTTGGGGAACTCCGGGTCATGGGGTGAAGTTCCCCAAGCCTGGACCAATTCACCATGCTCTTTGGATAGTGAAGTGTCTGTACTCCCTCCACATATTCCTATTCCAAAAACAATTCCAACTGACAGCCTGAGAAGCAACCACCATCCGTGAGTTCTCTGGGGTATCATCAGGAACACAAAGCGGCTTAACATCAATGGAAAACGAATTCCCCAATTGCTCAGTGAGTTGGCTAACACGAGCAGGACCCACTTCTTCAACATGGTTGGACTAGATAAGACCTTCCTTGGAAAGAACCCCGTCTTGTGGAAAGAGGATAAATCGTTCCAGTCTGGTCTGCGTACCCTACAGGGGATGAAACCCCTCAACGATGTGGTGGAGTGCAGTGTGAAGCTGATTGAGGACTACAATGCCTGGATCACCAAAAATGAAGACCAAAAGCAGTTCCTCCTTCAGCAGATCTCCGAACACCGCTGAAACTTCCCCAATCCAAAAAAGGGCACTGTTGTCATGAAGTGAAGGGTGATTTTCTTCTCTCACATGTGAGAATGCACTCCTGTTTCGATTGAATAAATGTAGAATGTTCATTTTTCTTTCATTTCTGATATTTCTAGCAAGAAACAAGTGTCATAAGTGTACTTTCAGTTCATTTTTGGAACTTTAGTCATGTGTGGTTGGTATCATACAGAGGGCTGAAATTTCCTGCCCCATGGCATACCTTAAATCGTGTTTGATCGCAGAGAAATTTTAGCTGGAGGACTTTTTGCAGAAGTTGCATCTATAAAGCAATGAGCACCAATCCCATCCTCATCTCTGAATTCCAGGACCACCCTAGTGAGCATCAATTCCACAAGCGATATTATATATTTTTAGTTTTGGGTGGGACTGCATCTGACTATTTCCAGTGAGATCTGATGTTCCAGCAAAATTACAATTTAGGAAATCTTATAAGGTTAAAAAAGCATATGTTGTCGCATTGCTCCTCACAAACAGATGACTTCAGACCGCTTTCCTGTGGAGATACTGCAGCACAGAGTACCCAATTGTTATGAAGAGCCACCATTTGGTGTGGACAAAAAGCTTGATAGGTCTGAAGTCCTGTTTGTGGGGAGCAATGCAACAACATATCCCTTTTTTTTTTTAAGCTTATAAGATTTCCCTGAGTTATAATTTTGCTGGAACATCAGATCTCACTGGAAAGGCTCAGATGGAGTCCCACCCAAAACTAAAAATATATATAATATAATATACTTAGGGATTTTCACTAGCCACTTGGCCAGTTTAAAGGACCATAGAAGCAAATTTTAGTTACACACAAAAAAAAAAAGAAAAACACCTGAAACAAGAAGATAAGACAATAAGAATTGCAAGCAGTAAGCCAGAAAAAGGAACTTGAATAATTTTTTTTACTTTAGTTAACCACTTTGAGCACAGATGCTACATGATCTTGTAATTACAAGTATGTTTAACAGAATTAAAAAGAATTTTATTCACTATATAAAATCTCATCTAAATAAATAACTTTTGAAAATACCCACCTCACTAGATCTGGTGCATGTACAACTGCATCTACAATGGATTCTCTAATTAATGCCCGATCTTGCTCATGAATATGAAAAGGAATGGTCTCTCCTTGTTCATACTCGGCATCTTTCCAGTGTTGTGTAACCATATTTTTTAAATATATTACACCTGCTTGTCTTACAGGCATATCAAGGTCACTTCTCATCACAACTTGAAGGAGCGAAGGGGTAAACCCAATAATCTTTTCCATCTGAAAATGATTAAGAAGGTAAGAACAGGTTTGGCAATTGAAGCCTAATTACATCACTACCAGACTTAGGCAAGCTTTTAATTTATTATTGATTTTATGCTGTCTAATTCCTACTAATTACATAACAAAAATCCCAATTTTCAATTTATTATTACTAACCAGAATATTAAATACACAAAGATTATAATGCTAACCAATGGCAAACCTGAGGGAGAGAGAGCTGTAGTAGTTTTGCCACCAACTAGCAAAAATGGCAAACCTTCGGGGCACATCAGGGTAGCTTAGAGATGTACGTTTCAGAATGTGCGTGAAAAGGAAGGAGGCATAGATGGGCAGATGTTAAGTCATGAAATCTACATTTGCTGTCTGCAGCAATATATCAGGCAGCACACAACCTACTTATTGGCAGCTAGATACCAATGAACCATATTTGAGAGGATAACTGACAAGTGACGGCATTTTGACGGTTCACTTGGCAATAATAAGGGGTAGGAAAAAGGTATATGTGGGTAGAATAATTATTTAGAAAAAAGTAGTGGCAGAGCAAATTTTTAGGAATTCTATGCTCTTCTGGTAGGCACCAGTGAGGGGACAACAGCCAAAATTGAAAAGGCCAGCTTTAGGACAAGTCAAACAAAAAAAACTATTAAAAATGCAATAAATATCAACAAGGCATACTCGGGTGCCAAAGGGGATCTGAGCATACAACAAATTAAATACTCAGGAACCAAATAAAGCACAATGTCCCATACTAAACAATATTGCAACTAGCTACCATGAGATTTTTTCCTTCATTTACACTTCACTAATAATGAAGTTTACTGTTTTTACCAAGATGAGAATAGTATTGCTTTTTAAGGGGAATGTGTAGGAATTGTGACACTTTTTGACATAAAAAATCTTTAGTGCAACACAATTAAAATTGGCAAGATTTCAACATTGTGTATGAAAAGCAGGGATCTGATTTTCAGATCAAGAATATGCATTAGGGTGAGTCAGAAATCAAGTGTTTGGACTATAATGCAGAACTCAGCAGTTTGTGTGTATTGATGAGGAAACACTACAAGCAAAATCTATGTTTTGTAGCATGACATCTTCATGTCACGCAGACGCTTTGAAGTTTGTCCCTATTGCACCACCCCATGCAACGAAGGCATGGTCCCACCTCATACAGTTTTGCAGTGCAAGAAGTAGTTTCAGTATTGTTTTGTTATGGAGAGATCTCCATCTTATTCTCCTGTTTATTGACTTGTTTTTCTTTTTTACAGATGTCTTCCACAAGCTCCGCTGACAAGTTATGGCTCCTAGGAGCCCCAGCACCTCAACAGCTGCCATAGTGTGTTCTCCCGAACCGTAAGTCCTGTGTGTTTTGCAGTACCATACAAAGCTAAACGTGCATGATTTGACATTTTCAGTTGGGCAGACAGCACTCAAAGTTCAACATCAAGGCGAATATGGTGACCATTGAAACGTGTAATATCTTTGAGAAAGTACAGCATCTGCATGAAGAGTACAATGGATTGAAGAAATCAAAATCCTGGACAACAGGACAAGCCAAGGAAAACCAAGCCAATTTAGTTGCTTCCCTAAAAGAATTTGATGTAGCACATCGCAATGGCATGTACTTGATCAAGATCAAGGAGGACCATGAGTTCCTTGAAGCTCAGAGGAAGCGGGGCAGGGAGGGGATAGATGGATAGGGTGGAAAAAGAGAAACAGGCACAGCAGTGGGGGCACAATGAAAGAAGTAGAGCTACAAATGAATGTCAAGTGTTTGCAGAAAGGCATGCTACCATTGAACTCAAGTCTTTGACCTTGCCCGCTTCGTCTGAAGAGCAAGGCATGATAGTAACTGCTCCACCAAAACAATCCCGCCAGGAACCATCTCACAAGAAAATCATCTCCCCAGTTTCTACTACTCAGGACTAGAGAATTGTCATTGAGCACAAGCATGATCAATCGGCAGTGAAGATGTCATTGGCAGGAAAAGGCTGAAATAAAACTTTGCTCCTTATGCCCACCCCCCTCACAAATGAAGGCGTTTGTGGACCAACTGCTGATCCTAGTTTCTGTAGAAGGCGGGAAGAAGATCCTCCCAGTTCCCATCACTGGTGGCAAAGCAGAGCCTATGGCAAACACCATCCATTCCATTATATCCGAGTGGGCTATTTCCAATCGAATTTGAATGCTGTAATTCAAAAACAGCGATGAATACAGGATCCAAGGGTGGAGTGTGCATTTGATGGCATCATCTGGCCTGTCACCATCACGTACCGGAAGTTGTTTTCTCGACACTCATTCCAGAAGCATCTCCAAAGTCCAGATATCACTGCCTTTGTCCGTTTCCGAGAGTTCTGGCAGTTTGTTGATCAAGACCAGTACAGGACAGTAAATGAAGAGCTCAAACACTGGGTGGACCATGTCCTCAAACTCTGCCAAGGCTACCTCCGACAGTACCACCCACATGACGACTACCAGATGCTAAAACTAGCTGGTGTGTTCCTTGGTGGAATCACTCATGGACACAAGATCTCTTTCCAAAGGCGGGAGCAGTCCATTGGGCTCAGTGGATGGCAAGAGCGATTTAGGCTCTGAAAATGTGAATCTTTGCACCTCAGTTTGCAGAATAAAACAAATAGCAGCCATCCACTTCACACGCAGTCAAGGCCACAGTTCCTGAGTTCTGCATCTTCATCATACACTACTACATCCGAGCGTGGTTCTCAGCTGTGTGTTCAGCAAAAGCCTCAAGAAACGACCTTGACCTTTACAAAGCTCTAGGGAAAGATAATCAGAGAGTCAGGGCTGAAAGCGTTGAGACATCACATGGGATACCTGTCAGAAGTGACAGTTGTTGCATTTTTTGACGACGAGCTGTTCCTGGAGGAGAAGTGGAATATTGTTGGCAACCTCCGAAAGCGTGGAGGCATCAGAGGAACCTCCACCCAAGGTTTGCGGCGAGGAGGCTGACTTAGACAAGAATGTTGCTTCCTTCATCACAAAAAATACTGAGAAATAACTGGATCTGCTGGAAATTGGCAAAGAGTTCCTCGAGGTTGAACCTGCCCTGTGAGGGACAAACCCCATATACCAGGCCAGGTCAAGCAAGGCTAGTAGGTGGTCTCCTCACCAATGTCCTGGATATCATCCAATCAAAAAGAAATTTCTCTCGTTTTGTTTGTGTTGGAAAAGGAAAAGAAGTGTGTTCCACGTTAACATCATTTAATTTTGAAATTCCACCCCTATTGATGTGAAACACCGTAATATGCGCAGTAAGGATTTTGCCTGCCTTTAACTAAACTTGGTACAATAGATGGCTCAAGGAACAAAGAAAACACTTTTTTTCTTCCTAGTACTTTATTGGATATCCTTTGGCATTTCTAACAAGTTTCAGTTGCTTTGGAAGAGTATGCTACAGTCTGGAGGTATGTTTAGGGCATGGAGTCCCACAGCTGCCAGACAGCATCCTTGACCTTTGGTTCTGCAACCCAGTCTTTATCTTTCCCCAGAGGTTTTCTATGGGGTTGAAGTAACGAATACCCCCAAAATCACAAGCATCAGACACTAGTTTGGCTTTGTGACATGGTGCCTCATCCTACATAAAAAAAATCTGCCTGGTCTATCAGTAGGTCCAAGTAGTTGTGCCAATTCATTCTCATGTTCTTTGAGGGGAAGACTAAGTGCCCCATACCAGGATAAGAGAAGCAACCCAAACCATGACTGAATTAGGGTGCTTAATGGTATGGCATGTGTACTGCGGGTCCAAAGGGTCAATGTCACCATCACTCTCAGTGAAAGTACTGTCTATGACGCTTTGTTACCAAATGGTTTGAGAACAGCACGACATATGGGGTAATTGAGCTGTTTGTGCAAGTAATGTTGAAGTGTGCGTATTGCCACATCACCGAGTATCTTAGGGCTTTTCTGCTTTAATTCTCTTGCTGTTAAGTGTCAGGGTGGACCCCGCCTGCCTTTTGATGACATTCAGCGTCTCATTAGAAAGCAGCTTTTCTTCCCAGGCCTTTTCTTATGGGTTGAGAGGGGACTGGATCCTGCATCACATTTTCTTAGTCCATAACTGAGCTGTACGGAATGAAACCAATATTCTTGGCGATACACCAATTAGACTTTCCCTCATAAATGCTTAATTCAAATTTTTATTGATTTCTCTCACATTTTCTTGGCAGAAAATGTGAGAGAACAAGTGATTTCTTCAGTAAAAAAGAGTAAAGAGTTTGCCATTTAACTTGATGGCAGTACCAGTTGATGGAGCTCCTGCCATGCTTGGTCACGTCACTGGTTTCGTGGCTTGGCCAAACAACAGAATCTAAATATTCAGGCCATCCATTATATGATACATCACCAGGCATTAGTTGTGAAGGATTTGGAACCAGAAGTGGAAGCTGTGTTGAATGATGTAATAATATTGTAAAAGGGGCATGCACTAAACGCAAGGATGTTTCATGATTTATGTGAGGATGGAGAGAGAGGCTGAATATTCAACCCTTCTTTTCCATGTGGAAGTGAGGTGGCTTTCATGTGGAAATGTTCTGAATAGTGTGTGGGCTCTTAAAACCGAACTTGAAATATTTCTGACTGATCAAAAACACACACTTGCAGAGAAGTTCAGAAATTCAACCTGGCTAGCTCTTCTTGCATACTTAGCTGATATTTTTGGGCAAGTAAATGTGCTGAACAAGGAATTGCAAGGAAAGAAAATCAATCTCATCTTAGCAAGCGAAAAAATTTCACAATTTGTATCAAAGCTTCAGTATTGGAACCAAAAAGTAAATGCCAATAAGATTGCTGTCTTTCTAAACCTGGCAGAGTTTTTGGAAGAATGTGAAGAATGCAGTCTTAGTGACACGAAGGAATCAGTCACAAGGTACCAGACCAAACTTAGGAATAGGTTCTGTGACTACATTCTAGAGCTTGATTCACATACTGTCAGCTGGGTTGTAAATCTCTTCAAATGTGAACTGGCTGATTTGCCTGAAGGATTGGCAAAAGAGCTTATTGAACTGCAGTCCAACAGTGAAACAAGCATATAATTCGAGACCAAGGATGACCTCTCAAGTTTTTGGATGTCAAAAATTTATAAAACTGCACATTTGGAAGCAACTAAAATGCTGCTACCTTTTGCAACAACCTACCTTGGCGAACAAGGTTTTTTTTACCCTTGTAAATCTAAAAACAAAATACAGAAACCGGTTGGATCCTGAAGACAGCATCAAAGTAGCAAACATCAAAAATCCCTGATATTGAAATTGTTGTATCAAAGATGAAACAGTATCATTTTTCCAAAGACTGAGGGAGCTGATATATTCAAGTTTTCAATAATTTTTTCAGTAGTTTTACTTGTGTACCATTCTCATGCCAGAAAGGGTAAACATTTTTTCCCCATAATAGTGGATCCAATAACATTTTCCTATTTTATTTTTGTATGAATTTTAAATACATGATAGTGACAGTCAATAATTTTGCTTGTGTGCTATGTAATGCTAAAAAGTTACTTTTATTTCTGTTTATAAATACGAGGGGCAGTCAATAAGTTTTGTGAATCGGTAGGGCAAAACAGATGACAATTTGGCCATGACAAAGGTCTCTGCCCGTTGGGTCCCTAGAAACCTCACATAACATAATTTCACAGATGACAAAAGCCACAAGGGCCTATCAAAGGTCATCCGCATCCATCAAAACCCACCCATATGATCGACTTCAACGTCGTCAAAGTCCACAAGGCCAGAGTTGCACAAACTGCCCTGCACGAGTGCAGATTTGAGGAGTTCAACCATCCCCCCTACAGTCCAGATCTGGCCCCTAGCAACTACTTTTTATTCCACCAGCTCAAGGCTGCACTGCGTGGACGATGAAGATGTCCAGCTCACCATCCAAGAGTGGAATGAACAGCAGTCGGGAGATTTCTAGTTGTCCGGAATTCGAAGCCTCAGGGACAAGTGGCGCAAGTGCATTGAAGTCGAGGGTAGTTATATTGAAAAATAATAAAACGCTCTCATATCTCTTTTCCTTATATCTGAATTGCAAAACTTGTTGACCGCTCCTTGTATATAATTTCCTGCAATTTTTTCTTATGTGCTATTTCCATGCCAAAAAGACGGATTATTATTTCCTAATGTTAGATGATAAAATTAAACATTATCCCAATATAAATTTTTCCGTATCTATTATCCATGATTTTTATAAGTAAATTGGTTTGTCCCCTGTCCCCCAGAGTACTTCAAAGTCAGGGGTAAATTCAGTTTATTACAAATTCTTTTGGGGTTAACACCCAAAAAAGTTACCCGACCCCTGATCTAGAGTATGGTAGGTTAATAAATGATGCTCAGCATGGGTTTAGAAGAGATAGATGGTGTTTAACAAATTTACTGGATTTTATGGATTAAGTTACAAAACAATTAGATAAGGGAGAGAATGTTTATGTAATTTACTTAGATTTTGGCAATGCTTTTGATAAGTTTATAAATTAAAAATGCATGGGGGTATGTGGTAAAGTTTTGAATTGGATAACTGAATGGCTGAAAGACGGGAAACACAGAGTTGTGCTGAATGGGGCGAGGTCACGGTGGAGGGACATTACCAGTGGCATACCTCAGATATCAGTTTTAGGCCCTTTATTATTCATAGTTTATATAAATGATCTTGGGAAGGTTGTAAATAGCAGTGTCAATTTTTGTTGATGACACTAAATTGACAGCTGTAGTCAAAGAAGTTGAGGATAGCTTTAAAGTGCAGTGGCTTAAATAAGTTATTAGTTTGGGCTCAGAAGTGTCAGATGACTTTTAACCTTAAAAAATGCAAAGTTATTAACATGGGAAGGGATAATAGGGAATTTAACTATGAAATACATGGCATTGGCTGAATTCAGTTGAGGATAAGAAGGACTTAGGCATAGTAGTAGATAGGTTACTGAAGTTTTCAAAGCAGTGTATTGAGGCAAAAACTAGAGCGAATAGGGTGCTAGGATACATTAAGAGGAATGTTAGCTACAAGAGTAAGGTTATACTTAAACTCTACAACTCGTATGTCAGGCCACATTTAGAGTACTGTATACAAGCATGGTCACCACATTTTAGACATCAACCTACTAGAGGGCAACAAAGATAATACCTTCCCTGAAACACCTTGAATATGAGGATAGACTGAGGGTACCAAATATGTTCTCATTTGAAAGGTGTGCGAGAGGAGATAAACATAACAATTTCACGGATGACAAAAGCCACAGGGGCCTATCAAAGGTCATCCACATCCGTCAAAAACCCACCCACAAAAAGCATCATCACCAGGGGAAGACAAAATCAAAGTCCCCCACAATATAATATAACAGATGACAAAAGCCACAAGGGCCCATCATAGGTCATGCGAGTCAAACTGGCCTCTTTTTTTAAGGCACCCAAACTCCCAAGAAAACTACATCTAGAGGATTGCATCCAGAAACAAGGGTATCACCAATCAAGGCTTGTCAAGAACTAAATCATGCAGCTATAGATATATACAAACAATATTAATATATACAAAACTTAGGAACCATCACAACCTTCCCTCCCCATAAACTCATCCAACCTACTCTTAAATACATTTAAATTTGGACTACCTACTACCCTCCATGGCAATTGGTTCCAGAAGTCTACCACTCTATTGGTGAAAAAATATTTTCTTAAATCCAACCTACACCCTCACTTTTTAATTTTCAAGTGGTGACCTCTAGTCCAATTTCCATCATCTAACTCAAAAAACTTGCTAACATCCAATTTATCTATCCCAGAAAAAATTTTAAAGAGCTCAATCATATCCCTTCTCACACACCTTTCGAACGAGAACATATTTAATACCCTCAGTCTATCTATATTTTCAAGGTGCATCAGGGAAGGAATAATCTTTGTTGCCCTCAGTTGCACTGACTTGAGGTTAATATCGTGTCTAAAATGTGGGGACCATGCCTGTATGCAGTACTCTAGATGTGGCCTAACATAAGAGTTATAGAGTTTAAGAATAACCTCCCCTCCTTACTTTTGTAACTGACATTTCTCTTAATGAAACACAGCACTCTATTTGCCCTATTTCTTGCTTCAATACACTGCTTAGAAAACCTTGACTTATCTATTACTACTCCTAGATCTTTCTCATCCTCTACTGAGCTCAGCCAATGCCCATCCATTTCATAGTTAAATTCTCTATTATCTTTTCCCATGTTAATAACTTTGCACTTATCAAGGTTCAGTCATTTGCCACTTATTTGCCCAGGATAACAATTTATTTAAAACCCCCTGCACTTTAAAATTATCATCAATATCTTTTAACTACAGCTGCTAATTTGGTATCATCCTCAAAAATTGACACTTTATTATTAACTGCCTCCCCAAGATCGTTTATATAGATGACAAATAATAATGGACCGAGAACTGATCCCTGAGGAACCCCACTGATAACATCCCTCCGCTCTGACTTTACACCATTTAGCACTACCCTTTGCTTCCTGTCTTTCAGCCCCTCAGCTATCCAATTTGAAACACCCCCACATATTCCAATCATTTTTAATTTATGAACTAGTCTCCTATGTGGTACCTTATCAAATGCTTTACTAAAATCCGAGTAAATTACATCTACATTCTCATAACATAACATATAACATAACATAATTACACGGATGACAAAAGCCACAAGGGCCTATCAAAGGTCATCCGCCTCCGTCAAAACCCACCCACAAAAAGCACCATCACCAGGGGAAGACAAAATCAAAGTCCCCCACAATATAATATAACGGATGACAAAAGCCACAAGGGCTCATCATAGGTCATCCGAGTCAAGCGGCCTCTTTTTCAAGGCACCCAAACTCCCAGGAAAACTACATCCAGAGGATTGCATCCAGAAACAAGGGTATCACCAATCAAGGCTTGTCAAGAACTAAATCATGCAGCTATAGATATATACAAACAATATTAATATATACAAAACTTAGGAACCATCACAACCTTCCCTTCCCATAAACTCATCCAACCTACTCTTAAATACATTTAGATTTGGACTACCTACTACCCTCTGCGGCAATTTGTTCCAGAAGTCTACCACTCTATTGGTGAAAAAATATTTTCTTAAATCCAACCTACACCCTTGCTTTTTAATTTTCAAGTGGTGACCTCTAGTCCGATTTCCATCATCTAACTCAAAAAACTTGCTAACATCCAATTTATCTATCCCGGAAAAAATTTTAAACAGCTCAATCATATCCCCTCTCACACACCTCCTTTCGAACGAGAACATATTTAATACCCTCAGTCTATCTTCATATTCAAGGTGCCTCAGGGAAGGAATAATCTTTGTTGCCCTCCGTTGCACTGACTCAAGAAGGTTAATATTGTGTCTAAAATGTGGGGACCATGCCTGTATACAGTACTCTAGATGCGGCCTAACATAAGAGTTATAGAGTTTAAGAATAACCTCCTTACTTTTGTAACTGACATTTCTCTTAATAAAACCCAGCACTCTATTTGCCCTATTTCTTGCTTCAATACACTGCTTAGAAAACCTTAATGACTTATCTATTACTACTCCTAGATCTTTCTCATCCCTTATCTACTTGATTGAGCTTTTTAATATCTGTTGTGGGATGGATAAGTTGGATTTTAGTAAGTTATTTGAGTTGGAAGGTAGTAATAGGACTAGGGGTCACCACTCAAAAATTAAAAACAAAGGTGCAGGTTGGATGTTAGAAAATATTTTTTCACCAATAAAGTGGTAGATTATTGGAATAGTTTGCCATCTGAGACAGTAGACAGTCCAAAACTTGAATTTATTCAAACGCAGATTAGATGATTTTATGAGGAGGGAGGGTTAACTTTGGGGGGTATTTTGAACTCATTCCTGTGGATGCAGTTTTTTATTATTGTATATTACGATTGATTTAGATTTTGAAGTCTTGATGATGATGCTTTTTGTTTTTTAACACATTCCTGTGTATGGTTTGAATTGTATATTGTAGATGCATGATCGGACACAATCCTATAGATTATTTAAATTGTATATTTTAGATGCATGATCTGACATAATCCTATGGATGCATTTTATGGGTGCAGCGCTTCCTACCCCTTACAGCAAGCAGGCACGGCATCGGGAAAGCCTCAATCCGCTCACCTGGTTTATTCACCTGGTAGGGCTACTTAATGGCAGCGCATGGCGGTATCAACTAGGCAGCCTAGTATATTAAATTGGACCTGCCAATCAGATTTATTTTGGAATATGCTATAAAAAGTACCTTATTGACTGGTATATTGTGTCCAGCAATGAGTTGAGTTATAATTTCCATGTGATCACTGGTGCTTTTGACAATTAATGTTTATCATTCATTAGGTACATAAATTAGGCCAATGGCTAGGGGAGGTAATGGTGGTAGGACTGGGGATGAAGTGTGTTGTATAGTATTGAGAGCTTGACTTTGAACATATTGAGAGAGGTTGAGGTGACAACATCCCTGGGGAGGGCATTCCATGTTTTTATGACTGTGTGAGAAAAATCTCTTCCTTGCCTCAGTAGCTGTGCGAGGGACATTTTATAAGGATGGCCCCTCATCCCCTAATAAAGAGAAATGCTAAATAAATGATGGGGTTTAAATATTTTAAAGCATTGGATTAGGTTGGTCCTCAAGAGCCAGCTTTTAATTGAAAAAAGATTTAGGTTAGTCAGTCAGTCTGGGTAGGGTAAGTTTTGGAGGTTGGATGTTTGCTTGGTCCATCGTCTTTGTACAGATTCAAGCAGGTAAAGATCTAATGAAACCTGTATTCCAGACAACCGAGGCATAGTCTATTATTAGTCTGATATCGGAGATGAGTAATGTATTCATAAACATAGGTGTGTGGTAGAGTATGAACTTGAGGTGGTTTGAAGCCACTCCATCTGCTTTGTTAGCCTTTCTCTGATGTGAGAATGGAAGCTTAATTTGGAGTTAACTGTCAGACCTAAGTCTTTGTGGTAATTAACGGTAGGAAAGTCATTCCTGTCAATTTGGTAGGTGCCATGGATAGAAGGGTTAATGCCACGCTGAAATTTGAGGTAGGCACATTAGTTAGATGCAAACTAAAGCCCCAGGAGGAAGCCATAGCAGATAAAATATTTACATTGTTTTGTACTACCGTGGAGACTGGGTGTAGGGAAGGCGTAGGGTGGTGGATATATAAATTTAGATAGTCTGCAAATAGCATGTATTTGCAGGATAAGTTGGCACCTAAATAATTAACAAAGATTATAAAGAAGGGGGGGAGGCAGAACAGAGCCTTGAGGCACCCCACTAATCACAGGTTTGGGAATACTTTGAATGCTATTGATGACACTCATTTTTGTTGGTAAGGAAGCTTTTAATCCATTGGTATAAGCCACCGGATATGCCAATGTTGTTTAATTTGTTTAGGAGTGTCTGATGGTGGACCCTGTCAAAGGCCTTTACAAAATCAAATAGGATTAAATCCAGAGTCCCCAATCATAGGTTATTTGGTTATGAAGTTGAGTTGATCTGATACTGATCTACAGCGACGGAATCTAAACTGGGCATTATCAAATAGTGTGTGATCTTGCAGGAAAGAATATAGGGTTCTGGATATGATCCTCTATAGTGTTTTACAGGGAATTGGGGCAAGGCTAATAGGGCAATAATTTAGGGGGTCAGTCCAAGAACCTTTCTTGAATATTGGTGTAACATTGGAAGTTAGGGATTTTTGAAAGACCAGCTAGAATGGATAGGCTAATGATGAGGAGCAATCCTTCAGAAACAAGGGATGTAAATTATCGGGGGTAATTGTGTAGAGTATGGCCGGATCCAAGTCATAGCTTATTTTAGGTTATTTTTTCTAGTTACTTCTTCTGAGCTGAAATCATGTGGACAAAGTTTATGGCGATTTCCAATTATATACTGGGATGCTGTGCCTCCCAGACCCCCTCTCAAATGATTGAAATCTCAGGATCATCATAAGGCCATCTCCCCGAAGAGCCGTCCCTCAAAAAAGCTAGAATCCCATCCACCCATACTCGCATTTACCTTATCAAGACCCATGGCGCCGTCTGTTGTGTTAAAATCTGTGTGGACTTTGTTGGTGGGGCCTAGGGTCAATTGGGTCCTCACTGGTAAAAACTGTGGCGAATGCTTCAACAAATTTATTTGCCATTAAGTAGGCATCATCACAGGGGTCATCATTTATCAGGAAGGGGCCAACAGAAGAGGTAGTTTTCTTGTTCCTGATATATGAATGGAAGAGTTTGGGTTTTGCTTTGTGATGGTTAATTAAGTGGTATTCATACTCTGTTGGTGGATAACAGGTTGCCAGAGTGCAGCAGTCGCTGCATGAAATTCAAAAAGTTTTTGAAGGGTTAAGTGGGATCTGCGCCCATTAACCCTTCTGCTATTAAGGTATTCCATCCATGCTCTAGACTTAATTCTATATAGGGTCCTGGGGATGTGTTTGTACCATGGGGGTTTAGTTTTGGAAGGAAAAGATTCTATGGGGACACGACATTTGGCTAGGTTGGTCAGTGTGGTGGTGGTGATCAGCCATCTGGTCAACATAGGGGTAGTTTAGTATATAGTCCTAGTTGTAAGGTTCTAGGGCCAGGTTTAGATTGTGAAAATTGGCTTGGGTACAGTTAAAGCATTTGAAAAGATTGGAATTTTGGTTTTGGTTTATATTTTGGAATGTATAGGTGAGGTGTACTAGAGCATGTCCACAGGGTGGAAAAGGGGGAGGGGAAAGTTTCAAATCTATGATTCCGTCTTATTCTGAGGAAAGAACAAAGTTTAATATATTACCAGATGTAATAAAGGTTGGTTCGTGTACATATTGTTGTAGCCCTAGTGTTGTGAAGAGGTCTAGGAATGTTCTGTCTGTTTATGAAAGGTTTGTGTCTATTGTGGGTTCATTCCAGGTTATCGTTCATAAATTGAGATCCCCCAAGATAAGAACCTCTTTGCCTAGACTGAATTTTTGTATGTACATTGTAAAAGCATTATTTTCCATAGGATTTTTTTTTTTAAGAGCTCATCTGGCGACTGCCTACATGGGCATTAGTCGACCACCAGGGGAGCACAGATAGGATATTAAGATTGTAGGGGGATAGGTATAGAGCTACAGAATTTTGGAATTGACTATTGCAAGGAATGCATTTAAGGGAGTTTTTCACATATACGCACACTCTATACTTGGGTCTACTAGAGGGGGATTCACTCCTGAATAGAGTGTAGCCTCGTATATTGACCACCGAGTCTAACGCCATCAGTTATAACCAAGATTCAGTGATTGTGAATACATCAATACTATTATTTATACAGAACTCTGTGACAAAATATATCTTATTAGCTAGATTATTTACATTTTTTTTAAGCAAATGATGTTATTTACAATAACAGTATTTACAATTTCAGGTTAAAGGCTGGATGGTGAAATATTGCAACAGTATATATATATACATAATTTTAGTTCCAGTGGAGAAAGCATATTGCAGGATTACACATGGGATTTCAAGAAGAATTATCAGAGCAGATGCAAGGTCAATAATAAAAAAAAACTTTAAAATATACTACACAAATGGTCGGATGCATTTTATGTATATTGTAGATTAGATCTGACGAACTCCTGAAAAGGGTGACAATGTTGATGACTTTTCTCTGGTAAGAAATCTTTTGTGTGTTGACTGGAACAGGAGCTGCCAAGTGTAGGCCATGAAAGGTCTTTTGCAGTCTCCTTCTTTTCTTATGTTCTTAATAAGATAGATCTCTTAAGAGCGTTAGCGAGTGTAGAGACTTTTGATATAATTGCGATAACAGAGTCATGGCTTGATTTGGCAGGTAATCACTTTAGGAATAGGAAGAGAGGAGGAGAGGTTATTATTTATATTAAAGATAATCTCCAGGGTTGTGTAACCAGTAAAATTAAATTAGATGATAACACAGAGTCATTATGGCTAAATGTAAAGGAAGGTAAAAACAAGCTTGTCATAGGATTATTATAACCACCAAATCTTAGTAAGGAAGCTTCAAATCTTCTGTGGCAGGAGATAGAACGGGCATGTAGAAGTAAGCATGTGTGTATAATGGGCGATTTTAATTACAGAAATATAGACTGGGAAGCTCTTGTGGGTGATCAGGAGGCTGAGGAATTTTTGAATGTTGTCCAAGAAATTTTCTGAGGCAGATTATTAACGAACCCACTAAAGGTAATAATATACTGGATTTAGTTCTGACAAATAGGGAAGAAGTTATTAAGGATACTGAGATTGGAGGAAATTTGGGTAAGTGACCATTGTGAAATTAGATTCAAGATGAAATGGAATGGTATTGATAGTAGCATGAACAATGTTAAAATTCCTGACTTTAGAAGAGCAAATTATAATGGGCTAAGGACTTACCTGGAGGCAGTTGTACAGAAACCAGGCAATGAAATCAAATCAGGAATAGATTCAATGATATCAGTTAGTGGACACAATAATCACCAGGAGGAAGAGATTACAATTGAAGAGGAGTATGAAAGAATAATTGAGCAATTAATTACAGGTCAGATGATTAACATTCCATATAAGGAGATTAGGACTAAAAATAATGACCCAAAATGGATGACAGATAAAATTAAGCATTATATTGGCATTAAAAAGGGCACTTATAGGCAAATAAAAAATGGAGAGGATTACTTAAGGCAGAGATATAATGAACTAGCAAGAGATATTTAAAAGTTAATTAGAGTAGCAAGAAGAAATTATGAAATTAAAGTGGCAAATAGGGCAAAGAAAGATCCTAAAAGTTTTTATCAATTATACAAAATTAAGGTTAGAGATAAAATAGGCCCACTTATAGATTCCAATGGAGAATTAGTGAGTGATAGGGACTCAATGGCTGGAATGCTAAATGACTTTTTTCTCAGTATTTACACAGGAGGATACTCTAAATATACCTGAGGTGTCAATGATCTTTCGGGGTAATGATGAAGAGAAATTAAAGGATATCTTGATCACAAAGGAAATTGATAAAATCAAAAGTAGTAAAGCACCCGGTGCTGAGGTCTTTCCTAGAATTTTGAAAGAATGTAAGGATGTGTTAAGTGAGCCCCTAGCATGCATCTTTAGAAAATCATTGGAGAGTGGCATGGAAGAAAGCCAATGTGATTCCTATATTTAAGAAAGGGGATAAAACAAATATGTCTAATTACAGACCAGTAAGTTTGACATCAGTGGTAGGGAAAATGATGGAATCTATTATAGTAAGGAATATTAGAGATCACTTGGATAAGCATAAGTTGATAAAAGAATCACAGCATGGCTTTAGTAAGGGTAAATCCTGTCTGACTAATTTGCTGTCTTTTTATAGTAAGGTGTATGAAGCAGCAGATAATGATGAAAACTATGATATTTTATACTTGGACTTTAGTAAGGCTTTTGATCGAGTGCCACACTTACAGCTTCTGAGCAAAGTTAAAGCACACAGGATCGATGGCAGTATATTTAGGTGGATTCAGTCATGGCTTGGTGACAGACAGCAAAGTTAGTATAGATGGAGTTAAATCTGAGTGGGGGGGTGTTAGCAGTGGAGTTACGCAAGGATCTGTTTTGGGTCCCTTGCTATTCTTAATTTATATTAATGATCTTGACATAGGTATAAGTAGTGACCTGAGTAAACTTGCTGATGATACTAAGCTAGGTAGGGCCATTAGGGCTGATTCTGATGCTGTTGTAATGCAGGAGGAATTGACCATTCTGTCCAATTGGGCCGAGAAATGGCAAATGAAGTTTAACATTGACAAATGTAGTGTACTTAGTATAGGTAGAAATAATCCATTGAATAGTTATAAATTAAATGGGAGAATTTTAGGGAGGACCGATTGTGAGAGGGACTTGGGTATTTTGGTAAGTTCAGACCTTCGTCCTAGAAAGCAATGCCTAAATGCTAAGAATAAAGCTAATAGGATATTGGGATTCATTAGGAGGTGTAAGTAATAAGAGTGCTGAAGTCATTCTAAAACTATCTGGCGCTAGTTAGGCCTCATCTAGACTATGCAGTACAATTTTGGTCACCATATTATAGGAAGGATATTGATTTGCTTGAGTCTGTGCAGAGAAGGATAACAAAGATGATTGGTGGGCTAAGGAACTTACCTTATGGTGAAAGGCTCAGAAAACTAAATCTACATACATTGGAAAGGAGAAGAGTCAGAGGGGAATTGATTGAAGTCTTCAAATGGGTAAAAGGATATAATAAAGGGGATCTGGGTAAGGTTCTTATACTTAGTGAACATGACAGAACACGTAGCAATGGGTTTAAGCTTGATAAGTATAGGTTTAGGAAGGAGATTGGGAGGAATTGGTTTACAAATCGGTTGGTAGATGAATGGAATAGGCTCGCTAGACATGTGATAGAAGCCTCCTCTCTGGGTAGTTTTAAGAATAGATTAGATAAATATATGGATGAAGCTGCTAGATGGGACTGACTTTATTTTTATGTACATATGTATATATTTTTCTAACGAGTGGGGAGATTATATTTTGCGGTTGCATGAATGGACATAATCCTCTGGATGTATTTTATGTATATTGTAGATTAGATCTGACGAACTCCTGTAAAGGGTGACAATGTTGATGACTTTTCTCTGGTAAGAAATCTTTTGTGTGTTGACTGGAACAGGAGCTGCCAAGTATAGGCCATGAATGGTCTTTTGCAGTCTCCTTTTCTTATGTTCTTATGTAATTCTAACTTGTCCTTTTGTATACCCAAGAAATAATCATCAGTAGGAATTTGACAGCAGTTGTAAAAGAAAATTGTTAATTTTGTATTTTTGCAAAACCAACCTTTTAGGTGGTTTATGGGGTCTGGGTTGGCTCGGATGACCTCTGATAGGCCCTTCTGGATTTTGTTATCCGTTCAAGTGTAATATTGGCGGGCTCGGGATTCTCTTGGTGGATGGAACCCATCCTAACAAGAAATCTTGTTGCTAAACTTAGCATATGACAAATTACTATTATTGTTGTTCACGTGAAAAGATTAAAGAAATGCCAAGAGTATAATAAAATTAAATAACTGAATAAAATAGGCCCCTAAAATGATATATAAAATTAGACATGCAAGGGACCTAGGCAGAAGAAACGTGTAAAGAACATACCGATGACAGCTCATCTTCAGCTTGTTGTCGCAAATTTGGATCAATAGTCCCACGGAAAAGTTCAATTAATTTTACAGGATCCATCTTTCCACTTAAAAATTTAATAACTTAATAAAAAATAGTTAAAATTTAAACCATAGCTTCGTTACCCCCACGTGATAACCCAAGCTTCATGACAGAGCGGCGAAAGGGCTACAATTAAAGTAAATTATTGGAACAATGGTAATTTTTGTTTGTCAGTACGTTAGTAATTTAATTTATATCTTATAAACAATAACATTCTTTAATATTATTTAAATAATATAATAAAATAATGGTTTATTTGATTTCAAGGATATACCATAAAACCAACATAATAAGGAGATATTTCGTTCTTCTAAAAAGACTTAAATTTCTCCTACTGAATATAAGATATTTGGAGGTATAGACAACGAGAATTTTGCTCCTTCCTCTATATTCAGATTATTTTCTACTAAGCGAAACGTCTAATCTTCTAGAGTATGAATTATGAAACCAAAGAATATATAATATTCCTTAACCGAAGAAATTGTTTATTTTCTTGAGATTGGGACACTACTAATAAAAGCATATGTGCACACATAAGCCTGCAAAATCAGATACTTTATATGCTCTTTCCCAAAATGGTTCTCTAGTTTCTCTTTGAATTATGTTAAACTAGAGCTATTTACAACATTTCTAAACAATGCATTCCAAAAATCCACAACTCTATTGCTGAAATAATATTTCATCAAGTCCATCCGACATCTAGATTTTTTTTTTTCAAAAAGTGGCCCCTTGTCCTACCATCCGTATCCAACTCGAAAACCTTCCATAAATCTAATTTATCAACTCCCTCATAAAATATTTTAAGAAGCCAAATCATATCACCTTTTAAGCACCTTCTTTCAAATAAAAATAGCGTAATTGCCCTCAAATTATCAAAATAAACAAGGTGTGAGAAGAAAGGTAACATTTGTGTTGCTCTTCTTTGTGTTGCCTCCAGAATGTTGATATCCTGCCTGTAATTTTGGGACCATGCATGAATATAATATTCCATGTATGTTATAATATACGAGTTATATAGTTTAAGAATAACTTATATACCAAACATTTCTATTAATAAAGCCTAATATCCCATTTGCCTTATTTCTAGTCTCTAAACAATGTTTAGTGAACCCATTATTACTTGTCGTGTATTTCACTCCAGAAATTGCGGAAAGGAGAATAGTAGATTTATTATTTTATTTAGAGTGGTTAAAATACCCCCATAATTTACAGGTTATAAATATTGGCTAATATATATATATATATATATATATATATATATATATATATATATATATATATATATATTTATTACTCGAGACAACCACCTTGTGATGCGCAAGACCAGAGAAAACGAGGAGTGAACTAGGTCCGTGCGGGTAAAATTTTGTGTGAGGCATTCGTTGTCCGTTAGCCATACTGACTGTCGCGCGACACTCGCTCTATTTCGCCTCAATCAACACTTAGACCGTTGATAATTCCTGTATATAATACTTCCTCAGTGTTGTACCTTATGTATTTGCCATAACTACTTATATTGATTTACGTGCGGGTAAGATAACTTATGACCCTGTCTTCATCCTGACCAGCAGAAGTTAACCCCCTACAGCAAGAGACCACCACCATCGTTCACATAAGTATTCTCTTTATATGTTGATTTCCGTTGTGTTATAGCTAATACGCTTCTCACTGAACCCTAATGCACTTGGTAGGATTTAGATATAGTTTTAAGGGATGCTATTATTTCCATCATAATAAATGCCACAAGTGAGTAACTTATATTATACAGTCCACAATTTTCTTAGGTTCATCATTTATTTCTTTTATAATAATTTATGTTTGATGTCATTGTCATTTTCATTATTCTATATATTTCAATCATTAATTAAAATATAAAATATTCATTAATTTTTTCTAGAGAATGATAATTTGCTTGGCTAAACTTTTATGTTAACCAGGTGATCGTTTCCACTAAATTTAATATTGCCTGACTCATGACAAAGACTTCGGCGCAGAAGAAAAAGCGTCTGCTCGCTCAGTTCTCACAAAAAGGTCAACTTCAACGTATTCATAACTAAAGGCGTTCTGGACGTCTTTTCAATAATTTCATTGTTACAAGAGAAAGTTAAAGATAGCTTACCCAACATACTAACAAGAGGAATAAGCTACTCCAGACGGCAACGATATTCTCTGGAACGAAATATCATAAATCCCTGGAAACAGTATTAGTCCTTTTCCCAAGGTAAGCCAATCTTTTATCATTCTCTTAGCTTATGTTAAGTTTAACTCATTAAAAGTTCTTATATTAAAACTTCCATAGAATATCGTTTAGCTGCAAACACCAAACGTAATATTTTATCTCAAATTTCAAAGTTATTTGATCCACTTGGATTGATTTTGCCTATAACAACTCGGGGTAAAATTCTAATGCAAAAGCTTCGGGCAGAGAAACTTTCATGGGATCAAACCATTCCAGAACAATATAAAAAAAACTGTGGCAAGAACTTCAGACTGATTTTAAGCAAATCTTTCACTTAACTTAATCAAAGATATTAGAGTTTTCAAGAAAGTTATCATAGAAAATTATCAAGTTAATATGAACTTTGAATTTGTTAATTCAGAAAATAATCCTGCAGATTTGCTCACCAGAGGATTAACTGTCAAAGAATTTGAAAGTAAGCAAGAATTATGGTTCAAAGGACCGTCATGGCTCTCTACTGTTCCCATTTCATGGCCCGTCAATTCCTTAGGTTGTTTATCAGAAGAGAGCAAACAACTTTTTAAGGTTTATCATACTACTAATATATTAAAAGTCAACGATAATATAGAAACCCCAATTTTGGATATCAATAGGTTTTCTTCTCTAAATAAACTCTTCGGTGTAACTAAATATATTTTCCATTTTATTAACTTGAGCCAGAAAATTATTTCGGAACCTATGGAAACATGCAAGATCTATTGGATTAAATATATGCAGAAATCTAAATTTCACCAGGAATTGGAATATTTGAAAAATGGCAATCAAAATAAGAAGAAAGTGCCTGAACTAGTCAATAGACTTGATTTATTTTTAGATGAAAAGGGGGTTATAAGATCCAAAGGTAGAATTGGGAAAATGGCAATGTATGATTACAACATTGTAAATCCTATTTTGCTGGCCAAGGATCACCATCTCACAACATTAATTGTAGAATCCTACCATCACAGATGTAAATAGTGGAATACAATCAACGTTGAATGCTGTTCGAATGGGAGGGTTTTGGATTCCACGTATGACACAGATTGTCAAAAAAATACTGCGTCAATGCATGATTTGTCATAAATTCAATTCACTATCTTTCAAATACCCTAAGATGACTAATCTTCCCAAACATAGAGTAAATTTTGTTAAACCCTGTAATCATACAGGGATAGATTATACTGGTCATCTTTGAGTAAATGATTCAACTGGCAAGAACATCAAAATGTATTTATTAGTATTTACGTGTTTGAATGTTAGAGCTGTTCACATTGAATTAGTCCCAGATATGTCTACGCGTAGCTTCATCCTAGCATTCTTTAGGTTTATTTAATTTGTATGGTGTCCCATCTACTCTCTATAGTGATAATGCTAGGTCATTCGTATCTGGTGGAAATTTATTAGAAAAGGCAATGGGTACAGATGAATTTAATAATCAATTTAGAAACTTTAATATCAAACATATTAGGATACCAGTTTACTCAGCTTGGGTTGGTTCCATCTGGGAACGTCTCATCCGTACTATTAAGACTTGTTTATATAAAAGCATAGGAAGAGCAAGACTTTCTTATTTTGAGCTTCTGACTGTGATTGCAGATATTCAATCTGCTATTAACTCCAGACCATTGACATATAGGTCATCTGATAATGACTTGGAAATCATTACCCCTAATTCCTTTTTGAAAATAAATACAAATCCTTTCATATTATTAAGAGACTCTAATGATAATAGTATATGGGATGGAGATCCTCCGACCAGAGAGGGACTCCTCGAGTCTCTTTAACTTCGCAACAAAGTTTTTTTAAATTTTAAAGATTTATGGTATGAAAATTACCTATTAAGCCTTAGAGAGCATTATAGAGAACTTCATGAAAATAATTGGTTTAATAGAATAAAATCTGGTGATGTAGTTTTAATAAAATTGCCTAATAAACCACGCCTTTACTGGTTATTGGGTAGAATAATAGAACTAGTTGTCGGATGTGACAATAAAGTTAGAAGTGTTAAAGTCAAAAGAGAAGATGGACAAATTGTTCATCATTCTATTAATCATTTATATCTTCTGGAATTATCACTGACACATGCTCACAATGACTCGTCAGGTGTCGGTGATCAATTCTGCGAGAAATTTGTTACTGGAGATGATGTAGTAGTTGATCGTGAAACGAGTAAGGATGATGTTCCTTCCGGTTATTCTGCAACAGATTCTTTAAATATTTCAAATCAAAGTCTATCTAATCAAAGTTCAGTAAATGATTTAGTTAATGGAACAATTAATATTAAGGATAACAACTCAAGAAATGTTAATGATACTCCGCCAGTTAATGCACTAGGTACTCGATCTAAACGGTTAGCTGCTAAAGCATGCGTTGACGGAATGCACGAATGGTGCAAAACCTTGAGAGAGTAGCTATAATGGAGTGTTCTTTAAATTCATTTTTTTGTCAACTTTACCTTCCTTTAACATATGTTCATTTGTGCAATGGTTCATTGCAATTCTGTTGAGAGGGAAAATATAATAATTTACGTTTGATGTCATTGTCATTTTCATTATTCTATATATTTCAATCGTTAATTTAAATATAAAATATTCATTAATTTTTTCTAGAGAATGATAATTTGCTTGGCTAAACTTTTATGTTAACCAGGTGATCGTTTTCACTAAATTTAATATTGCATGACTCATGACAAAGGCTTCGGCGCAGAAGAAAAAGCGTCTGTTCGCTCAGTTCTCACAAAAAGGTCAACTTCAACGTATTCATAACTAAAGGCGTTCTGGACGTCTTTTCAATAATTTCATTGTTACAAGAGAAAGTTAACGATAGCTTACCCAACATACTAACAAGAGGAATAAGCTACTCCAGACGGCAACGATATTCTCTGGAACGAAATATCATAAATCCCTGGAAACAGTATTAGTCCTTTTCCCAAGGTAAGCCAATCTTTTATCATTCTCTTTGCTCATGTTAAGTTTAACTCATTAAAAGTTCTTATACTTTTTGTGTTGGGAACGTGGTTACCAGTAATCACATTTTTCATTTAATTCCGCAACATTACACCTAAATTTATCACATCGTCTGCGGAGTCCACCCAGCAATCTTACATTCATAACTAAATTTTCTATTTTTGTTGCTCATGTGAAAAATATATATATATATATATATATATATATATATATATATATATATATATATATATATATATATATATATATATATATATATATATATATATATATATATATATATACATTGAGGTGAAATAAGTATTCGTACAGCATAAAAATTATATTTTAATACACTTCCAACCAATTAAACCCTGAAATTTACACGATAGATTAATATTAAGGTAAGTTAAAATTTCTTTGTACAAAAAGGCATGAAACAGAATTGATAATCAGAAAATTTGAAATTAATCAAACATGGGTGAAAAAAGTATTCGTGAAAATCGATATTTGGTGATTAATACTTAGTTGTTAACCTTTGTTGGCTTTCACCGCAATCAATCTCGCCCTGTAGTTCTTCACTAGTGCGCTGAAGCAGTCCTTTGGTATTTGGGCCCATTATTCTTTGCAAATTGCTTTCAATTCTTTGATATTCTTGGGACCCCGCAAATGAACCTTGCTCTTCAATGTTCATTTAGTTCAAGAATTGACTGTTGGGGAAGCATTGGGAAATAGTGACCATCAGATAGTTCGTTTTAACTTGGGAATTGAGAAGGGTAAAATACCGAGAATGCTGAAAAAGTTCCAAATTTTCATAAGGGAGATTATATAAAACTTCTAAGCTTGCTAAATTTGGTAGACTGGGATGTAGAATTCAGAGGTAAAAATGCTTGTGGGATGTCGGATACTTTCAAGCATATAATAAATGTAGTCCAAGAGCAATGTATCCCAATGAAGGCCATTAGGAACAAAAGTAGGAAACCATTATGGTGGAATCAGGAGATAGCTAGAAAAATTTCAGAGAAGAAAAGGGCATACAAAAAATTACAGGTAGAAAATAATATTCAAAATTTAAGTGATTATAGAATGTCTAGGAATGAGTTAAATAAGATTATAAAGAAAAGAACAAAAGGGTTTCAGAAATTAAATTAGCTCAGGATAGCAACAAAGATCCTAGAAAGTTCTTTAGTTACTATAAAATTAATAATAAGTCTGGCAGAGTTAAAATAGGGCCTATCAAATATGAAGAGAGTGTGAGAGAAACTGATGAGGAAATAGTTGAGGTACTAAATGGCCATTTTGCATCAGTATTTACAAAGGAGAAACTAAATAGTCTTATGTATAGTACTCATGGGTCAGGGAAAGAGGTGTTTACTACCATTAGTGTGGATTGGAGGATGATAAAAGGACTAATAGGTGAGTTAGATACTACCAAGGCCTCCGGCCCTGATAATATTCATTCTAGGATACTTAAAGAAGGGGTAGAAAGTATCTCAATAGCTCTGAAGAAGTTGTATACTAGGTCACTGGAATATGCAGAAATACCCGATGATTGGAAGAGAGCGAATGTAGTCCCCATTTTCAAGAAGGGTAGTAAAGAGGATCCAAATAACTTTAAACCGGTTAGCCTAGCTCCTGTAGTCTGTAAAATTCTTGAGAAAATAGTTAAAAAAGGGATTTGCCAACATCTAGAGAGGGAGGGGTTAATCAGCGATGCTCAGCATAGGTTTAGATCAGGTAGATCATGTTTGACTAATTTACTAGACTTTCTGGAGTTTGTAACAGATCAAGTAGATAAGGGAGAGAATGTAGATATAATTTACTTAGATTTTAGTAAAGCATTTGATAAGGTACCACATAGGAGACTAGTTCATAAATTAAAAATGATTGGGATATGTGGGGGTGTTTCAAATTGGATAGCTGAGTGGCTGAAAGACAGGAAGCAAAGGGTAATGCTAAATGGTGTAAAGTCAGAGTGGAGGGATGTTATCAGTGGGGTTCCTCAGGGATCAGTTCTCGGTCCATTATTATTTGTCATCTATATAAACGATCTTGGGGAGGCAGTTAATAATAAAGTGTCATTTTTTGCAGATGATACCAAATTAGCAGCTGTAGTTAAAGATATTGATGATAATTTTAAAGTGCAGGGGGATTTAAATAAATTGTTATCCTGGGCACATAAGTGGCAAATGACTTTCAACTTTGATAAGTGCAAAGTTATTAACATGAGAAAAGATAATAGAGAATTTAACTATGAAATGGATGGGCATTGGCTGAGCTCAGTAGAGGATGAGAAAGATCTAGGAGTTATAATAGATAAGTCAAGGTTTTCTAAGCAGTGTATTGAAGCAAGAAATAGGGCAAATAGAGTGTTGGGTTTCATTAAGAGAAATGTCAGTTACAAAAGTAAGGAGGTTATTCTTAAACTCTATAACTCTTATGTTAGGCCACATCTAGAGTACTGTATACAGGAATGGTCCCCACATTTTAGACACGATATTAACCTTCTCGAGTCAGTGCAACGGAAAGCAACAAAGATTATTCCTTCCCTGAGGCACCTTGAATATATAGATAGACTGAGGGTATTAAATATGTTCTCGTTCGAAAGGAGGTGTGTGAGAGGGGATATGATTGAGCTCTTTAAATTTTTTTCGGGGATAGATAAATTGGAAATCTGACTAGAGGTCACCACTTGAAAATTAAAAAGCAAGCGTGTAGGTTGGATTTTAAGAAAATATTTTTTCATCAATAGAGTGGTAGACTTCTGGAACCAATTGCCGCGGAGGGTAGTAGGTAGTCCAAATTTAAATGTATTTAAGAGTAGGTTGGATGAGTTTATGGGGAGGGAAGGTTGTGATGGTTCCTAAGTTTTGTATATATTAATATTGTTTGTATATATCTATAGCTGCATGATTTAGTTCTTGACAAGCCTTTATTGGTGATACCCTTGTTTCTGGACGCAATCCTCTGGATGTAGTTTTCCTGGGAGTTTGGGTGCCTTAAAAAAGAGGCCGTTTGACTCGGATGACCTATGATGAGCCCTTGTGGCTTTTGTCATCTGTTATATTATATTGTAGGGGACTTTGATTTTGTCTTTCCCTGGTGATGGTGCTTTTTGTGGGTGGGTTTTGACGGATGTGGATGACCTTTGATAGGCCCTTGTGGCTTTTGTCATCCGTGAAATTATGTATGTATGTATGTTCGCCAAGAATATATGAACACAAAGGTGATGTCAGACAAAGCAGTACTACATCTAGTATTTTTAACCATATTAGCAATTACAACCGCCAAATAGATTATTCTAAAAGGCCCAAATTATATATAATTTTAAAGATTTCCTTAAAATAAAAATTGTAGAATCAATACTAATAGGAGAAATTCCCAATTTAAATCTTTCGGATGGTCAAATTAAATGTAGCTTCTATTCCCGGAACCTGATTGTAAAGAGTTTAGTTAATGATTCACCCCTCCAAATTAATGACATTTTTTCTCAGGGGGGGGGGGGGGCAGGGGCTTCTGCTGCTGGGATTTTGAGATATTTAGTAACTTGTGGTGTTCATTCCATTTTCATTATACATTATAGGACTGAAGAGGGTATGGTAAACTTCATACCGAAACTAGTCTCGGAAATAAATTGTAAGCTCCTACACAGTGGTTTCACTCTCAAATATATATATATATATATATATATATATATATATATATATTTGTGTGTGTGTGTGATAGTGAAACCACTGTAATAAATAGTGGTGGGCAGTCCGTCAGTGTCGATGACGGAAGGTCCGTCAGTCCGTCACTGATGGACTTCCGTTTCACTGACTACTGATGGAAACTTTATTTGCCGAAGGTCGTCTTTGCTTTTCGGGTTGGTGACGGTTCGGGTGACGGCCTAAAATCGGTTCCGTCGGCGCTTATTCCGTCAGTGTTTCAAAGTTTCCGTCAGTCGTCAGTCGGCCAGTAAAACCACTATACAGTAAAACCACTGTATAGGACACAAAAGTATATTTTATAAAATTAGTTTCGGTATCTAGTTTTATAGTGTAGGCGTAAGTAGGCCTTGGTTTGATTGCCAAGCGATCTTATAAGGTTTTGGTAAAGTGGCTTGCTTACAGGTTTCTTGACGTACGGTCCGAGGGGTATTAACCGATCAAGGTGTGGTGGTCTAAGCTTCATGTATCCTTATAAAGGGTCTTTCAATACGGTCGCTCGATTTTTAAATGTAAATAAAACAAGTTGTGTGACATATGCACTTAATTTATTTTAAATTTGAAATTACATTTTATGGCATTAAGTGTGGAATATGACGTCGTTTAAATGTCCGCCGCGTCTTCGCTTGGTGGGACGTATTCGGGAGGCCAAATTTTCGATGACTTTGTCGCATAAATCTGGCTGAAATTGCTGGATGGTGTTCGTTATGGTGACTTTGAGGACATCAACTGTTTGCGGATTATTCGCATAGACCTGCGATCTAAGGTAGCCGCAAAGAAAGTAGTCTAATGGCGTTAAATCGCATGATCTCGGTGGCCAGTTGACGTCGCCGCCACGCGAGATGACCCTGCCCCAAAATCGCTGGTGCAAAATGTCTATCGTGGCGTGCGCAGTTTGGCCCTTATTGCCCTTCTGTTGGAACCACATTTCGTCAGTATCTATATCAGGCATATAATCCTGTTGAGGCCACAAAGAAGTTGCTTATCATCGATCTGTAGGTCTCGCCGTTAACGGCTATGGCAATCCCATCTTCATTCTAAAATAAATACGGACCGATTATCCGTTAGACGAAAATCCGCACCAAACAGTGACTTTGTTGGGATGCAATTGTGCTGGTGTATCTCCTGTGGATTGTTTTCGTCCCAAATCCGACAATTTTGCTTGTTCACAAATCCATTCATCCAAAAATGGGCCTCATCGCTGAAGATGATTCGTTGGGGAAATTTGGGGCAACTTCCAACTGCTTTAGAGCCCAATCAGCGAACACACGGCGTTGTCTATGGTTGTTTACCTTAAGTTCCTAGATAAGTTGGATTTTGTACGGGTGCAGACCCAAATCCCTACGCATAATTCGCCAAACTGAAGTCACAGAAAGGCCAAGTTCTTGTGAACGACGAGGAATTGACTGCCTCGGATTTTCCCGTACTCTCATTTACGGCAGCGATGTTTTCAGCAGACCTTGCGTTTCGGCGACGTACGGGTGTTGGCTGATTGTTAATTGACCCTTTTGCCTTGAATTTGGCCACCAAGCGTCGAACAGTGGACTCGTCAGAACAATTGTGGCGAGGATAGAAATCGCGGAACGTTTGCCGAACGAAGCACTGATTGTGATAATAACATTTGATGATTTTCACACGCTGTTCAACGCTATAACTTTCCATTGTGACTTGCCACGTACTATTGAACAGTTCACAGTGAGGTTGCCAGATATCGCTTTAGCAACATGGCCACTATCGCCTGACAAAGCTCAAGCGTCCTTGTTGAAAGACCCTTTATGTATAATTGCCTAATAGTGTATTCAACTAACAATCCCACCAGTGCCGATCCAAAGGCTATACTGGTGCTTTAAATAAAAAGTGGGAGCCCTATCATACCTTCCTAAAAGTGAAAAAACAAGCTACATCTGATCTAAAGATGGATAAATTCCTGAGAGCTGAACGCCTGGATGTATCCCCCACTCGCCTACTGCTGAACGAGAATGGAATCACTGGAATCGTACTTTCTCTGCATTCCTGGAATCCATCGCAAGCTGGATACATTGTCAATTTTGTCTCTCCAATCGTATATGGTTACAGTGCAGAGTGTACTACCTATGATTCAGCTATAGATCTTCTTAAATATCTCTATGTAAAGCCCCAAAATGAAGTGTTCACGAGACATTTATTGGCTACTCGTAGGCAGCATGAAGGGGAGACAATAGATGAGTATCTACAAGAGCTTCAGGTGCTCAGCAAGGATTGTAACTTTAAGGCTACTACTGCTTCACAGAATCGGGATGACTACATACGGGATTCTTTCATCAATGGCTTGCTCTCTCATACAATCAGGCAACGATTGCTTGAAAACAAAACTTTGGACCTAAGTACGGCTGTTGATCAAGCCAGGGCACTCGATGTTGCTCAGAAGACCTCAGAGTCTTATTCTCGTTATACTGTCTCTGGTGTAAGTGCTGCTGTGACATCCGAGCCTGCTAGCACCAATGATGAGACCTGTGCTGCTGCAACATCTAAAACTGCTTATTTTGCTGAAAGGACCTGTGTTGCTGCCAATTTAAAGTCCCGAAGCTATTTCTGTGGTGGTCTCCGTCACAATCGTGGACAGTGCCCGGCAAAAAATGTCACTTGACATAAGTGTAATAAGCAGAGGTACTTTGCTAAGGTGTGCCAGTCTACTACATTTTCTACTTCTGCATTCACTTAGTCTTCCACATTGGCCGTAATCTCTGCTTCTTTTCCTGGACTACTACGGCGAGCTACTGTGTATGTTTTGGTTGGTAATAATGAAGCGACCGCTCTTATCGACACAGGGAGCTCTGAATCTTTCAGCTCACATACCTATGCCAAGAAGCACAAGTTCAAGGTTGTTCCAGCGACTGGAACAACCTTCAGCTTGCTGCTACTCTGAATCAGGCAGGCCGTCCAGTTGCCTTTTTCTCTCGCACTCTCACACCTACTGAACGCAAACAATGCAGTAGAAAAGGAGGTATGTGCAATTGTGGAATCTGCAAAGAGAAGGTCTCATTACTTGATAGGACGAGGTTTCATTTTAGTTGCGGACCAACAGGCTGTCAGCTTTATGTTCGGTACGAATAGGCTTGTAAAAATCAAGAATGATAAAATTCAACGATGGAGGATCGAGTTGGGGTGCTACAATTATGACATCGTGTACCGTCCTGGTAAATACAACATTCCTGCAGACACTCTCTCACGTGTTCATTGTATAGTTACTGTCAATAACAAGAAACTATCTGAGCTCCACGCTCGACTTTGCTATCCTGGTGCAACAAGACTTGCTCATTTTGTCAGAGTGAAAAATCTTCCTTATTCCATGGAAGATTTGAGGAGGGCTGCTATGAATGCCCTTACTTTCCCGATTGAAGCCTCGGTTCTATAAACCGCACCAAACTACCCTTATCAAGGCCACGCAGCCCTTTGAACATCTTAGTTTAGACTTCAAGGGGCCTCTACCCTCGAACTCCAGAAACTGCTATATGCTCACGGTGGTGGATGACTATTCTCGTTTTCCGTTTGCATTTGCCTGTCAGAACATGACTACTAGTACTATAATTGATGGCCAAATCAGATTTTTGCGATATTTGTTATGCCTTTCTACCTGCATCCTGATCGCGGATCCTCGTTTATGGCCAAGGATCTACGTGAATTCTTGCACAATCTAGGCATCGCCACTAGTCAAACAACACCTTATAATCCTCAAGGGAATGGGCAGTGTGAGAGGTATAATGCTATAATCTGGAAGCACATACCCCTTGCTCTGGCATCCAAGAACCTTCAAGAATGTCAATAAGAAACAGTGCTACTTGACGTCCTTCATTCTATTAGAACTCTGCTCTGCACAGCCACCAATGCTATGCCAGATGAGAGGCTCTTATCGTACCAGCGTCGATCTCTCAGTGGCCATTCGTTGCCAACCTTACTATCTGTTCCTGGACCCGTCTTACTACGATGTCACGTTCGTTCCAGTAAATATGAACCCCTCGTTGATGAGGTTCAGTTGTTAGAGGCAAACCCACAATATGCTCATGTAAGATTTGCCGATGGACGCGAATCAACGATATCAGTGCATGACTTAGCTCCGACTGATAACGTATCATTATATGAGAGGCAAGAGGATCTCAACGTGAATCCTTCTATAGAGACTGGTTTGGTGGAGATTCTCCCGGTACCTACTGTCGATTCATCTAAGTTGAATTCTTCCAATGCTGCAGGTGATCAGAGTATATTCATCAAGGAAGGAGATATGAAGGTGGATTCTCTTCCGACCCGGGTATCTGGTGCTCGAGGTAATCTTCAACGTAGGGATGAAACCCTCTACCCCTGCGCATGCTGGCCCGGAATAATTGCGCTGATCTACGCGGGAACGCCACAAGCCTCTTCGCTATATAGAACAATGATTCTTCAAGGGAGGGGAGAATGTGGTGATCTAAGCTTCATGTAACCTTATATGTATAATTGTTTACTTATATTGTTTCTCTTTTATTTTTAGACTGTATTGATGTTTTGTTAGTTGAATAAAGCGTAGAGAAAGGTATTGACACTTTATTATGATTACCACACAAGGTTTGTAAGTAAAAGGTTCCTTTGTGAAGGAATGAAACACTTGTATTTTTATACCACTTTGAAATGTTTACACTTACGGTAAATATTCAATTTGCGCAACGGAATATGCTAAATCTAGTTATAATGGCAAGAGCAAGAATAATGGAGATTCGCAGAGCGGTGTATCAAGAGTCTAATAATTGAACAATGAATAACTAAATAAATCAATCAATAATCCTCATTTGAATCAAATGTTCTCTTATTTATACCAGGCAGCATTTTAGAGGCGACGCGTAGCTCTTTTTCCTCGGATCGCCGAGGCAGTGCTTAGCTACCTATAAGTCCAGCGGAGCGTGTGATTGGTTGGAGTCTAGCCTGTGATTGGCTGAAATTCTCCACTTCGTATCTTAATTTGGGGGGTCTCTCCCCTGCGAGGGTATGACAGATATTGCGTTTGGTTAAAGCTACAAGATGACCTTATCAAATTTTACATTAAGGTGAAATATCTTTTGTCGCCGATTTTGTTCCCCATTCCAGACAGCTTTAATTACTCCGTTTGCCCATCTGCTCTCACACTTGGGTGCGATAGCCTTAAATTGTGATCAGGTTTCAATCCAGACGTTCTCATCAGATTCCGCTGGTCACAAACTGTCTCCAAACGACCTTATTTTATTGCTCCTAACATTCTATCTTTGATACTTAGACCTGGCAAAATGTGTATTTGACCTTCTCTGTCTCTGTCTCTCTCTTCCTTTGTGTGTGTGCAGTGACTGTACACTACACACGTTCCCTCTTAGTCCACGGAGTGCGTATGATACAAAGAATTGCATCCTATGAGAGAGAGTTACTACTTATATATATATATATATATATATATATATATATATATATATATATATATATATATATATATATATATATATATATATATATATATATATATACGAGTATAGGTAACAATTTCACATGTACATATATACAATTTACAAAGTTCAATAATATTTGTACATTGGGTTTCTTGCAAATGAAACCACTCGTCTCCCTGATTGTGTTTTCACAATTTTTCTCGGGATTGCTTCGTTTCCGATGAAGCGTTACATGGTTCGGATTTGGTGTTCCTTTCTTCTGTCGCCTTTTCTTCCTTATGTGTTTCGAGGCCGAGTTGCTCATAACAGACCCGTGGTGGTATACAAAATGTATACCACCATCCTACAATGTCCCCTCCTAACCTTGACCCACACACCCTAAGGAATAGGCTGTGTTTATGCTCATCAGAGGCTCCATTTTGGAGCCGATCTCGGCAATGGTCGGCCCTATATCAACGTCCCAAATAAATAACATCTTAAAAACATCAAACAGCAATTTCAGGACAACTCCGTGTATGTACTGAAAGGTACAAACAAGTGTAACCGGCTCATACATCCACCGAGCATACAAATGCTGCTCCATGTGAGAACTGTTCCATCAAGAGATCTCCCGCATAAAACAAACCCTCGTGAACAACGGTTTCCCGAACAGCATGAATGAAAAACAACTTCAATCATTTTTAAGCTGGCAATTCAAAGACACGGCTGAAACGGAAAGTAACCAGGAAGCAGTAAATAACATTCAACTGTATTATAGAAATCAGATGTCATCGGCCTACAAAATAGACGAAAAAAACTTCAAGGAGACTGTTAACCGTAACATCAAAGATAAGAAGCAAATGGACAAGATTTGGATGATTATATATTAAAAACGACAAAAGTTAACAATCTCATTATGAAAAACAACATCTGCCAAAACTCCTCGATCCTGAAATCTACGAACATAATTTACAAGTTTACCTGCCCGAATGAAGACTGCGAGCTTCATAACAACTACAAATATGCTGACATGACTACACTACACTTTCGAGGCGTTTGACAGTGCACCTGCAAAATGGAGCTCCCCCAAATCATATGGAGACTATACATAACATCAGCTTAACCAGGAATATATTGGTTAATAACACCACGATCAAATGAAAAGAGGGAAATAAAGCCAGACTGAACAACTTAGAAGCCATCTTAATTAACGAAGAAAGGCTAGCTATCAACATCTAGGCTATTGGCTGGAATCAAACATTAAAGTTGTTTTAAAATTCCGCTCACACCGGAGTGGCCCATTCCCTTGACATAACGTTTAAGTGAGGAGGAATAAATATCCCCTAAAATCCGTTTTCCCTTCATTCTGACTTCACAATTCTTCACCGATAAAGGATGAAAGACACTCTGAAGATGATCACATAGATCGAAAGATAACCAATTAAGGTTAAGTTTGTTTTTTACCAAACACATTTTATTTAAAAAAAGAGATGAACGTAGAAGAAGTTGTTTACCCTCTACAAGATGAACTAAAACAGATAATAAGAAAAATGGAAAGTTTCCAAAGAAAATTAATAGAGACGAAATATACTATGGTCTTTAACAAAATTTGCATACAAGAAGGTCTGCTACCCATGTACACTAATATATATATATATATATATATATATATATATATATGTATATATGTATATATGTATATATATATATATATATATATATATATATATATATATATATATATATATATATATATATATATATATATATATATATATATATATATATATATATAATTAGGTAAGAGGCCATGTTGTACACATGCACTGTTGAAGTTCACAACAGTGGCAGCGTTATTGATTTTAACTTGTATTATCTTTATTTTTCTTACAAGTTTTTTGTCTGTATCTTGTAGGCTAGAAAAAAAATATTCGCAAAAGACATATTTTATCCGGAGACTTCTGTAAGCCATTCGACTTACAGAATGCTACACTATGTATACTTTTCTACTTAAATATAAAGGATACAAAATTGACCAATTACAGTTTAGGAAAATTTTAAGAACAAACTAATTTTCAAAACATAGACACTGCTTGTTTTTCTATTTGAACATAAGGGATACAAAAATGGCCAATCACAGTTAAGGAAAATTTTTAAGGACAAACTAACGTTTAAATAAATCATAGGCGTTTTTCGACCACGGTCGAAAGACGTCTCAGAATAAAATATGTCTTCTTGACCAGTAGCCGTACTAGCTTTCATGGACCTGGAATCTCTATTCACAAATGTACCCCCAAAGACATTCTACGACAACTCCTTCAAGCATGCACGGTCCCGAGGGGCAAATGTACGTGAAAATGGATAGCGTTGCGATGGGGGCACCCCTTGGCGTCCTTTTTGCCAACTTCTACATGGGTGCAGTTGAGAACAAGATTTTCAAAAGTAATATAGCGCCCAAACCTCCCATCTATGCGCGCTATATCGACGACATACTTTTGAACGCAGATAACTTTGATCAAGTTAATGCCCTAGTTGACACATTGAAGAACAACTCGTGTTTGAATTTCACGCACGAAACGGAAGATTAAAGATCTCTTCCATTCCTTGATATTCTAATCAGTTCTCATGAGTCTAAATTTACGACCCAAGTTTACGTTAAAGCCACAACGGTACCTCAGAGACCCTGAACGGAACAAGAACTCAGTCATTAATGCCTTGGTTAACAGGGCAATTTTCCATTCCTCCCCGTGGACGGCTGCGATCTTAAATTCTAGGGGGACGGGGGGGTGAGAAAGAAAAAAGAGATAAAAAAAAATATTGAAAAATATTGTTATAACTTCACTTCTTTCTATTATATTTTTAAAATTACCCTGGATAGTATTAATTAATTCTATATATTTTGTTGTGTTTTTACTTTAATCTCAATAATTGTCAATTTTATTATTTTAACTTGTCTTCATCCGCTTTTTTAGCCTTCATTTAATGCATTCTTTTAACTGTTATCGTTAATATTCCTTCCCTTTCTCATTAGTCGACACAGTCGCTGAAGATACTTCTAGTGAAGGTCCGAAACGTCCGGCCAATAAATGATTAGTGTAATCACCTGGGTCTTCATATTCCTTATATATATATATATATATATATATATATATATATATATATATATATATATATATATATATATATATATATATATATATATATATATATAGTGATGGGCAAAAGTTTTGTGACGCTATCTTGATTGATATTGCTCCATTTTTGTTCCACAAGCACCGCAACTGCTCACAATTGGAAAGCTTCTGTTTATCAACCGCCAGTTTCATTATCGTCCACACATTCTCTACTGGGTTCAAATATGGCGAATTCCCGAGCCGATGTCCCAGAAGTTCGAAGTCATTTTTAACCTCAAAACGTTGTTATTGCTTTTTGCTTTCTGAAAAGGTGTGCCATCATTGTGAAAAAAATATTTATCATACTTAAATTTCGTCGTGAACTGTTGGGAAAGGATGCTGATGAACCACGTTTTGATACCATTTTGAGTTTATGGCAGTGTTATTGGGCAAAGTTGTGTGTGCTTCAGTTCTCTTAGATGAGAAGCAGCTTCAAACATGGACATATTTCGGATGCTTCATCGTGAGCACGACACATGACTCGTGAAATATAAGCCATTCCTGATATTTCCTACAAAAGTAGAGCCTCTCTGTGAGGTTCTTCCTGGTGAGATAAGGCTTCTTCGCAGCTATTCTCCACATCACTGTGCACACTTGAGCTGGGACTTTTTTAAAGTCATTGATGATCCTAAATATGGTGCTCTTTGATGCAATACCGTTAGCCACAATTTCCTTGCATTTCAGGCCACCTTGGCGCAGAACAACAATAGTTGAACGCTTTGCTTTGGAAAAACTTAAAATTTATTTTCTCAAAAAAAAGGAGAAAGATTATAATTACACATCATTCATTTAACCCATATTTTTCATTGTTTTACCCTTTCGATCGAATAGCAAAACTCCAGTGACTGAATCTCACCTCCTTCAGGAACAGGACCCGAGTGCGATTTTGGATTCAGCGAAGGAATGCATTATCTTTCTTAGCATTTTTTAAATGCTGACTTTTAATAAACCTGCAATAATTTAAATATTATAATAATTACTTCTATCACGTAAATTCTAAACAAATAAAAATATATATTAGCGTTAAATTTTTTGGTTATGATTATATACTACAGGAAAAAGTATACTAGCGCATACCCCTTATGCCCGTCAACGTGCGTACACACTGCATATAAACTGTACCTTCACCTAAAAGTCGTAGATCCTCATCTCTTACGTAAATTCTGAGAAGGCATATCCCATCGGAATGGGGTCATTTATCTCTTGGCCACCTTAACCGTCCGCCTGGGTGAAGATAAACTCTCGATGAAATCAGCTATAAAGTAGAGTTTAGAGGATTAGTGGAAGAGGAATGGACCGAAAGACTACTAGGAGCAAAGGAAAAAACCATCTAGTGACACTGCACGCATTTATCCTTAAAGTTAACCATCACGGTGTATGTTTAGCAAACCAAGTCTAACTTATCTAGAAGTTTCACCTCTTTAAGCAAACTTTGAATATCCTAACTCTAACTCGGGCTCTATGAAGTCATAGATGTTGATTGCCCATCCCAACACCCACTCGGCCACAATTATTATGTAAAGTACATAGTTGTCCAAACTATCTTATCTATCGATATCACATTCCTTTTTCCCCGCAATGTTCTTATTCCACGTTCACCCCAACTCACTTAGAAAGGATTCCCGACATAGCTATATCCTTTACTACGCCTGATATATTCATGAGTGTCAAATTAGGTGCGTATCTGCATGTAATGCACCACCTTATCATCCTGAGTATCCGGGTTAACGCCCACCCACACACGAGTTCTCATCCCGATTAAATTTAATCACCTTGAAGGCTCAACTTATGGTCTAGCCTGTTACCAATATAATTCATGCGCACAAGTATCGACTCATTAACTCGGTTAGGACAGTACTTTGTATTTCATCCCCTCCACACATTCCTGAAATCAGAAAACTTAAATTTCCGGGGACTCAACTCATGCACCCGAATTAGGAGGAATTGAACTGGAGACATCCCTCCACCTTAGTGTTTTGTTTCATTATAAATAAGCATCACACACTGGAGCCTTTCTATTCAGTCTACTGTTTCTCTTAACGACGACTACATTCCGTTCCTGCGTTCAATTTTACCAGCACTTTTCAGGCGATAAGGAGTTACAAATGTATGTTTTATGCCGTTTTCATTTAGGTAAAAGGCCAAAACGTTACCAGTAAACTGAAATCCAGACTCCGTCACAATTTTATCCACTTTTCCAATAACTGATGAAAAATCCCTCTCTCTTCACTTAGTGGCGGTACTAGCCTACATGGTACCCTGGGCGAAACCTACTTTCAGCGCCCCCCTCCCCCTTCGGAATGAGACTCACCTTCCAACAAATAGAACTAAAAGTTTATAAATAAACATTCCAACAATTCTGTACAAACCAACTTGTTTATTGAGCGTAATAGTCTCCCCAATGAGATTCAAAACAGTAGGGCGGCCGACCTCGGTACTGGGTGCTCGCTTTTCCCCCTCTGCAATCCATGCGGCTCTGGGCGGCTGCCCATATTGCTCAAACCTCAATTTTTCCCTGTCTTCAATAACCGCTTAGCCGTCCTTACACTTAATGGCCACCGCCCAGCAGAACGAGGAGTGATAATTTACTATTACAAGGACGCCTATACAACTAGAACTAGTTTTGGCAGCACCACGGTATCCATACCGTGGACGCAATCCTCTGGATGTAGTTTTCTTGGGAGTTTGGGTGCCTTAAAAAAAGAGGCCGTTTGACTCGGATGACCTATGATGTGCCCTTGGGGCTGTTGTCATCTGTTGTATTATGTTGTGGGGGACTTTGATTTTGTCTTCCCCTGGCGATGGTGCTTTTTGTGGGTGGGCTTTGACGGATGCGGATGACCTTTGATAGGCCCTTGTGGCTTTTGTCATCCGTGAAATTATGTTATGTTATGTTATACCCAAGTCTTCAAAAGAGTAACTGAATTGCACTCGAATTGAACGATAACGAACCTCCGAGATTTCCTGGACTTGACATACTGCACAATACCGGGTAATGTCTCCGAAGATATTATGCAAGTGCTCTACCATCACTTGACCAAACAAAAGCGACAAGAGCTTGCCACGGCGCGAATGGAAAGTATTGCGAAGAGCCTCCAACGCCAAAGAAATTACTAAAGATTCATGCATGAAATGAACTCTACTATCCTTAGACTTACAAGTCACACGATTTCGATCCATTCCCAACTTATTCCTTAAGTAATTCATACACCCTCAGATTTCTTGGCCAAGCACGCACCATTACCAACCAACTTAGTAAATTAATAGTAATAAAAAATAACGTAATTAGGTTTTAAAATATACACAATTCATAGACTAAAAAATATATGCCTAATTATCATTAACATGCACACAATTCTTAAGCCAAAAGAAGGTCCGTGATCCTCCCGAAATACTAGACTTATCTGCAAATGTTTGACGGCGTGGTTCTTTGATCTTTCTTTTTACAGATTACTCTCCGCCAAGTTAAATATTAGAATAAGTTACTGGAATAATATTTATTCCCAAGAATGACTTCAGTAGCAGTTATCAATAAAATCTCAATCCAAAGAAATATTGTAAAGAATAGCACAAGGCGGGAAAATTGTCCCTTTGACGAGACGGGAGTTCGGTTGGTTCTAATCCAACTCCTCGGCGATGGGTATGGGGTAGTGATAATTTGAAATGGTCGCCATATATATATATATATATATATATATATATATGATAAAACTTAGTGACGCTCCGCCTACGTATAACGGAAGGATACGAAATAGAGTGGGCGTGGAAAATAGAAATAAATGCTCAGAAAATAGATTAAAACCAAGTACAAAAGGGTAAAGACATTAGATCAAATCTTTACCAAAATATCCACGTGTGAGAGAGTGTGTGTGAAATGTAGAAATATAAGTCCCATAACTATGAATACATACATATGCAAATATAAATACATTGTTCAATAAACAAAAGAAATATAACAAATTAAATAAATCAAAGGGTTAAGAATTAGAATGGACAATTTCATTTAAAATAAGCTTTTTAATGACAGGGTCCAGTTTAAAGAGACGGGGGAATAGTGAAGTTAGGAGAGGAATTAATGAAGGAACATTCAACAATATTTCTTTAAATATATCGGGTGGGCCAACAAAAACTTCACTTGAATAACACAGTCAAATATAATTGAATATAAATGAAAATTCCTATAAACAATTTATATGTATTCTTTATTATCCCCGAAAATTTCAACTATATAACTACAATTAAAAAAATAAAATAGTCACTCAAAAAATTCCTTGGCGATCGCTCCTGACAAAGGATAATGTCTAAAAAAATCAAAATCAATATACTTTTATTGAAATAAATTATCAATCTATCCACTTTCTTGGTCACATGAAACCATTAATAACGTTTTAAAAGAACAAATACATTTTGTGATATAAGATAGCGTTATGTTATCCTATGCCAGAAGATTTTTTTCCCTTAAGTTCAGATTCACTCATTTTTTTTTAATTGCTGTAAACTTCTTGAAGAAAATTCCATATTGAATAAGTCAATAGGGTTACAATAGCGTTGAAGCACGCCAACCACACTTTGTGGAAAACTAGTTGATGTGGAAGTTGAAGTTGTTAACGCCTCTAAGCAGATGTCATCTCAAACTTCTTGACAAGAATATTATTAACTAATATAATTGTGGTGCCTATGTACTTTGAAAAAGTAATCTCTGATTTTAAGGTAAAATTAGTTCCTTGTGCAGATTCCTCACAGCGATAAACAACCACTTTATCCTTTCCTCGTTTCCCTGTACCATCCGTGTATAAAGATTAGCAAGACACCTGCTACCGATTAATTACTCACGGGGTTTCAAGTCTAGTTTGATCATACTATGAAATAAACTTCTTAGCCATGTTGTTGAGTAGGTAAGTTAAGTATTATCTTTTTTAATGTTGTTCTTTTACTTATGTCTTTCAAAAATTCTTACATATTTTTTTTCGTTTATCTTTTCCATCAGAAGTTGCTTTCCCTTGTGGTACCTAAGAATTGGTTTTCATTTGACGCAGGTGACACAGAAGTATTTGTGAATGGGATTTGTTTCTCTGGATAACAAAAAGGTGGAGGAAGGTACCATGCTGGTGACCATACTAGCATATATTTAAGCAGTAGAAGAGTTTAAGAAATGAAAAGTAGCTTGCGATGGTGGATACAACTGATAAAATACCGAAGTTTGCCGATGAAATGGCGGTAAAATAGATTTTGACATTCTTTTACAAGGTATGTAAATATGGTAAAGTGCCTAAATTTCAAATTACTTTTGGAATTTAGTCATGACCCCATCATTTTCCACCATGATGGAACGTAGTGTGATTGTGCACAACTAATAATGAAGTGGCTCTGACACCAGAACAATTTAAATATAAGATGAGGAACTAGTGAGCGAACCTTCCCAAAAATTGGTGAACAAGGGTAGGACCACAAATTTTAACAACTCTTGAGCATCCTAAGGCAAGATTTGTTTTAAGGGGTATCACCTGGTGACTGCCATCAGGAGCATAAACCGTCTTAAGGCAAGAAGAGAGGAGCCCAAGTAAATACTATTGTGAGTGAACACTTTTGGTGGGTTCGTAAAGCGTTTTAAACTCCTTTATCTCTATTGTTAAGTTGCTAACATAGAAACGTGAATGGTGTAGTTGAAAAGGTGAAGCCGTAAAACTTAGGAAACATAAAATTTATGTCTGCCTAAGTTAATGACCATATTTATAGAAGCCGTGATTGTTTGTATAGGTTTATTGTGCAATAGCGATATGTGACATAATAATATATAAATACATAACATAAGCATTACACAAAGCGGGGAGCCCGCCGGGGTCGGCGTGCACCAAGACGCGGCGGAGTGTCCCACGCGTGGCTTGTCTGCTGCTAGTGGGTGGCGGCGGTCCTCACCACCCGTCGCCCGGCTGGGCACGGGCGGCGATCAGCGCGGAGGGGGTGACCTCGTTTGTTGGTGTGTGGCGGACCACCTGGGCGGCTCTTGCCTCTCGCGCGCCCTTACAGGGTGAGGGGCTGGCGCTGGCTCTGGCCTGAGGCGGGCGGTGGCTGGGCAGGAGAGGAGGTAGTGCACCAGTGGGCGCTAGGAGTGGCCGCCGCAGTGTTCGCACCTCCCTGCCACAAAGTCGGCGTGCAGCTCTTCCCGCGTGGAGTAGCCCAGCCTCACACGCTGCAGCAGCACGCTGTTCGCTCTGGGCTGCTGGTAGGCTGCGTCCAGTGTGTGATAGGCTGCGGTTGCAGCCTACCACGCCGCTTGCTTCTTGGAGAAGCCGTGATTGTGTAACCTTCGTGTTTAAAGCCTCGTCTGATGAGGCGATTTGCGAGACAAGATATTCTTTGCCCTCCAGTTACTTCTCAAGGCTCGCGTGGTATAGCAGCAACCGCTCTACGAGACACACAATCTGGCGTTTATTGGGATGTGAAGATAAAGTGGATAGCGAGTGAGAAAGGCGGGAGGATTCATTTACTTTACAAAAGTATATTTCTGTGTTTACATTGCTTTATAGAACACCAAAACAGCTTCTATCCTGAGTGAATGTTACCATTTTCATCATTTTATTTCCATACAAAATTAATTAGGCAATTTCAATTAGTTTTTATATTTTCCCCAATCTACTACCATAATGCGTACATGCATTCATTAGGAGTCGCTGATTTGTGCTTATCGCCCCCCCTCTCCCCCAAACCGACACACTTTTAACCAAACTCAATTAATTGAGAGGATTTTCAATCCTAGATAATGATCGTCGTTGCTTCCTATTGATCAGAACTAGACTCTTCCGGGCCCACGATTTCGAAATGAGATGTTCCTTTTCCTCTGTCTGTCCTCCGCCAGGAATGGCCAAGTGAACTCACCCCAGCGGCTGACGAGGCAGCGAATGTCTTTCCCTAAAATATAAGTTGAACCCTCGCTCAACTGGAGAGCGGGGTTAAAAGTGGATTTACCCAGGGCACAGTGCCCAAGTTTCAGTGTCTGCATTTCAAAAGGGTTATGATGCCATTATACGCATTGGAGTCTCCATTCAAGACCTGATGAGGGTTATACTGGGAATTTGTTTCCCAGCCACTCTCCCATTATCCAGTTGGTCTTTTTTTCATCAGTTTCTCTTTACCCTAGTTTTATTTCTAGCGGGTAAACGTAACCACTGTGAATTACACGTTTCTTTTCCTTTTAATAAATAAATGAGTTCTATTAACCTAGTAGATGCCGTCCTCCATTTAAAAAAAACTACGTGATGGTCAGTCGGGATAAGCTTGAAAATTAACGGGGCGGCGGTTGTGACAGTGTTTGTATCATGGCTCATTTATCATTAATATCTACCATACTCTTTTGTTTTATCCCTATAATAGCACCTATCTATATTCATGTTAACTGGTAATCAAAATCCATAAAACATGTTTATTGTCAACTTCAAGCAAAACTACACAACTTGTCTCTCTTTTTGAGTAAGTCCATGAGACAAAGATCTGAACACAGCAATCCTTTGGCAGACTGACCATTTGAATATTTTTCCCTTCAATTTTTTGAAAGAGGATTTCGGATGTTACATTCCTAGACTACAAATCCATTATCTCCAACTTTACAACCTAAATATTTTCGAGAGGCTTCACCAAAGCATGAAATATCAAAGCTTTACTTCTATTGTTCGTCCTAGAAAATCTTCCTAGAACTAAAATAACAAGTAATAATTTTTTTTTTCTTAAAAAATCCCAGAATATATTTTTCTTACTTATTTAAAGCCAACAAATATCCCGTATATATATATATATATATATATATATATATATATATATATATATATATATATATATATATATATATATATATATTTATATATATATTTATATATATATATATATGTGATTGTGGGAGCGCTGTAGATGATGAGTATTGCTACAAAACTCAATATATTTTTGGGTGTGGCTGGGAGAGGGTGCTTCTATTTTCTGTTTGTTAGTTCTTAGTATGGGAGGAAAACACACATATACACACGGGCACTTCAGCATATGTGTGTCGCTTCTCTCGACCCCAAACTATCGGTTAACGAAGCTTGTTGGGAGGGTCTTTTTGACTTGATGTTATTCACTATTTCTATGGTTCTATTTATTCACCTTTTCCTCCTAATTCACCGCCATCTCATCATCCTTGGTCCAATGAGAGAACGTGCGATCGTCGAGCTACACAAAATTCCTTTTCCTTCGCATAATGAACTAACATAACACACTCGAACAAAACAACACGCGGAAGTGTTCGTGTGTGTGTGTGTATGTGTGTGCGCGTGCGCGGAAAGAGAGAGGATGATTTTTAATTCACTTTTTGTATGAATAAAGAAACCAAACTAGTGAAATTTCTGCCAAAATGTTTTGAGATGAAACCCAAAGAAAAGTGGAAGAGTTAGGTGAAGGGAAAATATGTGAAAAATACATAGCCTGAGATACCTAGTTAGACTGTTAAAGACCCCGAGGCATTTAATCTCCTTGAAACCCATTATGAATATAATATTTTTTTCTACTGCAAAGTTTTCTTCCGGGAAATAGTGGATAAAAGAGAGAAACATAGGAGAAAACCGAATCTTTTTTTGCATTTTTCTCTCCTCCAATTATCATTTCTTGTCTAAGAAAAAGACAAACGTCTTGGATTAGATTGGCGTGATTCATCGGATGAGTACCGTCACCCGCCGACAGCTATGAAGCCACCCCCGGTAGAGGTGAGTCAAATAAAAGCACTACGATTAGTGCTTGCTATATTCTATCAATGACTAATATTTGATATGTCCTCCTTTTGCTTTTGTAACCGCTTTTTGCGTTTTTGCATACTTGAGACTAAGTTGGCAGAGGTGGTTGGCTCAATCTTCTGCCACTCTTCATGAATTTTGGTTGTTAATTCACTTTTTGAGGAACATTTGTGCACCCTCACTCTTGTGCCAAAGTATGACCACAAATGTTCTATGGGGTTGAGGTCTGGAGATTGAGGGGGCCATTCCATCAACGTCACCCCTTCTTTTCAAACCAACCTTTTGAGACTCTAGAGGTGTTAGAAGATTACACCATCTGGTATATCATAATTGAAAACTTTCCCTGGAAGGTTGATAAACCTGATTTAACATGTTGGTGTAAGTGTTGGAATTCATTATGCACTTACAAGTGAACAACAATCCTGGATCTGAAGACGACATGCAGCCCCAAACCATCACACTGCAACATCCTATTTGACTGTAGGGACAACACATCTCCGATCATAAGCTTACCCAACTCTTCGACGAACATAAACAGCTCCAGGGGTCCCAAAGATCTAAGGAGAAATACAAATTTTACTGATCATTTTTGGTATCCAATAAAAATGTGTACAAGCGTAATGAATTGGTAGAAACTAATGTGGAGAACCTACATCAAAGTTGCTTTGATCAGACGAAACAACTTTAGCCCAATCCGAAATTCAGCAACTACATCAGAAGAAGGTTTTTTTTCCTATCGGTCAGAGATGTCCTTTTCAGCAACCTATCTTCCCTCAAAGTGTACACCTTTCGAGACTTTGACCATCACGGTTTTTGAAAGCATTGGGCTCATTGTACCTTTTAATGGTTGTTTGGACGCCGTTTCTCGAGCATTTCAATTTTCTTGCAATTTTGACTTGGGATCATCCATCTCTGGACAATGCAAAGATTTGAGCTCTTTGAGTTTCAGGAATATGTTTCTTCGGAGACATTTTAAAAAAAAAAATATCACTTGTAAGTTAAAAATAAGATAATCACTGAAAAAATAACAATAAACGTTAGTATCACACACACACACGCACAAATATATGTATATATATATATATATATATATATATATATATATATATATATATATATATATATTAGTGTAGTTGGGTAGCAGTCTTTCTTGAATGCAAATTTTGTTGAAGACCATTATGTATTTTGGCTTAATTAATTTCCTTTGGCAACTTTCTACAAGAGGGAATAAAAAAGATACTTAGAAGAAGAGAAAGTTGCCAAAGGAAATTAATTAAGGCAAAATACATAATGGTCTTCAACAAAATTTGCATATATATATATATATATATATATATATATATATATATATATATATATATATATATATATATATATATATATATATATATATATATATCAAATGAATAACTCACAAAGTAGCACGTGAGGTTTGCAATGAATGCAATGTCCCGCAGGAAAAATGAAAAATGAAAAGGTGCTTCCAAGTACTTTCGAACTTTATTCAGTTCATTCTGAAGGATAACTACAAGGAAAAATAATATAATAAGAAGGACAGGGATGGGTAAATTCACATTAAGATTTAGCTATAACAGGTAACAAGGTCAAGCCGGGAGGCAAGAAAGAGTCAAGAACAGAGCCAAAATAGTTAAAACGATTAATGGATAAAGCGATAGTCTAAAGAGGGAGATTAGGAGAGACACGAGAAGTAAATTGAAAAAAAGGGGAGAGGGACAAGGAAAGGGAAGAGAAATAAAATAATGTAAATACAAAATCAATGCAATAATTAAATTGGCACATCGGGCTCCCATAAAAATAAAAATTGCCAAAAAACAATTAGGAATCTAAGTCAAAGCTAATTTGTTTAAGAATGAGTTTCTTCATAGCAACATCAATTTTAAAAAGGCCAGGGAAAATGTTAAAGTTATTAAATTGGCTCATACATGAACATTCAACAATGTTTCTTTTAATTGAGTCATTTGAGCGAAGAATAAATTTTGCTGAATTCCTAATAATTAAGTGGTTATTTTCCGACATATGCACAAAAAACGCACTATTATTTACAGCTCTCCTAACATTGTATTTATGCTGATTAATACAGACAGATAATTGCTTTCCTGTCCTTCCAAAATATTTACTTGGACAAATAGAACATTCGACCGAATAGACTCCCCCAGTATTATTACAATTATTGTGAACTATAATGTTTTTTATAGTTGACTCGTATTTGAAAGCAACTGAAATGTTAAAGTTTTTTAAAAGACGGGGAAGATCAATGAAACAAAGAAGGGTAAAACCAAAATGTTTTCAACATTAAAAGGTATAGCAGGAGCTGTAATATAGAACGTCTTTTTTGCAGAGGAAAAACACTTTAGAAGAAAGGGATAAGGGTAACATAGTTTATGGCCAATTTCAAAGATATATATATATATATATATATATATATATATATATATATATATATATATATATATATATATATATGCAAATTTTGCTGAAGACCATTGTGTATTTCGCCTTAATTAATTTCCTTTGGCAACTTTCTCTTCTTCTAACTATCTTTTTTATTCCATATTGTAGATAGTAGATCACTTGTCCTGTATTGATCTCTCTTTTAAATGAATGTGTTTGGTAAAAAAACAAACTAAATTGTTGAACTTTCGATCTTATTCGATTAGCTTCGGAGCGTTTTGATATGTTCTTGCCTCCTTTACCAATGTAATGAGTGGAGTGAGGATCTGACAGAATGAAAGGTATAAAAGGTATATTCAGAAACAGAAATACAATAAGTTTTTACTGGACATTGGACAAAATAAGAGATGAAATGTCGGTAGAATTAGAGAGAGAATAGTAAGAGAGTAAAGTGGTTAAAGGGTGAGTTTAAAGAATAGATGATGTGTAGGAGACAGAATAGAAAGATCCCTGGTGAAAGTGTAGCTCTGTCAATGTGTTAGATTTGTGTGTTTTGGGGTTGTTTTTTCATTATTTAATAAGCTATAAATTATAAATTTATAGTTTATTTAATTAAATTAATCGTGGTTAATTTAATTATTATTTTCGATCTTATTGATCGATTGATCTTTAGGCATTCAAGCCTTTATTTTTGGCGGGGTTTTATTCCTGCGGTGAGTTTTTGAAAAGTTTTATGATTATCATTTTTTAAATGAATTTGATTTTTTGTCCTTTTTTGCAAATGGTTTTTAATTTGAGTTTTAATTTGCTAAAGGAACCTGCGCATTACATTGGATGTTTTTGTCAGTTCTGTCAAGTGTATTTCGGAGTCACGTCATTGTCTGTCTGTAACTTGCTACTTTTGAATGGTCTTATTTCTCGGTCTACTTCGATTTCTAAGTGTGTACGAAAGAATTCGGGGGTCAAGCGGGCGCCAATGGCTTGCCATATCCTCTTAGCTCTCTCGTGGAGCGCCACGTTGATCGGAGATAATCCAACCGAGTCGGGGAGCTCCCTCTGTCGTTTACGTTCTCTTCTTCGGGTGTTTGTAATAAGTAAAACCGCTTTGTTCTGGATGATTTGAAGTTTCGCAATGTGGGTCTTGGCGCTCGCGTTCAACGGCACCGGGGGGTACAATAGTCTCGAGCGAATGCATGCATTGAATATCTTGAGTTTATTTGAGCGATTTAGGTCACGGAACCAATAAAAATCCCTCAAATCTCTCTGTCCATTCGCGACTGTTCGTTCGATATGACTCTTGTAGCTCCCTGTGGTGATTTTGAGCCCCAGAACCGTCCCTTCCAGGTAGTAGGGGATTCTCTCCCCCTCTACCCGTATATCGTTGAAGGTCTTGTGAAACATGGGAATTATTTTGAACTTTTGGGCATTGGTTGATATCTTCCATTTCCTCTCGAAAGAGTTGATGTTAGATATCTCCCTAGCCGTGTTTCTTGCCATAAATTCCCTGTGAACGTAAGCGGCGGTACAAATTTGCGATATGTCGTCCGCGAACTGATCGTATATCGTACCTTCGGAAAGAGGTTGGGGTAAGTCACGTGTATAAATGTTGTATAAAAGGGGACTGAGACAGCCCCCTTGCGGGACCCCTGATTAGAGCTCGAATTCGGGGCCTTTGTGTCTTCTGATTTGTATATATGCTCTCCTCTCCATTATGTAATCGCATAGAATCCTCTCAAGAATGAGATTGAGGCCTACTTGCAGGATCTTAAATTGCAGGCCTCTCTTCCAAACCTTGTCAAAAGCTTTTTTAACATCGCGGAGCACCAGGTCGGCATGCCCTTTGCTTGCCTTGATGTTTGCAAGTTTTTTCTTAATAACGGCTAGTGCCGTGTCAGTCCCCCTTTTCTTTCTGAAGCCGTGTTGCTGCTCGTTATGCAAGTTGGCTTCGTCGAGAATAGAGTTGACCCTATTTGCCAATATCTTCTCGAAGACTTTGCCAGCAAATTCAAAGAGATATATCGACCGGAAGCTGGCAGGGCAGTCCGGGGGCTTTCCCGATTTGGGAAAATAGCCCGTGTTCAGAGCGGCATTCATGATGTTAAGAAGCCCATACAGAACATTAGGCGGGGCCTTGATGAAATTCTCCCTGTTGTATTATGTCATTTTCGAAATCGATGTCATAATTGTCATTTTCTTCGGGGGTAATTTTAAAGATTGAAGACCAGAAAATCCTAAACATTTCCTCAATCTCTTTAGTCTCGTCAATTTCTTTACCGTCCTGTTTAAGTGTAATTTTCTTCTGTGGGGGTTGTCCTTTTAATCGTTTATATATCTGCCAAAATGTGCGTGAGTCTCTTTCTATGTCGAGTCCTTCAACTAGTCTGTCCCATACCTGTATTTGTTGGTCCGTAATTAGTGTCTGGAGTTCGTCTTTTATCGGTCTTATTCTTCTATGGGCATTGTGGTTGGGGCCTATCAGCGCTACTACATTGGACAGGTCCTTATATTCTTGGGCCAGGGCTTCCATGGGAGGGGTCCAAATAGGAGCTGAAAGGGTTTTATATTTGATACGGGGAATGCTATTTTCATCTGCTTTAATTAGGAGGTCGGTGATTTTATCCAGCTCTTCATCTATCTCTTCTAAATTGGCATCGAGTAAAGGGTCTGGGGTATAATTTAGAAGGTAATTTTTGTAGCTTTCCCAGTTCGCCTGCTTATAGCTTTTGCGTTCTGGGATTGCAACTTGAATGGGATTTACGCCAATTGTGATTTTAATAGCCTGGTGGTCGCTCGGAATTATGGGGCCCGGTTCAATGTAGTAGTTGTACGGAAACCTGATACTGGATAAAACAATATCAGGTTTCGTTGCTGCATTTCCTGTAATGTATGTCAGGAATTCTGGTCCGATTCTAGTCACGTATTTTCTGCCAGGTAAGACTTCGATGTTTCTACCTGCATTGTTGTAGGAGGTATACCCTGATGCTGCACATCTTGCATTCAGATCTCCAGCAAAGATTACATTTTTCTTATGGCTGAAGACCTGTAGAAGGTTGTGCAAGGGTACATAGCCGCGTCTTGGGGGTTGATACCCCGTGGCCACGACCAACCCCCCCCCCAGCGTAGTGCCTACCTCAATGGCAAGGTAAGATTCATCTAAGTCGGGTAGTTTTTTGCATTTAAGTCCTTTTTTGACGGCTATTGCGCAGCCGTCATACCGTTTCTGGCTATAATTTTTGCTAATGACGTCGTATTGAAATAGTTTTAATTCTTTTCGTGTGGTCATTCCGTGTTCGTTTATAAGTATAATGTCAGGGTCACTTTGTCGCAGAATGTTGCCATAGATGGAACCTTTTCCGTCCCACCCATCGACATTCATTTGTATGATCGTAAGTCTATTGGTCATTTTGAGTAATGTAGGTTGTTTTAGTGTGTGGGATTAAAGTAGACGCTTATTCGCGATCTACTTTAGCCCCATGTGGTGTACTGGGCGGGGTGCACTCCCTGCCGTTTCTTTTCTTTCGAAATTCGGTGTCGGTTATCGTATGAAAACAGTCCGTGGTCAATTTTACCTTATTTTGTGCGAGAGGCTCCTTAACCTGTCACTCCGGAACCTCGTCTGAGCATTCCCACTTGTATCATCCGGTCCTAAGACCTTCTGATACTTCACGGGAGTCAATCTCAGCTGGAAACGGAGTCGATTCAGGGGCGTACAATTTTAGGTTGAAGCCTCTTAAATGGTATTTGAGCTGGTGTTCCCTCCCCCGTGATGAGGAGGTGGACCATGGGCCACGAGTTTTGGAGATTTTCCTCGACCTAGGAGACCTGATCTCCTTGGGTCGGACTGCCTCCTTTGTTGGTGTAGGGGTGTGTGTTTTTATTTTTACAGGTGTGTTTTTTTAGGTGTGAGTGACGCTTGTTTTTGTGTTTGTGCTTCTTTAGGTTTGTTTAGTCGGGGGTCACGTGAGATGGCTGTGTTTGGGGTTGGCACTTTTTGGAACTTGTCTTGGCACTGAGGAGCTACGGTTATACGCATAATCTCCTCTGAAGGATGGTTATCGGGGAACCACATCTTCGCTAGCCCGTTCTTTACGAGCATGCGGTTGACTTCTGTAGCAAAGGTACTAGGGCGTTGTAGCGGGCCGAAAATATATCTCTAATCCCAATCGATAATCGATCCAACCCGCTTCCTACACTGTCCGGACGTGAGAAATCGAGGGAGAATAAAACGGATTGTATATACAGTCCCTTTACTTACAAAAAAAAAGTACAATGATAATTACAGCTTATATTTACAACAATTTTATATTTACTAGGGAAGTGTGCACACTTCAAAATGAGGCTAAATTCCCCAATCCAAACACGATACCAAAAGAGAATTTTATAACCGGGAAATACAACAATTTACTTATATTCTACACAAAACAAAAAAAAACACAACAACCGAACGAAAAGGGGGCACGCGCTATCACTTGCTGGAGGTGGGTGGTAGTTGGCTAACTTAGAAGGAGGCAGGATTGTCAACGAAGGCGGGTATGGCGGTTCAGGTGGTTAGCGAGGCACGAAAGCCCTCCTCTCAGGGCTGGGTGGAGCACTCGTCTATAGAACCCCTCTTGCTACCAGTCCACACTTCCACTCTCTGTAGAAGAGATATATCCTCCTTTTATGACCCATTTATTTATACATGGATGGCGAAACTAATAAGTGGGCATTACCCGAAAATACATCGACTAGCTTACCTCTTTCCAGAATATGACGCTTTGATAAAAGTTTATTTTAAGCAAAGTACAATATTATTATAGTGATATCTCAAAATTAGCTACTATCTTTCCAGAATAACGCCTGGAAAGAAAGAAAAACATGGTAATCATTTTATACATGAAATAAACAAAAATAAAACAAACCCATTCCCATTCACACACATTCTTACAGAGGGAGGGAGAGGGTACTGAGAAAAGGGGTGGGAGAATGGCCCTTTTACACACACTCACATTCGCCCCACCACAGCGTGTAATATTTGCAATGTGTGCATAATAAATGCATGTAACACATTATTTTGGTGGAGTGCTCGTTTTCTATGTGTAGATATGTCCTCTGGCTGTTAGACTCGGCCATGGCGGCTTTGGCAACTTTA